>OY744481.1:72321322-72359828 GCA_963556165.1 Tipula helvola
TAAATCTAACTCTTACATCATTTATCGGATTCTGACATGATAATTCGAATTCTCACATCAAAAATTCAAATTCGGACATGACTTGGATTCTAGCATAATATCTCGTATATACGTGACATGGCGAATTCTCTATATAGAATTCTAATATGATAAATGCAAACACTGACATATTGTGACATCAGATGTAGAATTTGGACACCAAAGATTCTAATTCTGGCATGGCATAATACTTCGAATTTTGATATGACATGTCGATTTCTGACATAATTTATTGAGTAGTAGTTGCTTGGATACATAATATATCATTGAGTTGATATAACTGGCAGTTAATTTCTGTTGGTATTGATATATCAACTAGCAGCCATTTTACGATTGAAATGACACGTTCCAAAAGACATAAGGCACAAAACTGGGTATTTCGATGAAAATGGTCTAAAATGAATAAAGGTGAAGTTATAGCATATAGCCAATTAGGATATAACTTGGTTAATTCTTACCCGATTTGGATGAAATCCATCGTGTACGAGGGAATTTAGGATGAAACTTGGATAATTATTAACCAATTTGATGAAATCCCAAATGCTCGATGGAAATGTGATTCTCATATGAATTTAGATGAAGTACTGAAATATGGCCAAATAGCATAAAACTTGGATATTTTTTAACTGATTATATAAACTTTGATCTGATCCTGATCACTATGCGTCAAGAAATGCATCTATGTATTATAAAACCACCAATCACACTTGCTACAATTCCCATTTCTGAACCCCGTTTTTCACAAATTTTTTTCGATATTTGTTAATACGAAAGGAAATATAAAGCGTTAGATGCGGCTTAGCAGATATTTGCTACCTTATTAGATTGCGTGATGGGACAATTTATTAGTTATTTTTTATCTAAATAGCTAATAATAAGTAATAGATAACTATTAAAACAGATCTTCCCAATAATAAAGTCTCAAACACCTATCCTGTGAAAAATCTATTTCGATTATAGCGATAATTGCCGCCTAAGAAGCTATTTTTTAGCGGCGGCTTTAAATTTATTCAAAGTACCAGTGATTTTTTATAATTCTCTGGTATCACTCCGGTTAAAAAACATTTTTAAGTACAATCTTTTAAACAGAAAGGAAGACAAACAAGGAGCCATTTTTAAAAGACTACCCAAAGATTTCTGCAAGTGTGTCTAAAGTAAAGGATTAGAAAATAAAAACATTGACCGGCGAAGGAATAAGTCCAGTAAAAATTACCCGTGGACGATTTCTGAATATAATACGAATTTGGATTTGATATAACACTTAACTACAACAAATTTATAATCAAAGTGATGTATAACAAGGTTTTATCGGAAGAGTACTAAAACTAAATTTTTTAAATATTTAAAATAAGGAGTTAAAGTTATTACATGAATTTCCGCAGCGTAGTCTCTCAAGTTATGTAACCAAAAAAATTCAAAATATACGATTGGGGAAGGCCCTAAACTGATATATGAGTGCAGCACTAAATTAGCCAACAATTGTCGGATTGACCACAGTATGACTTGGGCGCTGCGATCGGCCGAGCAACGGCTATAAAAGCCAACCAACAGCCGATTGATGATGCGGTATAAATTCTGAATCCTTACGATAGTCGAGGTGGATTTAATAATAGTGCGGTCATTAAATTTTCTAAAAATAAATTATAAGTAACAAGCCGACTCCTAAATAAATAAAAATTGTAAACCAAAAACAATAAACTTAAAATTTACAACTTTTTTCGAAAGCTCAGTTAAGTGTTTTAATTTTCCCACACATTTTTATGGAATCATGGCTTCTAACAAATGTCCACCAGTGGTACACAACAAATTTTTGGCACTGTCGGTCTCTGAAGAAAATCAGAGGTACTTGAAAAGCCCAAATCATAAAGGCCAGCACAAAATTAAAGGAAATTCAAATTGGAAAATGCTCAAATAACAGAAGATTCAACTAAATTAGAAAACGTTATTGAAGAAAATGCAGAGTATGCATTTAAAGTTGAATTTATGTACACCTGTTGCATAAATTAGATCGAAATGATGTTAGAAGAAATCAACTTATCAAATCAATTGATAACAATAACCATCAACACTAATGCGATCTAAATTCCATATATAAATACGATCCAACTATAAATGATATTCATAACATAAAAGCATGGTCATTAGCATTCGAAAAGTATCGAGCTGAATTCCTTACAAATTATGAACGTCGAAAAAGCATTAAGTTTAACAAACAAAGACATACAAGCAAAAGAAGAAATGTTTGATCTTAATTACCTGAAATATAAAGCAAAATTAGCAAAACTGGAGGATGATTTAAAGGTGGCTGATATTAAATCAGAAACAAAGCCTACAAACAGTCACAGCCGCTTTGTCAAATTATCGGAATTAAAATTACAAATATTTAATGGGAAATATACAAATTAGATGGGCCTGCAACATGCGATAAACAATTGCGACTAGATTTAAGAAGTTCATTAATAGGAAAAGCCGCATTAACCATCAAGGGATTAGAAGGTTGAGATGAAGATTTTATAATTGCTTGGAAATTATTAAAAGACACCTATCACAATGAAAAAATCATCATTAACAGTCAAATTCAGTCTGAATCAGCATCATCCTTACAAAAATGCATAGACACATTTCTCACATTTCTTCAAGAATCAGACATTATAGGAGAGTTCACCAATACATTGAAAGAACCCAGACGTATACTGGAAGCATTGGAAAAAACATCATAAAAGACAAAACCAAAATTTGTCGCAGGCAGTAATCATTTAGCATTAATTACATTATCAAAATGTATGTGTCCGGCATGCAACATGTCACTTTCAATTTATTAGTGTACTAAGTGTCAAAAACTAGATCATGAAGAAAAAGCAAAAAATTATAAAAGAAAAGAAATTGTGCTAGTAAGACCAAATCATCAGATAAAAAATTGCTTTGCTTCTGAGTGTAAGATATGTGAGGACAAGAAGCCTCTTCATATAAAATCATTAATATCACCAGTAACAGAAGTTTAAAATCAAACAATACCATTTACGGAAGTATCAACAACAAATTGCGCGTATGCTTTACTAGGATAAAAACAAATTAAATATATTTGGCTAGCAACGGCTTTGGTAGATGTTCAAGGTATATTTGGAAGTTTTAATACTTGATAGATGTCTACTTGATTCAGGTAGTCAGTCTAATTTCATCACAACAACGGATATGCAACAACTAGGAATTAACTCGATGAAAACTAATACAACAGTTTCAGGAATTGACGAATCGACAACAAATAGACGATATCAAACAAAAGTGACAATTAGATTAAAATATACATCATTCAGCATAAATTTGGATTGCCTAGTGATTGATAAAATTACTGGTTTAATGCAAACTCACCGAATAGAATTTGCACAGGCACCCATGCAAAATGTTCAATTATCAGACACAAATTTTTAATTATCCAGGCATAATAGATGTTTTAATCGGAGCAGAACAATACCATAATATAGTAAAAGAACGAATCATACAACAGTCGCTCAGTTTTCCTGCAACGCGGCACAGTGAATTTGGTTAGAACATCTCAAATTTAACAAATTATAAATTAATGTCATCTAAAAGAAGGAAAGAGCAAACTGCGAGAAAATCAACAAATCATTAGCCGTCGCAGAAACATTTCAAAAATACGCATCATTGAGACAAGCATGGAAAATGCATAGTACAAAATATGCCAACTAAAACAAAGAAAACTAATTTAGCTAACTCGCGTGCTCTAATATCTGACACTCGTGAATGAAGCTAACATATTGCGTTTTAACTTCTTCATTTCGTTGCAGTTTAGTTTCTAAGCTTTGTAGTGCCATACACTGCGAGAAGCCAGTGAAAATGAATTCCAGAAAAAGAATTTTATGTCACATCATGCCATATTTAAATCGTGCGCGGTTATTATAAAATGCCGTATCGTATTTGACGGTTCTGCTAAGACATCAACCGGAATTTCTATTAATGGCACATTAATGGTAGGTCCAAAAATATGATATTGTGATCAATAAACAAAAACGTTTGCGTTAAAAATATTAGCATATGGATTGGCACCATCGAGCGTACCAAATGTTTGGAACAGTTAGCCAACGATGAGAAACTCAAATGTCCAGAACCAGATAAAGTAATAAAAAGGGATTTCTATGTAGATGACTTTATGTCATTCACAGATGATATAAATGATGTCGTAACGCTAAAGGAAGAGATTAAACAACTATGTAAACTAGGAAGTATTGAATTATCTAAATGGAATTCAAACAACGAAAATTTTATAGACAAACCTGATGAAAATACAATGGAAATACAATCACAAGACATATCAGCCATAAAAACTATTGGGCTAATAGTAATACCATACAACAATATCGAGTTACATGGATTCAGTGATGGATCAGAGGACGCTTATAGAGCTGCGATTTATGTAAGGACGACAAATGGCCAGGGAATAAACCATTGCAGACTACTCTGTTCAAAATGAAAATTAGCTCCAATGAAGCAACAAATAATTCCAAGAATAAAATTATGTGGTGTTTTATCAGAGCCTTCTAGAGTATAGAGCCATAATCATTATGACGTATTTTTTCGAAGCTTTTTTAGTGGTATAAATTTTCATTAATTTCCATAGGAATCCATAGTAAAAATGGTTGCTTTGATTATACAAGCCATAATCTAAAAAACGAAGCTTTTTTAAGGGAATTAGAAACGACGAAAAAACCAAAATTTCCATAGTAAAACACATAAAACATATGGGAAATCACTTTTTTTCCTAAGACAAATTTGTAAATGAAAACCTTGCAAATTCTTAATTATGATTTCTGAAATATTTTCATAAATGTTTGAATTTCAACATATATGAATCTCGTTTAAGTAAATCGTTTTCATTTTCTTGTAATAATTGATTAATTTAAACCAAAATATAAAAAAAGTTCATAACAACAGCATTCTGGTCAAATTAAAAAGAAAAGCTTACTACAAATCGTGTGCATTAAGTCAGTATACATAGATGGCAGTAGGCAGTAACATTTTGAAAAATCGTACCAAAAATTACCACCTGGGAAAATTTCAAGTTCAAAAATTGTAGAAAAAGCTAAACAAATTTTCAAAATATTAAGAACGTGTCATAATTGTGTGATTAAATAATTTTTTTTCGTATTTCTCTGCCAACAATTATAGACATCTAACGTACACTAGTAAAACTAAAAATAAATTTAGCAAGTATTATTTTAATTCGTCAGAGCCAACTTTGATGTATTTTTCAAAATGAAAGTTCGAAAAATATATTTTAGAAATAATTTAATTGTAAAATTTCTGCAATTAATATTTATTTAATACCAGTATACCCTTCTTGTATATTTCTGCTAAAGATATGTAGAACACTTTTGTATAAACATTTTGTAATATTTTTGATTTTTTTATTGAAAAACTTGAAGCTAAAAGACACCATTTTTACTATGGATTCCTATGGAAATCAGTGAAAAGTTATACCACTAAAAAAGCTTCTAAAAAATACGTCATAATGATTATGGCTCTATACTCTAGAAGGCTCTGGTATAATCAAGGTTGCTTTGGTTTTATTTATGTTTAACCTTATACAAACAGTGAAAAGCTCAATGGATGTTAATTTCCAAAAAACTTACATATTTATGGACTGATTCCACAACTGTGTTGTACTGGTTAAAAATGTAACCGAGTAACCTGAAACAATTTCTTG
The DNA here is from genome assembly GCA_963556165.1 of Tipula helvola. Taxonomy (NCBI): domain Eukaryota; kingdom Metazoa; phylum Arthropoda; class Insecta; order Diptera; family Tipulidae; genus Tipula; species Tipula helvola. The sequence continues at coordinate 72,327,084 of OY744481.1, forward strand.
GGAATCGGATAAAAAAAATTGTTTGACACATGATTCTGAATGGAGACATGTGGGTTCAAAATCGAATCCTGCAGATATAGTATCACGAGGTATACCCCCGAATGATTTTAAGAACAAGAGTCTTCGGTGGAATGAACCTGAATTTTTGAAGGTAGACATAGAATATTGGCCGGAAAATCCAACGAATGTTATCCACACTGGAAAGGAGCTCGAAATAAAAACAATAAATTTGTCATCTAAATGTATTGATTGATTGATTGATTTTGAGTGTATACGACCAAGCATTAAGCAGGCTCTCCCGTTAATTGAATATTGAGGCCGGGCCCACCGTACACCCTTTTTCACATTAACTTGGAAAGATTCGATAACTCCTTATCCACTACTTATAAATTATACTTTTTACACTTTCTGCCGTAGGCTCTTGGCGAAACACACTTAATACACACATTTTTAAAAATTTTTAAAAACACTTGTTAAATATTTCGCAAAATTACAAAAGGTTTAAAAAATCACTCGATCGATTTCGGCTTATTAGGCCATCATCAGGAGTATCTACTAAACTGTAAAAATAAAAATGTAGTTATATATAGTTGGAAAAAGCAAAAAGTGAAACCAAAATATACAAATAAAAAAATGTGGGAGTGGTAAACAATAAAATTGGTGACAGCAATAAACATTAAAAATTAAAAGGGGGTGAGTTAAACACAGGTATATGATTGTTGATTAGTCAACGGTCGAATAACAAAATTTCAGATGTTGATTTTTTTTCTTTCTTTTTCTCCCCCTTCTTTATTTTATTATAACCCGACGTATTAGTAATTTTATGGTATGGAATGAGTATGTGAATAAAATAATGCGGGGTCGGTAATTGGTGAGAAACGGATTTTTCTCTGTTCGTTGAGGATATTTTGGTTAAGAAATATAGCTTTTCGGATTTCGTAAGATTCTAGGTTGTCTAAACGTCTGCTTTTTGGTTGTACATGTAATATTTCTAAATTGTTTAAACTAGATGTGTGATTTTCTAACGTTAAATGATTATAAAGGGATGATGCATGGCTACCAGATAAATGTTCTTTAACTCTAACTTCAAAATTGCGCCCAGTCTATCCGATATAAGAGGTTCAAGAATCGATTATTACAATAAAATTTCTGATTTCATTACAGAAAGCAACGCATTAGAGCTCAATAGAGATCCTACTAGGTCATTTAAGACTTTGGTAAGTAAGTGTATCAACAACTGCCCAAAGGTCTTTGATGGCACTGGTTGGAGGTACACGGTTATGAATTCATCTGCCCCAGTTCTTTATGGTTTACCTAAAATCCATAAAGAAGGCATTCCAATTAGACCAATAGTAGCGTATTGCAATGCACCTGCCTACAAGCTATGTAAGGGTTTCATAAACTTTTTCAACAGTCATACCAATTTCGTTTCGGCTTTCTCGGTTAAGAACTCGGTAGAATTGATTAGCAAAATTCAGGATGTTGATATTCCACTACACTCAAAATTAGTTTCGTTTGACGTTGCTAGCCTTTTCACTTCTATTCCAATTAACATTTTGTCTCAAATAGTTTATACTTACTTAGATAGGGATGTTGCAGATGGAAGCCTTCGGAATGAACTGAAGCTGATAGTTGAAACTTGTATTAAACAAAATTATTTTCGCTTTCATAATAAGTATTTCAGATTCACTGATGGTCTACCGATGGGCTCAAAATAAAAAATATCCTCAACGAACAGAGAGAAATCCGTTTTTCACCAATTACCGACCCCTCATTGTTTTATTCACATACTCATTCCATACCATAAAATTACTAATACGTCGGGTTATAATAAAATAAGGAAGGGGGAGAGGAAAAAAAAAATCAACATCTGGAATTTTGTTATTCGACCGTTGACTAATCAATAATCATATATGTACTTGTGTTTAACTCACCCCCTTTTAATTTTTAATTTTTAATGTTTATTGCTCTCACCAATTTTATTGTTTACCACTCCCACATTTTTTTATTTGTACATTTTGGTTTCACTTTTTGCTTTTTCCAACTATACATAAGCAAATGGCAAGCTATTCAATATACTGCCCATAAATCTTTGAAATGTTTGGGCTGCATTACGCAACCCAAAAGGCATTCGTTTGAACTCGAACATTCCAAAAGTCGTAGTTATGGCTGTTTTGTATATATCACCATTCGCTATAGGTATATGATGATATGTGCGAACTAAATCTATCTTTGAAAAATATGTGCATCCATCTAAATTAATAGTGAAATCATGCAAATGTGGCAATGGATACCTGTGCGGAATTGTACAGTTGTTCAGAAGACGAAAATCGCCACAAGGCCTCCAATCATTGTTATCTTTTTTTCTGACCAGATGGAGTGGGGAACAAACGGATGAATTAGAGGGTTGGCAGCCTAAATCCATCATATGTTGGAACTCCGATTTAGCTATATCAAATTTTATTTTATCTAATCTTCGAGGCCGTGAAAAAGGTAGTTGTCCTGTTGTGTATATATTACGAACCACACTATGTTTTATCGGTAATTTAAAATTTGGTGGTGAAATAAGCGCTGGAAATTCTTTAATTATACTACCAAATTCGTCTGAAAAAGAAAATAATTTGGGGGTTATTTTGTCGACAAAAGTCACGAAACCGTTAACCTGCAAAGTAGTATTGCCATCCAATACTTGTTTATTTTCTAAATCAACTAATAAGTTAAAATGTGATAAGAAGTCAGCGCCTATTATGGGATGATTGACTTCGGCAACTGTAAATACACGAACAAAAGTTTGCCGTAGACCTAAATCGAGTTTGAGTAATTTTGACCCATAAATTTTAATATGTGAGCCGTTTGCTGTAATGAGGTGAAATTTATTATTTATCTTATTATCTATAAAATATTTACGTGGGACAACAGAAACGTTTGCACCCGTATCAATTAAGAAATGCATTTTTAAATGTTTGCATCTAATAAATAAGCGGCGGGATTAATCTGAACTACTAGTAGCCGCTGTAGTAGTAGTCGAAATTATTTTTTTGGATCATTGGGAAAAGTACACGGTTTTACGCATCTTCGTGCGTTTTCTTTGTATTTGTTATGGTAAAAGCAGAAAGGGTATTTTTCAACTTGCTTTTGAGAACGCGTTTTGCTATTCTGTCGATATCGGTACCGATGATCTGAATAATTACCGTATCTGTTGTTATTATAATGGGATCTATTACGAGAAGATGATCTTTCTCTACCTCTATAATTATTTCTTGTTAAATTCAACTCTTGAAATTTCTTATTAATAATTTCTTCGATCTGACTGATATTAATAATATTTGGATCCCGTTTTGAAACAGTTGTATTAACTTGAGACGTAGTATTCATTTCTTGAATTTTATCAGCTAATGTAATCTTAGTTTCATTGTCTTCAGTCGACACTGCTAAAATTGATTTGATATTAGCTGGTAATCCATTGTACCAAATTTGCATTAACAAATCTTTATTGACTGCAGCACTAGTTCCCGGTATGGTTTGTAGTCGACGATAATATTGAGATGGTACGTCATCTTCTATTGCTACTCCATCCAACAATTTACGTATTCTGCGATTTTACTTTCAGTGAACCTTGATAGAATTGTATTTTTAAGAACGGAATACGGCTCGTCAGCTGGTGGTTTGTTGATAAGGTCGGTGATGGTAATTAAAACATCTTCAGGAAGAGAAGTTAATATATGGTGATACTTCAGTTCACTAGATTTAATGTTGTTGATGGTAAGTAAACGTAGATTCAACAAGCGCAAACCATGTAGTAGGACTACTATGACAAAAACTTGGCATTCGAACTTTCGCAATTATTTCAGCCGATCGTTTTTGCTTAACACCATCTGTATCCTCCTCATCAGACATTTTGATTTTTAATATTTCAACTTTTAACTAACACTAATAAAAATTTAATAAAATTCAAACAAAACCCCCAAAAAATAAAAAATAATAATAACAGAAAAAAATATATGTACATATTATATCGAATCCAAATTGTTAACGAATGATTATAGTTCGCGAAAATATTCTTACATAAACGTCTGGTAAATGATTTACCTCGATTAAAAATTTATAGAATTAAAATTCATATAACGGTTACAAATGTTTAATTAAATACCGTTGGTTTCGTTAAAGTAATGGCTTACCAAAAATTACATAACCTTGATTTTTCCGATCGTTATTGATCCTATATAACCAAATGTCCTGTGAATGATGAACAGCAAATATGTATGTGATGTGTATTGGATTAAGTTATATTATAATACTCCGTTAACTCCAAGTTGGTAAGCCCGTTGAAGCTGCTACAGCTACACCGTAATATCTTCTTGACTGCGTTATTGTATGCACCAGCGATTATATTTAACAGTATTTGTTGTTGCTTTTTTATTTATTTTGTTTTCAATGCTCACATTTTGTATTTTAAACAATCTGATAAAACACGGAAATTATTGTGTGCTATTGTGCCGTTGATTACACGTACTGTATTGCGCGTACTCTTCTGTTTTGTATCAAACTGCACTAATATTATTAAATATTATAATTTTTATGATTATTGATCATCCGATTTATCTAATGGATGATCCACATCGTGGTCACCAATATTGAGGTTTTGTTATTTACGTGCTCAATATATTTGTTTTAGTTTATTTATTTTGTTTTTAATTCGTTTTATGTTTCTTACACATTTATTCACATAATATACTTAATTAAATTTTGTATATATTTATTTATTTATTTAGTTAATAAAAAAAATAGTTTTTAATTTTAATTTATTTATAAACATTATTATATTATTAATATTTTTAAATATTCTTGCGAACGATAATCATTTATTTTTTATGTGTAATCTTAATGACAACTGATTATCAACTGATCTAATCAAGACAATTAGCACAAAAATATTTTTCTGATTTTTCTATTAAACCGGTATTATTTAAATTCGCAAAATTAGTGTATTGCAATGCAATCACTCCACCCCAATATAGTTCTAAATTGTATAAACATTGAGTATTCAGATACAGTAAGAGATTTAGCATTGTTTTGTCCGAGTTTTAGTATAGGCTGTTTATTTGTTAATTTGTAGCTGTTTTAGTTTATATTGTACAATTTTTTTTGCATTTCTATTTAATAAAGGTTAGAGGGAAGGGTAATTTGTGACTGGTTTTGTTTTTGCAATTATAACCCAAAATTTGTATCTATACGCACTAATAACATATAATTGTAAAAGTTATAATAAACTTAAATATGTTAATTTAGATTAAATAAATAAATAAATATTTCTACAGATAAAGGCGTTTGTATACGCTAATTTCTTAAAAATTTATTGTAATGAGAATACAACTTTCACAAAATATGCCATGGGAAATTTTACGAAAAAGCGATTATTACAGCAATAGTATTTAGATTGCCATGCAAAATACAAACAACAACACGTTATTATAGCGGTAGTTTTACAATTTTCACCATGGCAACGCGATAGTTTTACAATTTTCACCATAGCAACGCGATAGTTTTACAATTTTCACCATAGCAACAAGAAAATCCTAAACAATTATCTCTAATTTGTAATTGTATTTCAATTTTTCTTATTATGATTGAATTTTTTATACACACATCAAAGGAAAAGCCGTGCAAACAAAATCTTGTCAAATAATTTGCATACAACATGACACAAATATGTAGATGAATTGTGATTCAATCGCTGACGGGAAAGTTGTATTCTCTTACTAAATACAACACGTGCTGCAATTAATAATCTATAATTTTTTACTCGTTAAAACCGACGCAGATAATTCAACTCGTGCTGCGCACTCGTTGAATTTTCAGCGCGGTTTTAACTCGTAAAAAATTATCGATAATAATTGAGCACTAGTTGTATTACGAATGAAAATCATATTCGTAATAAATCAAATCTTTTACTCATTTTGGTGCTGGACAATTACGCATTGTCTACACGAGTAGATAATTGATTAATTACGCGAAACAACCTTATTATTCATGAAAACTAAGTGCACATATTCGTATCATTAAAACAAAATTTCTAGTGCAAACCTTGAACCCAATATGTCCGTATCATAATTGTTTTTTTATTTCTTAGAATCCTGTGTTGTGTAATCTCTATATACCTGTGTTATTAGCTCGTAAAACATTTTTATTTTATTTCAAACTTGTATTTTCTTCACCACCTCGCAGTTACCCCACCTTTCTAATTAAAAAAAAAAATGTTTGCAATAATAATTATTATATAACCATAGAACACAAAAAAAAACTAATTAATTGAATAAAATTAATTTTCCAGACACATATACATACCTTGTTATTTTTATGTTGCTTACAAAAAAAAAAAGTTGTGTTAGTAATAACAATAATAGTAGTACAGACACAATTTTTTTTTTTTTTGCTCGTCTTGATAAATAGAACATTTTCATTATTTTGATAACAACTTGAAAAAAAAAAATAAAATAAAATAAAATAACGCAAACATTCAATTTTTCCAAAAAAAAATTGAATTTAATTTTCTTTTCTTCTCGGTATACTTGTAGTTGTTGTATTTGTTGGTGTAATCCAATTTCCCAAAGTTAAGATTCTTATCATGTACAAATTATATGTTATTTTCTAAAATGAGAAATAAATAAAAAAAAGCTCGAAAACATAGTTTTCGCTATATGTGTATTTATGTGTGTACTCGATACACGAGTACTACATACAACAGCACAATATTGCCCTAGTTGTTCTCATCTTATTTCTATACTGTTATCGTTGTTAGATTTTCCATTTTATTGTTCAATTTTTCTTGTTTACTTACGAGAGTATCTATATAATATACGAGGTATAATAATGTACGTATAACTAGCATGGAGCATAATGCAATTTTGGTTGCGCTTGTAAACTTTGGGGGGAAAAAAAAAAATGCATTTAATTTATTTTCAGTAACTTGCTTTTTTCATGCTGTACTATCTCCGATTTGGATTAATTTTTTGTATTTTATTTAATTTGATTCGAAAAAATAATTGTAGTATTTTTATTTTTGCGAGGTATACACAGATTTGTATAGTTTTGCGCTATAATGCCCAAAATAAATATTAAAGTGTATATTTAGTATTATGTACTTTAATTTCAATTATTCGTCTATTTCAACCTCGCACTGTTTCTAACGGCGAAAATCAATAAAACTTATAAATGTTAGATATATGTCCGTGTTCATTCAAAATGTAGAACCATTATAAACAACAAAAAAAAACGAAATAAATAAATTGTATATAAAAATAATTAATTTATAATATACTGAAAGCTTACAGACACACACACAGCATTAATAATGACACAATCATAATAAAGCTTTTCATTTTTTTTTTGTATTGTGTTTTATATATTAATTCCCACATGGATTTTTGACGATATTATGTTGTTGTGGACATAGGACATTGTGATAATCAGATAATTATTATTTTATCAATAATTAATTAATTGTTTAGAATTTGTTTTAACAATTTATGTGGCAGCTTTCATTTTAAATGGCTTTGATTTAGTGTTGGCAGGTATATTCATTGGATATAATATAAATTTATTCTAAACCTGGCTGAACGAGTATATTTAGCTAGAGCTAGTGGTATTTTAATAAAATAATTGATTCAACCAAGAAGGAATACTAAAGATATAAATAGCCCTCTACCAAAAACTATTAGTAACACAAAGACTTGTTATATGATGATAAAATGGTATATTATATATGTACCAAAAAAAATCTTTCTTGAGTTTTCTATGTGGTAGTTTGGTTTCAGATAGCTACAACCAAACTACAAAAATACAATTCTAACTTCATACATTATGTCTGAGGTAAGGACATACTGACTTAGCGAATTATATTCACTAAATCAAAAACTCAAGAAAAACCCCCATTTCTCTGTGTTTTACGCCCAAACACATAATAGAAAAGGAAATTTGTCTGTATTAAAATAAATAAGATTCTTTCGGCTTTTTATAGACAAAATGTATTTACAGAGATAACTGATATTTTTTCAAATTTTTCACGTGCAGGTGCATATCGATGGGCGAAATCTTGATTATATAATTTTCTAATACAACACACACCAACAGTATACAATATATACTGTAACACCAACAAAAAGTGTATTATGTACGTTTATATTTTAAGACATGAACTTAATTCATTAATCTAAAAAGAATTTTTTTGTTCTGTTTTATTCTAAACTTTACTTCTTGTTCTATACCATGCATGTATGTATGTATGTTTGTTTGTGTATAATTGTAAGAGGATGCTGTTCGTTACCCAAGAAACAAAACTGTTCTTAGTATGTAATATACGGGAAATATATACAGCAAAAAATGTTTCTTGTAAAACGAAGAAATTCTTAAGATACGAGAATTAATTTTCTGTTTTTTTGCAAGAGTGTTTTGCGGTTGTGCTTTGTTGTGATGTGCGCTTTTTATTTGTATTGCAGAGCTTTTATACTACTTTAAGATTATTTTGTAGCAGAATTCAAAACAAATAAAAGGAATAAAATGATTATCCTTTTGCATTTACTATATACATACTTACATATGTATATACCAACACGGGAGAGTGTTTGAGAGACTATATAGAAAAAGTTTTTGTGTTGTTTTGTATAAATTCGAACAAAAAATAAATGGAATGAATGGTTCTGTCTTTCAATTTGTTACTTGTATGTTGGATACTGTTTGGCATTAGTTTTTGCCTTGTACATATTATGGTACAAAAGGAAGGAAAAGAACAAATTGTGAAACGTGAAGTAGAATATTTTGTTGTACACAAGTTTAATTATTGTTATGCACCCAAAGTCTTGAAAATTTGTCATGTTTATGTATAACGAGGTGTATTTAATTTACATCAAAATATGTCGACCGCATTAATCCACCTACTGTGAAATTCGAAATAACAAATAAATCATCCCTTATTGCCGCACCACTATATTTACCTAATTTACACTCTATCTCTCTATACTCGTATATAAAGTTACTAAATATCAATTTTCACTGTCATCAATTACGAAGCATTTAATTACGAAATTTATCTCCTGCTGAAATAAGTCTCATTTAATCACCTGATTGTGGTATCGAAATTAAAAAAAAAAAATTTATAAAAACCCATTGAATAAGTAGATCACACTTACCCTTATCTATATAGACTTGAGGAGTAAAATAAAATAAAAAAAATCTAAAAGTAAAAAGAACTTTTATCAATGATAATGTAAACACTAAATTATTCTTCTTCTAAGAAAGTTATGGAGTATTTCACCTTTTTTTCTCTATTCACCTCATTTTCTTTTACTACAATATACACTCCCCATAACGATATATTTACTTCTCGTATTTATTTAAAATAAATTTATAGATAAATCAGAACAACCCTGCATTCAAACCCCGGAATCTTGCTTTACTTAAAATATATAAAGTCTGTACTGTGTTTGTTGAACCCCATTTTCATTTTTATTTTGGGTGTGTGTGAGTGTTGCTGCGCCTATGTGTATTGTATACAGTCTGTGGAGGATGAGAACTTAAAAAAAGGTGTAAAAAGGGTTGATTCTTTACAATATTATCACTTCTAGTCTCATAGAGTTGATGTTGTATTTGGCTTTGTGTCTGTATATAACAGTTGGGGTGATATATATGCTCGAGGATGTGGTAGGTTAATGAGATTTTATCAGATTTTTGTTACGAGAGAAAAAAGGAATTAAAAGAAATAAAGAAAATACGAATAAAGACCTTATCAGATTCTTGTTGATAAATCGTGCAATAATTAAGATAAGAGTTAATATTTTATCTTTCGTTGAGGGATTATAATGAATAAGTATAACATCGAAGTTCATAATCATTCAAAAATCGGTTATATCTTTTGTTGGTTCCTAGATTATATTTTCACAAACTTACTGAAGTAACTATAGCTGAGCCTTCGAGGAATCAGTAGATTGTTTCCCTATTTTATTTTATCTTACTTCTGTTGTACTTCTAAGGTTTGTGTGAGGAATTTTAGCAATTTACAACATGCAATTTAATTTCAGAATTAGATATCTAACAGCTTAAAATTTTTAGAATTTGTAACCCAACATTTTTTTTTATATTCCAGAATTAAGCCTTTATTAGTTCAAAAATTTGTTTATTATTTAAGCGATATTTGGGGTACGTACTTAATTTCTGAAACACTTAGTTATGCTAGCTAAAATTAAATATTTTTTTGAGGAAATCAAAATTTGTAGGGAAATTGTTTCAGATTACCATCAGATGACCATCTTTATGTTTGTCCAGTCCTGCTACTAACCGAAATACCCGACCAACAAATACTGACTAAAGTAAACAGTAGACAAACTTCAGTAGTTCCAAAATTCTCGATTATTCAATCACATTTTTTATTAAATTCGAATCATTTGGTCAACATAAAGCTACCCATGAGAAAAGCAAGGCGGCCCTAGTTGGAAACCAGCCACCTTTATTTTGTGTCCTTGAGATTTATTTACTACCATCGCATATGTCATTTTCAAAAGAAATTGTAAAGGTTTGAACTGATATGATAGGTTGTTGGGTATAGTTGATAAGTGTGGAACGGAAACCCTCTCTCAACTGCATCGGTCATAATAATTGCTCTTACGACATCCCTCCCAAGTAGAGTGAACAAATCCGGAATGAATTATGTGTGAGGGTACGCGAGATATTCACAGTGAATTAAGAAACTCAACTGAATATGAGGTGCTATCGTCGGCATACACTACCGTATCCAAGGAAACGTATTTTGTCCCTTCTTCTCCATTAGATTCAATTTTTTTTTTGTTTATTTCAGGATCACTTAATTTTTATGTGCCAGTATTACTTTCTCACACAACCAATTCTCAGAGCGCATGTTTCCATGAAAATTTTCAAAAACGCTTGCAACGTGTTCATCCTCTGAATTAACAAAATTGCAAAAGTCGTTCGTAAAATGGATTTTACCATTAGCGTGTGTATTGAGTTCTCCTTGGTCTATTTTTAGTAATTTGCCCGAATATTTACTCGATTCCGTGTCATTGAAGTGTTGCACTCGCATGTTTAAGCGTTCGTTTCGGCCGCGGGGGTTCCTCCAGGAATGACTGGAAATATTTGCCTGAAATCGCCTGCCAACAGTACCACCATACCACCCATTCGACTTGAGTTGCCGGGTATGTCCTACAGACTTCGATCCAAAGCCTCAAATGCACGTTTGTGCAATTAGCTTACACTGTCCCAGCATTTCGCCTCAACCGCTATTTTTGCTAATATTATTTGTGTTTCTTTGCTTCCAAATTGAATGGTGGTTTTAGGACCACTGCTGAATGTTCACCGTTAAGTAAGGTGGCAGCAAGAAAATCTTCCCTGTATCCCTCTAAAACATCTAAGATAAACAGTGCGCCTTCTCTCCCGTCAATAGTAACCCTTGCTTTTGCTCTGAAAGAAGTCACAAAAACGAGTTCGCTGGTGCGGTCATTCTGTATTCGCTTATTTTTTTGCTGGCAATAGAAATCACTTTCCCTTTAATCATAATCAAAGCCTCACTATAAATTTCGTCGTTAAACGTCAAAATTGGATGTAATTTTCACATTTGCTGCTGAGCTACATACATTGAGCAGTTTTTTCCATCGTATAATTTTAGTGGTTGTCATCTTCCAGTAAACTGAACACTTCACACGCCTCTCAGGAGATTGCCCATTTCTGCCCATTCACCGTGTTGCAGTCGCAAAAACTTGTCAGTACACGCATTTGGTTAAGCAGTATTCACAAACCAAAACACTCTAAATTGCTCCAAGTGCGTCTCCTGTATATCGTGAAACATCAGAATATAATAGTGCCCTTGCAAAGTCATCGTTTTGGGAGAGCTGCCAAAATAATGTGAGAATTTTTCTATTAGGCATCATCATTCTTTGATTGAAGTTCTGCTTTGTAAAATAGATGCTTTCACTGCACACTTTCATCTTGGTAACATGGCGCTGATGAATTGTAGGGACCCCAAGGGCCGTGGATCATGTTTATAATGCTATAGTGTCGAACAACTCTTTATCGATACGAACGTCCGCTTTTGTCATTTGATCAAAGACATAAAGATCTGGTTTCCCCAAAAATTCTTCCGTGATTATAGCCATCAATTTTTGAACTTTAATTTTGAAAATGCGGCAATGAGGTCGTGCCTGTCGATCGCTCTTTATGGCCAGGGAATAATTCAGTAATGATATCTTTCCAACCGGGATTGCACATTAACGTTATAAACAGATCAGGACGTCCATAATTCTTTACATGCATATTCATGGAGGTATCTGGGTAATTACTATTTGCCTCAGTTCATTTACGTTAACGTCATTCTTCACTGCGTATTGTAAATGTATATAATTTTCTGCCCTCAATTTACCTTGATTCAATGAAACAAAACAAAGACGGTCACTGTCCGCCTTAACTAAGTGATGTCTGCAACATGGAAGTAAATTGAAACTGTTTTGTCGCAACATCAGACGATAAGCGTAAAAGTTGACGCAGGAGACCATTTAGTTTTGCAATGTTATATGGTAAAATGATAACCTCCTTGTCCTTTCTAAAAAATTATTGGATACTCAAGCGTCGTAAACTCTATGTGTATTCGAAATACGTGTAGGTGTCTTGTTGAGCAATCTCGGGGTGAATACTGATTACCTATATGACCACTGCTGCCACACCATTGGTAGTTGGAGTATTGTAGCGCCGTTGATGTTCGCTGTGGGGTATGGTTGGCTTGAAAAACTACTTGACAACTTTAATCAGAGATATGCTCCAGAACAGTTTTAAAGATTCTCATCATGCAGTACTTTCTTAATTTTTTTAACGGTTGCTCGTTCGACATCCTGAAAAACCTGGCTATGCTTAAACGAGCAAGCTTGTCCCCCATAAAATAGTGTTGTAAAAATTACACATTAAGAAGCGGAATCAATCATATCGGCTCCTTCGTCGCCTTGCCCATAAACATCGAACTCGTACTGTAACAACTCATTTACCGCCCTTGTGACGTAATAACTATTCTGAAAATTGTTAAGGTTGGATTTTTATTTTCTGTAACTTCACGAATCTCAGTTTCACATACTTAGATCTGATTTATGCATTTAAAATATTAATTTTTATAAATTGGCTGGAACCCTCAAAAGTTCAGCACTCAATGCCTCTAAGCGTCCACAGTTAAAACCCGGCATTCTACCCTAATTCACATAAGCGTACATTAGAACCATAATAAATTGTATAAGTTTGAAGCAAGGAAAGGATGATATGTAATAGGGTCATTAATAGATCTGGAATGGAATAATATGTACACCTCGTCGAAGGCGTTCAAGATGAATTTTAAAACGAGCGCAGCTTAGCTTCTCAAAAAGCGAGTATATTTAGCTGTATGATGCGCTCACCCAAAAAGTATCTCGTCATTATGAAAGCCAGAGACATTTTGCCTATTCTGTATTAACTCATCCATAATAAATAACTTATTCTCTTACTCAAACTAAAACATAAGGAGCACTTTAAAATGTGACCCAGCTTTCGCCAACGAATCAGCAATCTCAATGCTCTCAATATCGCAGTGTGAAGGAACCTGTATAATCGTAGCAATATTATTGGAACAAAAAAAATTGAGAAAGTATCTGTACAATTTTTGTACAGATCCACAAATCCCTAGGTCCTTCGAAATTAAATTCAGGTAGCAATATATTATATCCACAACTGAGGCAAAAATTATATGGTCTTCATAGCAGGAATTTGAGTAAACCTCGAGTAAACCATGGCTCTTAAACCAATAAGTTTGGCTATTGAGAACTTCAAGTTAGCCACAGGCTACAAAATAACACAAGCGTAAGGTAACTAGTGAATTGTAAACAAGCATCAACATTTTGAAGCCTTCTAAATAGCCAACATATAGTTGTGGCTTTTTGAGCTTGTTGTAAAGGCAACATTTCTAAGACAGTTTACTGTCTAACATTGCTTAGTTGCTTTACGTAATCTGATCTTGTGATTGCTGGCCCAAAAGCAAAGGGTGAAATCAAGTCAAAAATGCCAGGTGGTAAAATCGATCGGCACCAGCAGAGGTGGTAATGCAATACCTTGAGCACAAGTTTTAGCAACTCAAGCACAGCCTCAGCAATATAAATACTCTCATCAACTTAGATTCAATCCAAACGAGATTCGATCTTTCCATGCCAGAAGCATTAGTAGTTGTAGAAAGTAAATGCTGTCAAAGGAACCTTAGATCAATCTAAGTGTGAGATATTTTCAAATGATTGTTATGAATTATTTTTTCCGAACAACCGATAATAATTTTCGTATTTACCGGTGAAATTATTTCTGTTACTAAATATGGATCTAACCGTAATTAAACCAATTTTGATTTTCTAGCTTCATTTTTAAGATACACTTTGGCTCCAATTTCGAAATTTTTGAACCTGTTATGGTTGGTTTAAATTTAAACTGTATGGATGTGTGGGGTGTAGTGTTGTAAGAGAATGTAGCATATTGTAACCGCACGGATCTCAATTTAGCGGATCATTTTGAACATTTCGCTCAAGTGATCCGTTACTTTGCGGAAGATAAGCACTATTATTTTACTTTTGAATTCTTAACATTTTGCAAATTTGCTTGAGAAGATTGCCCATATAATTGGATCCCTGGTCCGTTAAAATGGATGAAGGAGAACCGAATACACAAATAAAATTTTGAACAAAATCTGTAGCAACAGTGTCGGTTTCCTGGTTAGGTAGGTAACGGACCTACGAATTCGAAGAAAATTTGTTCAAAAGCTTTCATCGATGTTGTTGTAATTTGTAATGGAATACTTTTATTTGGAAAACTTTTATTCTTTTGACAAGGTGAACAATTTCTAACATATAGTTCTCTATCCTTCCAAACATTTTTGGAAAATAATAAAAACTACGCAATCGTTTAAATGTCCTGTAAACAACTTGATGTGCTCCTAGAGGTCCATTGTGGTATTCCTTATGTTAATATCGTTTTCCATCAATTCCATTTTGTTGTGGATTAATGGAATTGTCTGGTACTAGTTGGGATTGCTACATTAGAATCTTGAGAAATATCTGGTAATAAAGTATTTGGTAAATTCAAAGAATTATTTTCAGAATTTAGTAAGGATTTGGATTAAGAGGTAAGAGAAGATATATAGGATTATCATTGTTAAGAGTTGGATTATTGGGAAACGACGTATCGTTTTGTAATAATAGAGCAGATAACTTTTTAGATTCCGAACGGGTTACACAATTTAATTCAGGAATATCAAGTACTATTCAGCTTAATGGATCTGCATTACAGATTTTCCTGACTTATGAATTATTTTGTAATCATATTCATTTAATTTAATTCTCCATCTGGTAAGTCGTGAAGAAGGATTTTTTATATTGCAAAGCCATATCAGAGGTTTATGATCGCTAATTCTCTACCGGGAAAATGATATATGGCCCAGACAATCTCTTTCTCTAAAGTAAAATAATTCTTCTCTGCACGATATAAAATACGGCTGGCATATTAGATAGGTAAATCAGTATCGTTGGTCTCCTGTGGCAAAACTGCACCTATTGATATGTCGCATGGATTGCATGGTAGAATAAATTCCTTTGTGAAGTCGGGAAATTGTAATACTGGGGGGGTTAACAAGAAAATCCTTTAATTTTGTAAATGCTTCATCAGAGAAAGCATCCCATACAAAATCAGACTTTTTTTAAGAAGATCTGTTAATGGCTTAGTGATTTTAGAGAAATTAGGGCAAAATTTCCTATAATAGCCGACAAGCCCAAGAAACGATGTTACTTCATGAGCTGTTTTCGGCGTTCGATAAAATTTCACTGCAACCAGCTTTCTAGAATCCGGCTTAATGCCTGATTCAGTTATTAAACGACCCAAGTAGCCAGTTCATTCCTAAGATTTGTGAATACTTCGGCTAAATTTTGGTTGTGATCAAATAGGTTTTACAATAGGAAAAACATCTTAATATCTTGGATACGTTTCAAACGGAAACCATGTATCGCCTTTTTCATCAGCTGAAAAATTTCGTGCTGGTCTATTTTTGGGCAAGGTTGTTTCAATTTTATTATAAACAGTTTCAAATTGTTCGTATTAATTTCTTGATTTTTTTATATTCCAACATCATCGACTTTGTTAGCATTCTTGAATTGTTGTTTAGGGATCGATTAATAGTATGCAATCTAAACGCAAAGAGGCCACATCTGTTTGCTGCATTGTAAAATATACTATAAAACTAAAATGCATATATAGTATGTTTTGTCGTATTTCCCTAATATTATTATAGTACTTACGAAATTAACCGGTTTATGATCTTCACAAAGCATAGGAAAAATTAGAGCTGTTACTTTAGCCCACAAAATTTTGTTTTCACTGAACGGGTATATTCCATGAATTTGTATCAAATATCCGACCAAAATATTTATTAATTTTGTCCACAATGCTTTTTGAAGTGCATTCGTTCTATTATGCATTTCGAAAATACGTCTACCCTAGGCGTGCTCTACTAGGTATTTTTGCAATTCCTGCAAACAGGTTGGTAGAATTACAAATTTAAGAAGCGTAAGCTCAAAATAAATAGCACGATAAACTAACAGCTTGTAAAACGATAACCTCTAATTTAAGTTGGTCTCTTCTATTTGCTTGGGTACAGAATATTAATATTCTAGTAATAAAATTTTGTTAAAGAATAAAAAGCTTTGAAGGAAACATGCAAACACGAAAATTAACATTTGTTTCCAATACACGAATTATGAATAGAAGATCATAGGTTAGTTGACAATCTACCATTATAATTTGGAAAATGTCTTGATTGTGCCCTACATTTCTTTCATCACAGAGATACAACGCATATTTCGTAAAAAAATTTAGCTAATATAACCAAGAAATTATGAAAAATTATCATTATAAAAATAATACAGTAAAACGCCACAATAATAAATTTATCTGCTTGTAGGACATTAATAAGCTGAATTGCTTCACCACCACTTTCCACCGTTACATATGTGTTGTTTGTTGTATGAAAAATAAAAAACTTTCATTCCCGCCGAACCGTTATTTGCCATTGCAATATAAACCACGTTCGACACAATTTTTATCATTAATACTTTCTGTTCAGTCAGTGGCGTACCGAGGGGGGCGGGTTTGGGAGGTTCTACGATTTGCATTGAAAACTTTGTTGTGTGATTAGTGATAATGATTTTAATTGTTGCGCAATTTAAAATAAATAACTGTTATTATGCTAACCGTGATTTTTGTTTAGATTTGTTAAACAATAATATTGAAGAGTTATAGACGATTTTTGGTGCCAAATTGTAAATTGGCCGATGAGAAAAGAAAATTTACAAACACTACTTTAACGTCATTTTTTACAAAAAAAAAATAAAATTTCGTTAAACGATAATTCAGCAAATTCTCAAAATCTTAGTGATGGTGGCGAAATAGTTGAAACTTGTAAAGATATATTCCCAAGAACAAGTAATGTTGGTGTTGGTAACAATTTCGAAAATGAGATGGAAACCGACTTATTAATTTTAAAAATATGTGTTATCCAGAAGAATCGTGGTTGGCCAGATATAAATGGCTAGCATACTCAAAAACTTTGGATGGTGAATTTTGTAAATATGTATTGCGTGTTTTTTTCAGTGAATCACGGTGGTGTTGGCATCAATCAATGGGTAAGCTAGTTTAAAATCCATTTTTTTTTTGGAAGGACGCCATTGAGGTTTTTAAAAACACCAAGATAATGAATATCATAAAACGTCCTTTAATCGTGCGCAAAATCGATTGCCTATTCTTATAAAGAAAACGGAATCAGTGGAAATTTTGCTTGACTCGGCTTTGAAACAGCAAATATTAGAAAATCGTTCCAGATTACATCCAATAATTAAGACAATTATATTTTGCAGCCACCAAGGCATTTCGTTTTTCGATTCAGGGAGTCTAACTGAAGTGGAACCGCTTTACAACGATGGAATTTTTCGCGCCCTTTTACGTTTCAGATTACAATCTGAAGATGAATCATTAGAATCCGATCTTGAATTATCTGCGAGGAACGCCACATACATTAGTCCAAAAATTCAAAACGAGATTATTAGTGCGTGTTTCTATATATTAATAGTTCAATTGTAAATCGAGTTAATGCTGCCAAAGAGTTTACAGTTCTTGCTGATGAGACAAGTGATGTATGCAATGTCGATCAGTTTTCTTTATGTGTCCGCAGTTTAAATTCTGACCAAATTCGTAAAGATTTCTTACAGTTTGTTCCGGTTACTGACCTTACTGGCAAGGAACTGGCATTGATACTCAATACCTAATTGGACAAGACTATGACGGAGCGTCTTCAATGATGTTTTCATGGTGCGCCGAAATACATAAGAGATGTACATCCTATAGCGTTATATGTGCACAGCTTGAATTTAGCTTTATCAGACGCTTGCGATTTAACTTGTGTAAGAAATTGTAAGGGGTCTCTTTCTAGTATTTACAATTTTTTTAACACCCCTAAACGACAGTCCGTTTTAACAACTGTGTCCCACCAGATGGGTACAGCGCCACGAATCTGTCATTGTTTATTTACAGCTGCAAAATGCAATTATTATTGCATTAGATATAATTTCATCATGGTCTGATAAGACGGCATCATCACTAGCAGCGCAATTGTTGCCAAATTATTGCCAAAGTTTTCGCAGTAACTCTTCCACTAAGTCGATTCCTACAAACAGAAAATGTTGACTTAGCAGCTGCCATTAAAGTGGCTGGTAACGTACAAAGTGTTTTATTCGATATGCGTAATGATGCTAGCAGTTTGTTTTAAAGAATCTTCAATGAAGTATCGAAAGTGAGTGATGAACATGACATCAATATGCGCATTCCTGACACATCCATCGATGTAATATTGTTCCTGAAACTAAAGAATAGTATTACAGAATATCAATTTACATCCCGTTTCTGGACTGTGTGTGGTCAAATTGACGAGCGGCTTTTTCAAATGCATTTTGCCGATTAAAGAATCTATATATGACCAACAAATTGAAGAAGCAGCAACAATTTTATTTATTAAATATGCACCTCTTTTAAATTGTGCTGTGAAAGAAGGCTTAGGAGAATTGCAGTTGTGATGGAAACATATTTCGGAATTAAAAATTTGTTTAATAAATGAAATGAACGCGCTTAATTCCTGTGACAAAAATATGTTTTCTTGCTATCGAAAATTAATCGAAATATTTGTCACATTACCAATTACAACAGCTACAGCAGAGTGCTCATTTTCGACGTTAAAATTATTGAAGACGTACGTACGTAACACGGTAAGGGAAGAACGACTAAATGGTTTAGCGATGATGTACATTCATCGAAATTTCAACATTTCAATTGAAGAAGTTTTAGACGAGCTAGCCCAGCAGCCACGACGCGACGGCTAGATTTTAAATTGTAATCTTTAAACTACTCGAAATTAATAAACAAATTTATTGTTGTCTGAATTTATTTTTTACTTTTCCTTTAACCCCCCCCCCCCTTAATGAATTTCTGGGTACGCCACTGTGTTCAGTTAACACCGTTCGGTGTATTCCCTATCCAGCATACAGATAGAAAATATTCAAAGCTTTATTTTATATAGATCGATTATTTGACAGCTAAAATATGTCAGATTTTTTTGTGTGTTAAGGAAAACAAACAACAGTTAATATAAAACTATCGTAAAATGTTTCAAAATAACTTAATTTTAATAAAAATGAACCCTACAAAAAACTCAAACAGCACAAGGTTTAACCTAAAAATTACGAATTTGCCTACTCTTTATGTTTTTATTTTGGGCACGATGTTCACAAAAAAAATTACCGGCTTTGCTTAAAATGATATTAAATGAAAATATTTCAATTAAATTTTTATTATAAAATATTTGATAAAGTCTGTAATAATAAAAATAAAAATTGTGTCTGTGCCACTTCACACAAAAGACTTGAACAATATTTTGACGTTCAATTTGTTTTCCGTAACACAAAAAAATGCAATGAGGTTATCTAGTATTCAATTTATTATTGCTTCCAAAAAATTAATATTTATTATTCAAAGCAGTTCGGTGTATTAATAAATATAATTTAGTGAATCACCGTTTTGATTTTAATTTACTTCTTCAAAAAATTTTCATCTCCACTAACTATTCGATGCAAAAAAAAAATTCTAGGATGTCTGTGAAGCAGTATTTCACAAAAGGTTTATCGACGTTCCATATCTCTTTCTTGTGGAACCCAATTACTAGCTTTTTCAAAAATTACCAGTGTTTGTAAACGTTTTACAACAGTTGATCAATGCCAAAATTATCATTTTTAAATCGTTGAAACCATTCTTGGCAGGATGTATTTGATGGAGTTTGCTCACCGTAAATTTCCATAAGCAAACGATAAGTTTTCGCTGCACTTTCCTTGCAATAAAATAAAGTAATAAAACTTCTCGCAAATGATGTTTATATTTGGAATAAAATTCGACAATTTCCAGGAGTTAACAATACTGGTTGTTTATACTTCAAACAAATGGCACATTCTGAGTTTAACAGCTGACATCAAGTATTATCGAATACAAGTATTGTCATTTTATACGCTAAGTGTCTTTAAGGCTAATTAGGAATTTTGATATTTAAGAGATTACGAGAAAATTGTAACCGCTGGATCTCAAATGCAGATATGCAATGCAGTTGAGGACCATGAAATTGGTTTATCAAGAATCTGAACCATCACTTTATATGACAATTACTTAGCCGCAATGAGCAGTGTAAACTTATGGACAGATGTTGTATTTGAGGACTAGGCTCGGAGTACTCCATTGCCAACGTGCTTGGTCATGCATGCACGCCGACAATTGGTTTAGCAGTACGCAGGTCTCCTTTGTTTAGCTCACCACCTTCTCAATAGAATAAAATCTGATCTAAAAAAATTAAAATAAACGCGATGATGATACTGAAAAAATTTTGCGTTACTAATTCTTGACATTTTTTATTTCTTATTTTGTCATAATTTTCGAGGCATTGTCGAAGCCCACAATTGCTTCGAATCTGCATAGATTTTGTGGAAACATTCCCTTAGATAATGTCATATCTGCACTCAAAAAAATATATTGGTTACCTCAAACAATTTTTACAGCTAACACTTAAATCTTCCACACCGGGTTTGGGAGAAACTCTAAAATATATTTGGGCTAAACAATTCATTTACTGGGACAACAAATATTTATGTTTGCACCAAATATCATGGGTTTATGACAAACAAGAAATTATTTGATCGAATCACGAAAACTATTTGCTACAAACACTTTACATTTAAACTAAATAATAATAATGATATAGCCAAACAAGGATCGTTTAATTCAAATTTTTCAATTGTTTACTACAAATAACTGATGTGTTATTTACAAACAAGTCATATGTTTCTTCCAAATAGTTGTGTCTTTCGGAAAATAATATTTATTTGTGGAATTAATTTGAAAATCAGCCGAAAAATTAATACTTTTACAGTCAGAAAAAGTATTTGTTTTCTGATTGTAAGGATTGCTCATTTTTCTACTAGCTTCGCTATTAATCCTTATTACAAATAAACATCGTTTTCCGGTTAGGCGCGATATTAATGGTATTTAACAATAAACAAAATCACAACGGCTTTGAATAATTTTCGAATAAAAACAACATTTTCATAGCTCAATTTTTATTTTAAATATTATTTATACATAAATTATTATTAAAATTAATTAAATTATAAATTTTTTTATTTGCAAGTTCTTTGAAAAATACTGGGTGCGTCCGAAATGGAAAATGTGAATTTAGCGAAGACACATTTAAAAAACTACATGCGATGTAGTTTTTATGTGCATTTTTAATACATCTGTTTTATGTCAATTTATATTTTTATTAACCATATTAGTCGATTTATTAATTTGGTTTGTCCAATTTCAATTAATTCAAAGATTTTAATGAAATTTTATTTAATCAAAAAATGCGCATTTTAAAAAATGTGCATTTAAATTCACATTTCGGACGCACCTGCTTCAAATTCATTGCTTTTCCTCACCAAAAATAATTCTAAATGTGGATCATACGTAACTGTATCAAGGGCTTGACAACAGAAAATAAACTCATTTTCAATTTGTACAATATTTTCAATAAGCAGAAAAAAGGGAATATCATCTTCATAATACTGATTAGTTATATTATAACCAATCCACATTTGTAAGTGACACCTTTAAATTCTATACTACTAATTATTGTAAAGGAGTTCTCTGGCAGTTTATATTTATCTGTAAAATTGCAATCAGTATGTGCAAGCTTTGCTGGTTTTGCTATTGGTTTACTGTATTTATCATTAATTTCATTGTAATTGAAAAGTAAATAACTAAATTTGAGTTGGTTTTTGACGCAGAGTGTGTATAGCAATTTTTTTCTAGATTTTGTCGCTCTACCGATTTCTTTGAATTGCTGGTGTTTGGCTTCAAACCGCATTGAACTGATATTTTGCAAAGGACCAATTTCATTCATAATGTATGGATAATGTATTAAGAAATGAAACTTGGGTCTTAAATCTTCGGCAAACAGCTTCATAAATTGATCATGGTGATCTGAAGTCATATTTACTAAAAGTTTACTTGTACTTTCATCTGCTTTTCTTGTAACCAGGATTAACAGAATTTCTCTTAGTGTCAAATATAGATTCCAGTGTTCATTTTCTCGTGGTACCATATCTCCAACCAAACAATTAAGATGAAATACCAAAATGCTCATTTCAGAAGCCGAATATCTTAATTTTGTTCCAGAAAGCAATGTTTCCTCTTTAATTGGGGGTGGTTTGTTGGACAAAGTCGTAAGATCCAAAGAATTAATTCTGCTGTTCAAAAAATGTATATCAAAAAATTTATCAATATATATAAATTGTTTTAAAATTCTCATAAGGTCATAATGGGCCACTCATAATGGGTAACATGAAAATTTTGTATATCATTGAAAATGCAAGCTTCTTTAATTCCTGTCAGTTTTACATTACAAAGATTAACATCTTGATTATAATTTATTTTATTTCGCATAAATTTATCTTTTTGTACACGCATATCACGTGTAATGTTTTTATTACTTCTACAAAATCTACAGTATATATTAGCATTAAAACTTTCTGCAAATCCTAAAATTTGATTGAGGCCTAAGTTATCACCAAGAATCAAAGCAGTTACTATTAAAACTTTATTATACTGTGGATAATTTAATAATATTCCAACGTCTTGTAATCTATTTAGTTGTTTTATTAACGGTGTAAAAATTCTGCAGTTGCAATTTGGGTATAATTTTTTTTTATCTGCGGTAAAAAATAACATTGCCAAATAAATTTGACATAGCTGTGATTGTAAATAATCTGGCATACAAGGCAACATAACATAAACAGCACCAATTTTTTTTTTATTACTACTCGATCCCAAAGGATTGTTGGGTTCAAATTCGTCAAAATAGAGAAAAAGTGGTAAAACTAAAGTTTTGTCATCAGGATTAATTTGTTTTAATTTCAGTTTCCAACTATTACTTTGTATGTAATTAGTAATAAATGTATCTTTCGTATTTTGGAGTTCTTCGATGTTATTAATAATATCATTCAGCATATTTGTAGTATTAAAAAGCTTGCTGAATAAATCGAATAGATCTATTAGTTCTATGGTGATTTTATTATGTATGGTGATTATTTCACAATTTTTGTTCGACAATTGAATATTAGATTTTATTAAATGAGTTACGGGATACGTTAGATAACCAGCGGCATTTAATTTTTTGAATAGAAGATATTCTGAACCAATTGTACAACAGTCATGCAATATTTGTAAATATTGTGAAATTTCATCGTTAGAACTGTTTGTTTTATGAAAAATGTGGTTTAAATGAGATTTGAAAATTGAGAAATTTAAATTTAATATTTCTAAAATCTTTTTCCTTGAAATAGAATTTTCATTATACACGTTAACTATAAGTTTAAGAATGTCCTTTTTAACATTTTTTTCAAAATCATTGGTATTTTCTACTAAGTGTTCAATATTAGTAGAACTATTTTTTGGTATCGATAAATTCGTGACAGAAAAATTGTTTGTAACAATTGTTTGTTTTAAGGTTTGTGAACTTGAAACATCCGACATGTCCGAGTGATGTCTGAGCAAATGACTTTTGTAAGATTCCAGGTAACTAAACTTTCTTGCACAATCTAACATACTACACGAGAAACTATCTAAATTATGTTTATTCAAATGATGTATGTAAAGTGAAGTGTACCGAAATTCTTCTTCGCAAATTCGGCACGAAATCATGATTTAACAATTTATATGTCAAAATTCAATCCAAATTTATTTAAAATAAAATTATGCTAAAGACTTAATCAATAAATCTACTGAAGGAAATTTGTTGTGCGTGATATTCAATTTAAAAAAAACTTTTTCGATAAAAACCCATACGTGTTTGCATTTTTCCGGATACTTAATATTCAGCCCACAAAAATAATAAAAGCAACATTCTAAGGCTTTAATGGGATTGTCAAAATAAACTTTTTTATCAGGGGTAATAAAAACTTTTGCATGGCATATATCTCCAATTAATATAACTCTGGGCTGTTTAAAATTTGGAAGTGTTATATCAGCTTCTGCTTCAGTCTGAAAAATGAAAACGCGATGAGAAACTGATCTATAGAAACAAGTAATTAATTTTATATCTACCTGAAAATGATCCAAAAGGCTTTCCTGGACTTCAAGTTTACTTGGCTTAACTTTTCCGGCAATAAAAGTGGTTGGCAGAATATGGGGCAACAACAATAAACCTATGATATTTTTGGTTTCCTGGCATACATCTAAATTATATAAAAAAGGTATTTTATATTTACACGTTGCTACCGATTTGTGATTTTGATAAACCTAACCATTGTCTGAGGCAATCTTAAGAAATTTAAGTGCTGTTGAGCTTTTAAATTGTTTGGCTCTCTGCATAAGCGTATTGCACACCGTGACTAGTTCCGCTTGCAATATATTTTGTATGGATGGATACCGATATTTTGCGTCTATGGCGACCTGATTTCAAACATGTATTTTATTTAGATAAGAGATTCCTTATTTATATGAAATTTTATATAATAAGTATACTTACAAGTTCAAAACTGTTAGGCTCAGTTAAGCAAGCAAATTTTTCCAAATAATCTTTCGTACTGATATTTGTATCCAATATCTTCTTTCGCTCATGAAACGTTTTTTCCCAGCTTTCGACGACTTTTTCCCAAGGCACTATATTTTTGGTTAAAAAATCTATATGTGACTGAATATATAAATCAGGTTCATTCGACAATTGCTTATTAGTGTCCGGTAAGTCAATTTTTGTAATTTTGTTCGACAATTTTCGCCGTGTGATAACACCAGCCTGTGACAAACTATTTTTTTTATTAAAATAGGCGTTAAAAAATTTTCCTTTCGCCGGGTGGCCAAACTCTGCTGGGGAGTAGTAGACACTGGCAGATTCGGTATCTTTATTGAAAATGGTTATGATTATGTCAGATAATTTTATGAAATCTGCTCTTTTCAATCTGGAATAACAAAATACAAAAGAAGCATTAATAAACTTACTTTTGTTTTTAATATAACCAAATACTTACACCAATTCAGGATTTTTATCCAAGATTCCATTAATTATGGTTTTAGAAATATTGACTCGATCTGTATTTGATAAAGACGCCGGATTTGTTTGATATTTTGATAGAATTTCTTTTGTGGACTTATTAAGAAGTTTTCGAATGTTCTATAAATAATAAGATAAAAAAATAAATAATTATAATAAACATTGCAAGATTTTCTCTATTATAGTGAGATAGTAATCTGAAAGGTCATCAACACAAAATCCAACTCTACGACCATAATATTGATAAACTGTGGTATTATTTCAAAAAGGAGGAAAATAGTTGAATACTCGTACATTAATATTGATTTCAAAAATGTAGTGATGGTTTTCGTTTCGTTGTTCAAAATGTTGAAATTCTTCTTCACCGATGCACGATATTGTTCGACGTAGTTTACAGGAACTAGGATGAGATTGATCGCCTTTTAAACCACCATTATTTTCAGCTGTTTGATTACCCAGATTGTTATTATTTCCAACTGTTTCATTTTGATGACTAATTATTTCAAATTGAAATATATTAGGAGTAATATTTTGTGGGTGATCGGCATTGTCGGTATTACATGACATGATATTCTCATTCCCAACTTCATTAGTGTATGTCAAACTTTCAATATGCGTTGGTGTTATTGATTTGGCAGACTCATTAAAGTCGGCCTCTTGGTTAAGTGTTTCAGAAACAATATTTATAAAACTGAGCGTTTCGAACAACTCTTCGACAACTAAAATCAAATTGTGGCCGTATGTTTCAACATACGGTAAAAAAAAACCTTTTTAATTTCAGCTCCACTTTGCTCATGAATAAACTTAAAGTTATTTTTTAAGGAAAAATGTGATGCCACTAAAGAAAAATATTTAAGAAAAGATTTTAAAAATTTAATGAAATTTAACAAATTAGCAATATAAATATATGTACTTCCTATACTTTCTGCCGTAGGCACTTGGCGAAACACACTTAATACACACATTTTTAAAAATTTTTAAAAACACTTGTTAAATATTTCGCAAAATTACAAAAGGTTTAAAAAATCACTCGATCGATTTCGGCTTATTAGGCCATCATCAGGAGTATCTACTAAACTGTAAAAATAAAAATGTAGTTAGATATATATAATAGTTGGAAAAAGCAAAAAGTGAAACCAAAATATACCAATAAAAAAATGTGGGAGTGGTAAAAAATAAAAATTAAAAATTAAAAAAGGGGTGAGTTAAACACAGGTAAAATTGGTGAGAGCAATAAACATTAAAAAATAAAAATTAAAAGAGGGTGAGTTAAACACAGGTATATGATTATTGATTAGTCAACGGTCGAATAACAAAATTCCAGATGTTGATTTTTTTATATTTTTTTTTTTTATATTTTTTATAACCCGACGAATTAGTAATTTTATGGTATGGAATGAGTATGTGAATAAAACAATGCGGGGTCGGTAATTGGTGAGAAACGGATTTCTCTCTGTTCGTTGAGGATATTTTTAATTTTTAATTTTTATTTTTTACCACTCCCACATTTTTTTATTGGTATATTTTGGTTTCACTTTTTGCTTTTTCCAACTATATATATATATCTAACTACATTTTTATTTTTACAGTTTAGTAGATACTCCTGATGATGGCCTAATAAGCCGAAATCGATCGAGTGATTTTTTAAACCTTTTGTAATTTTGCGAAATATTTAACAAGTGTTTTTAAAAATTTTTAAAAATGTGTGTATTAAGTGTGTTTCGCCAAGTGCCTACGGCAGAAAGTATAGGAAGTATTAAGTTGGCAGATTTGGCCACCCTCGCCGTAACATATCGTCGTCTACTGGTAAGAATTAGTTTTAATAATAACCAGATTTGGTTCAACAGTAGTTGTAAAAAGTTAAATTTGTTACCAAATTATACTAATATAAAATGTAATACTAAATCTTTAGAGGGTAGAAGAGCTATTAATTTAGCTTGTAGTAGTTGGAGGAATAGTGAGCTACGTAAAGGGTATGCTACCAGGAACAACTTATGTCTCCATCTTAAAGTTGTTCATTCTGAGTTAGCGGCTCGCTTGCATTCTGTTGAGTTTGACTGGTTGGATAATAAGTTTCGTGCCGAGATTTCTCATATTCAATATGTAAAGCAAAAAGCTAAACTGGATGTGTTGCGAGACAAGGCGTATCCCCGTAACCATAGAGGTAATAGTGGTATGTCTGGTTTCCAATTCCATTCACGTTTTAAGAACTTGTCTTCCGTTGGCTTCAGTGGCGTAGAGGTTCAAATGCTGAGCAATGGAGTAAACTTTGCTCCTGTGCCAAATACAATCGGCGTTCAGTCATTTGAAAGTCTCGCTATAGATGCCGAAACTGCCTTATCCGGCCAGTCAACCCAACTGAAAGCAATATGTGCGTTACAAATTAAGAAAGGCTTGAGTAACGCTTCCTCCTCTATCTCCTCTCATTCTTCTGTTTTTTCTTCTAATAATAACCTTAAAGTGATTGGTACGATTAAGAAAAAGTTACGTGATCATGACCTGATAGCCTGTAAAGCGGATAAAGGCAATACGATCACTGTTCTCACAAGAATCGATTATTACAATAAAATTTCTGATTTCATTACAGAAAGCAACGCATTAGAGCTCAATAGAGATCCTACTAGGTCATTTAAGACTTTGGTCAGTAAGTGTATCAACCAATGCCCAAAGGTCTTTGATGGCACTGGTTGGAGGTACACGGTTATGAATCCATCTGCCCCAATTCTTTATGGTTTACCTAAAATCCATAAAGAAGGCATTCCAATTAGACCAATAGTAGCGTATTGCAATGCACCTGCCTACAAGCTATGTAAGGGTTTCATAAACTTTTTCAACAGTCATACCAATTTCGTTTCGGCTTTCTCGGTTAAGAACTCGGTAGAATTGATTAGCAAAATTCAAGATGTTGATATTCCACTACACTCAAAATTAGTTTCGTTTGACGTTGCTAGTCTTTTCACTTCTATTCCAATTAACATTTTGTCTCAAATAGTTTATACTTACTTAGATAGGGATGTTGCAGATGGAAGCCTTCGGAATGAACTGAAGCTGATATTTGAAACATGTATTAAACAAAATTATTTTTGCTTTGATAATAAGTATTTCAGATTCACTGATGGTCTACCGATGGGCTCCCCTCTGTCACCTTTGTTAGCAGAAATTTTCATGAATTTCTTCGAACAAACGATTGTATCAAGCAATAATCCTTATTTCCGTCATATGATCTTTTGGTACAGATATGTTGATGACATACTATGTCTATGGAATGGAACTGATAGGCTATTAACCTCTTTTCTCACTTGGTTAAATTCTCAATATCCCACCATTAATTTTACGGTAGAAAAAGAAGAAAACAAATCTATTAACTTTCTAGATATAACAATAACCAGAATTAATTCTTCATTAGAGTTCAAAATTTATAGAAAACCCACGTATACAGACGCCATTATACCTAACTCGTCAAACCATCCCCATAATATTAAAATGTCAGCTTTCCACTCATTCTTAGATAGATTAATAAACATTCCTTTGACCATATCCAATTATAACAAAGAGCTTAATATAATTTTAGAAATAGCAGCGAATAACGGTTATGCAGCTAAGACTATATTAAAGCTATTAAACAGAAAACTGAAGCATAAAGCTTTAGCTAACATTTATCCACCTGATAGTCCAATGCCGAAAAATTGGCGCCGCTTAGAGTATATAGGAAAAACTAGTCAACGGATTAGTAACATCGTGACACAATATACAGATATTAGCTTTGCTTTTTATAACAATAATACAATTAAGAAAATGATTTTTAACAACAAACCAAGAATTATTGATCGCCTTTCCAAGTCTGGCGTTTATAAGATCAATTGCAATGATTGTAGTTCCTCTTATATCGGACAGACTGGGCGTAATTTTGAAGTTAGAGTTAAAGAACATTTATCTGGTAGCCATGAATCATCCCTTTATAATCATTTAACGTTAGAAAATCACACATCCAGTTTAAACAATTTAGAAATATTGCATGTACAACCAAAAAGCAGACGTTTAGACAACTTAGAATCTTACGAAATCCGAAAAGCTATATTTCTTAACCAAAATATCCTCAACGAACAGAGAGAAATCCGTTTCTCACCAATTACCGACCCCGCATTGTTTTATTCACATACTCATTCCATACCATAAAATTACTAATTCGTCGGGTTATAAAAAATATAAAAAAAAAAAATATAAAAAAATCAACATCTGGAATTTTGTTATTCGACCGTTGACTAATCAATAATCATATACCTGTGTTTAACTCACCCTCTTTTAATTTTTATTTTTTAATGTTTATTGCTCTCACCAATTTTACCTGTGTTTAACTCACCCCTTTTTTAATTTTTAATTTTTATTTTTTACCACTCCCACATTTTTTTATTGGTATATTTTGGTTTCACTTTTTGCTTTTTCCAACTATATATATATATCTAACTACATTTTTATTTTTACAGTTTAGTAGATACTCCTGATGATGGCCTAATAAGCCGAAATCGATCGAGTGATTTTTTAAACCTTTTGTAATTTTGCGAAATATTTAACAAGTGTTTTTAAAAATTTTTAAAAATGTGTGTAATAAATATATGTACCGGCTTGGTGAAATATTTCATATGTGAAAATTCCCTTACCCATCACTGGGACAATATCGGTTAAATTCTTATATTTAACAGGTAAGGATTTAAAATATTTATTCATTTTGCAAGTACGCAAAACAAATGTAACAAATTGTATTCTAAAAATGCAAATTTCACTTAAAACTTTATTCACTGGAAGATTAATTAGAAAAATCACATGTTACGCACGTATATAAACAATATATGTATTGTTATAACCTCAAACTCTATATTTCGTATATGAAACTATATCATAACACAAACATAACCATTGATATTTCTACTTTTTTTGGTAGATATATTATAAATGACTGGCCTCTTCATTTTTCTGATTGACAAGTCGAAAATGTTGTGAATGCCATTATTATTAATATATTGTGTCTATAAAAAGCCGAAAGAATCTTATTGATTTAATACAGACAACTAAACTTCTCTTTCTATAAAAAAGGTATGTAATCTGTATTAAGCATTCATAAAAAAAAGAACGATAAAAGTTCAGAAACACTCATGTCTTCTCTGCTCCAAAAAAAAAACTACTTCAACAAACAGACAAATTTCACACAAGATTCAACCCTTTTTAAATATCTAACATTTAACATCAATTCCACTCGACACATTAAGCATTTTCATTAACACAGACATATAGCTAACATAACAGTAATTATATGAAACTATAACATTTTAACTTAGAACAAAAAACTATTTTTTTTGTCTAGTACCAGTGTAAGAAGAAGAAGAAGACGTTGTAGAAAAAGAACAATTATACACTATTTCAGAATACTATTTTGTAACAGTAAACGATAAAAGACAAATATGTATGTATGTTTATGAAAAATGAATCTTATATCTCTTAAAAGCTTATTATTAAATGTAACTTTATAATAGTAAAGTACTTTAAGTGTTTATGATACTTCTAAAGGAGAAGATACCAAAAATTCTTTTGTTTTCATGTTTTTTGTTTTGTTTTTGGAATTCGATTAGGCAATCAAGAACACAACAGAATAAAAAAGGCAAGTGTGGAAGCAGATCGGTATCGATAGGTGGGTCAATTTAAGAAAAAAATATTTTCTAATTTAGCTGTTTGTGATGAACTCTACATTTTTATTACGCTGTATTACGTAGCTATTTTTAGCATAATAATAGTGTACATGAATCCGTAAAACACCAGTGCTTAATTTACATGGGCACAAACCGTTATAACAAAGCAAACAAAATTGCGGAATTTTTATTAATTTTATTGTAGATAGGCCAGTAATATTATAAAAATTATAATTTTGGTCGAGATTTATTTTTTCTGTTTCAAAATTCTGTTCAAGGCTGGCTCCCGAGGTTACAAGTTGTGGCTAGTAAAGCACGCATTATGGTTGTTCCAACTAATATTTGAAATAATGAAATTACTTTAAATACAATTTGTAATCGGTGAATACCGTTTAGGATTTCTTCGTCTCACTCATCACATTCAAACAATTTTTATTAGGAAAGGTATATAGAAATTAATATAAATGAAAGAAATTACCTACCAAGGAACTGCCATATTTCGTTTATTTTATTTGAATTGTTCACGTTTTCCTTTTTGGTAAATTTTGTCATGTTACAATTTTGAAGGCAAAAGCATCGCTGTTAAAAAATCTTCATTCTCACAATCTCTCCAAAATAAACAATTTTCGGACCTGGCATATATACAATATTTAGATAATTTGTATTTCTGATTGAAATTATGATATATTTTAACATGAAGCTAATGGGCCCTGTACTAGTCTGGGAATCAGTATTATTTTGTGCCTTAAATTGGCAAAAATTTGAATGTCTGATTTGTGGGTTTGCAAGTGAAAATTTAACTGCGAAATACATTATCGCACAAGACATAGCAAATATTTTACAATACATACTGATAAGAAAACTATTGCCAAATAAAAAATCAACATGCCTTAAAAAAAAATTTTGAAGATGTTTTAAAATACTTTGGCCCAACTTATGAAAAAAGTTTGGAATGTGTAAGCTGCATTTGTCTCGCAGTACAGTAGGTAGAAGAATTACTGATTCAAGTTTACATGTAGTTACTAAACTTGAAAATTTATTAGCAGACAGCAGGTATTTTTCTATAGCATTTCATGAGTCCACAGATATATCTGACACAAGCCAACTGCTAATTTTTGTGCGGATTTTTACCGAAAAGCTTACTACTTACAAATAACTGCTGAGTTGCGTAACATTGCATACACGTAGTATCACCAAAGGCACAGATATATTTAATGCAGTGGAATCTAAAATTTGCATGACGAATTTTTACTAAAATTATTTGTGCAATATGGAAAAATTAAAAATTAAATGTTTTGTATGCAAATTGTCAGTTTTTTGTCAAAAAAAATGCGTTGATAAAAT
>OY744481.1:72360028-72437528 GCA_963556165.1 Tipula helvola
ATAAAATTAAAATTTAATATCTTATTGGCGATTTTCATCAAATGTAGTTAGCGTTGGTTTCTATATAAGTAAAGCGGACGAGTATTGTCAAATTCAACTGTTTGACAGTTCTGATCCTCCTTGTTCTATGGTTAAATTTTGTTCATATTGTTTTCCCCAGATGTCAGCTACTTTGTTGGCAAACGCGAGTACCAGTCACTTTTCGTAACACTTCACTGAAAATTTTTATTCTAGCATATAGATCGTGGGTATCTTCCGCTTTAATTTAAACATCGGCATGTTTAAATCGTAAGCCTACTCTGACCGAAACAGTTAATTAAATTCAAGGTTTTTGAAAACGAATTGAATCCTAACTGAGAATAAACATTGGTCTTGAACAAATAGATAAACGGAATATGATTATCGTCTTGAAATAAATTATAAACGGCATCTGTTGAACTTTGCGGAACTGTGTTATGCCTACAATAATGTATTTTGCGATTATTTAGTAACGCGGCAGATTTTGTTATTAATACAATTACAGCGAGAATCCATTAGGGTGGGTATTATACCTTCATTGTATTCATTGCACAAGAAATAAAAGGTTATGCCGCTGTAAAAATTTGAAGAGTTTCCGGCTTTTGTTCAATTTTGGTTTATTAAATGGAGTAACATTGCTAGTAGGCCCTTAATTTTCTCTTTAATTCCACTATGCTTCCATGCACAAGAAGAATTATTAGTATGCAGAATTATATAAAATGCTTGAATATAATTAGTTGCCTCCGCCTGGGGATTGCTTCAATTTAAACTTGCAGAGGTTTACTTAAGACGGAAGATATTCACATAGAGCAAGCTCTAATATTTGTAGAAGGCTGCAAAAAAAACGAGACGAACACGATTCTGTGATGATTTATCAACATCATCAGATTTACTATTACATTACATTTTTGTTAACTATAGTCAACTAAAATACGATCACAAAAGGATTTACTTAGTTTCTTGTCATTCTTGCGCAGAGAGGACCAAAGCTGAGCGGCTTTTAGGTGATTACATTGAAGTTATGAGCGATGACACTTTTCTTGTTTACAAGTTAAACTTCACATCGGTCGAATATTCTTTACAATCTCGAATAAGATTTTTTTATAATTTTGATAATCCGTAAATATGTGTTTCTAAAATCAATTATAAGTCTCTACAACCTGTAACTTGACTCCGCAAGCGAAATAATTTCGAAAATCTTGAATTACTTATTAACAGACAAAATCTAGTTTTGTTTTAAAATTCGAAGATGCAAGATATGATATCGAGATACGAGCAAACATTTTTGAAATATTGAGAATCCGGTAGAAATTGGGACAATTTTAGTACCCCTGATTTTATTTGGAAAATCTCTATGAACTGAAAAAAAAAAATTCACATTCATATGGGCTGATAAACAAAGAGGTTTTACTGCGGATTTACCTCGGATTTGCCTCAAGTTACTTTTCATGAATTTTCAGGATGGCAGGAGCAATGAATAAACCCACAGCTGCATTTCGAATTATTTCACGATTGTGAGTACGCCAGTGAGACCATTAAATCTTTAATTATGCTTTTATCCGCAT
The DNA here is from genome assembly GCA_963556165.1 of Tipula helvola. Classification (NCBI taxonomy): domain Eukaryota; kingdom Metazoa; phylum Arthropoda; class Insecta; order Diptera; family Tipulidae; genus Tipula; species Tipula helvola. Next base: position 72,361,612 of record OY744481.1, read on the forward strand.
TCCAGTAGGCATTCGTGTGATTTGAAAGAAAATCTACTGACAACTCCCACTGCAAAGGAGATGTCTGGTCGACTGACCATTGCAGCAAAAATAAGAGAACCAACTGCCTCTCAGTACAGACATTTTATTTGGTTCTTGATTATTGTCAGTTGAATTAAGATGTATTTGTGGATCAGCCGGAATGCTTGTGGATTGGATGTGCTGTTTCTAGGTTAACACGTTTTATAATTTGGTTTATATAGTTCGTCTGGTAAATAAAAATTGAACGTTTCTCATACGATTGCGTTCAATTTGCAATCCAACAAAATTACCCGGTTCGTTTATTTATACCTCGAAAGTCGCTTGAAGACGGTTTAGTACAATTTTCAGTGCTTCTTCATTTGCGGCCATAACTAGTCCATCATCAACATAAAGTAGTAATAGTACTCTCGCATTATTGAACTATCCTCGATAAACACAATGGTCAGCATTATTTTGAGCGAAGCCGTATGTGCTCAAAAAAGTGTGAAATGTTGTATTCCAACAGTGCGGGCCTTGTTTCAAACCATACAAAGAGATTTTAATTTGCATACTATTTTTGAGTTGATGTTTGTCCCATCAGGTGGAGTCAAATAAATATCTTCCTGTAGCTCACCGTATAGGAATGCTGTTTTTATATCGAACTGCATAATTTCGAAATCATTTCGTGCGGCCACAGAGAGAAGAATCCTAATTGAGCCAAAACGTGTTGTCGGTGAAAACGTTTCATTGAAGTCAATGCCCTGTTTTTTTTTTGCATACGAACGAACGACATCTCCATTCGAATAACTTTTAATTTTGAAAACCCATCTTGATCTTTAACTTAACAATCTCCCAAATGTTGTTATTTTTGAGTGCATCTAATTCATCTTGTATTGACTTCACCCAATTTTCTGTATCTGTACATGATATCGTTTCTCATAAGTCTCAGGACTATCAACTTCAACAAAATTTGTCGTATCGTGCAGGCATTTTGATTATTTCGCGATTGCGTAACTTGTAGCCGACATTGTCTTGACTATATATTGACTGTTGTATTATTGCTTCATGTTCCTATAACTCGAATTCCTCTAGTTTTATTATTTTCGGATTCATGAACTTCTAATTGGTTTGCGTTTTTATTTGATTGAGTATAATTATCATCAGTATTGTCTTCTGGTATTTTAACTTTAATCGTATTTCTCCTTGGAAGGCAAACAACTGCATTTTCGTTGAAAGTAACGTTGCGAGAAACCTTGGTTTTCCCGGATTCTTTATCATAAAGACGATAATTGGAAGAATTTCCGTCGTAGCCAACAAACAGTTTCTTGCATTTTAGATTCAGTTTTGTGCCAAGCTCTTAGGATATTTGCATATACGCCTCGCATCCAAAAGTTTACGTATGGTCTAGTAAAGGCTTTTTTTACCAGTCCATACTTGATATTGAGTTGAATCGGGCGTTTGAGTGGTTGGAGTGCCATTTAAGATATACACTGCGGTGTTGACATCTTCACTCCATAAACTAAGTGGAACGTCCTTTGTATACAGCATTGATCATGCACTCTAGATATTCCATATTTCGACTCTTTGAAAGTGGTGTTAAATACGCATTCTGCGGTCCCATTATCAACGTATAAAACCTTTGGTGGTGAACCAAACTTATTAAGTGAGTGATTTACAAATTCTTTGAAAGAGTCAAAGGCATCTGATTTGTGGTTAATGAAGAGAATAAAATAGAATAAAATATCTAATTCCATCGACTGATGGTTGAGACATGGGACCACATACGTCACTGTGCACAAACTCACCGGGTTTAGTTTTTCTGTTTGCTACTGATTTGAATTGTAACTTGTGGCTTTATTCATAAACACATGCCTCACAGATAAATTTGTCGATGTTGTCGATATTGACATTCTTAATGATTCCCTCGGTTCCATTTCTTTCAACGCTTGCTTGTTGATGTGTCCGAGTATCTCGTGCCACAGTTTTATATCTACACTTGTCGTTGCATTCGCTTCAGACACAGATCTTGTTCGAAATAACAATCGGTATATATTGTTAGATTCTCGAATTGCGCTGGCTAGTAAATTGCTGTTTTCGTAAACTTCAGCATGGCTGTTTTCTTTAATAATCTTCATCCCTTTCGCCGTTATTATGCCTTCGGAAAACAAATTCTTTCTGAGATCAGGTATACACAACTCATTTGTTATTGTTGATTCGTGCCATGTTTCACCAATTAGGTTTTGAAGCACTCACATTTATGTGTCACATGCGCAGATGCGCTGCTATCCATTATCCATAGATAGCAGGTTACTCGAGGTCGGTTACTATGCTTCTCATTTGAGTTCCGTTGTACTTTAGTTACTACCAATCACGTTTTCAGATTCTTCATTATGACGTCAGACTGGATTCTCCATCTAAAAGTCATGCTATTACATTAGCTACTGTTTGCTTTGCCTCATCCATTGTTAGCCAGGATTGTCTTAAATCTCTGTATTTTTGTGGTAAGCTTCCGAGAATTTTTGTAATAATTGCTACATCACTGACATCTTCTCCTGTTTCTTTGATTTGTTGTGACAATTTTTCTACTTTAGCAATGTGTTGTGAGATGTTGTTACTTGAGACCAATTTTATTATAAAAATTGACAAAGTGTTGCATAGCGCAGCTTGCATAAATCAAGGAAGGTAATTCTGCCAACTTTAAAAGAAATAATTATAACAAATATCAGATCATTCGAAATAACTCAATTATTTAGCACTCTCTTGTCAACCACATGATAAGAGTATTTTTTTACTTACGTATACTTTCAGAATTAATGTTTATTTCTGTTAACCTTGCTCTCAACTTTCGCTCCAATTTTCATTTGATTTAACACAACATAATTACAGTTTAAACGCTGGTAACTTTTTGTATTTTAACCGGCTACATATCACGTTTCATTTTTTAAATACTTTTTTAGTAGTAAAACTTGAAATAATCCGGGAAATTAAACAAAATTTATAAAATCAATGAAATCTATTAGCCTGGAAGCAACAACACAGTGTTTTTCGTAAAAAAATCTAAATGAAATAAATTTTTCAATATCAATGAAATACAACACACATATCACGTTCCACTCGTTCATATTTTTTTCAATATCAATTAAAAATACCAATTTGTAGCCAATATATATTTACAATAAATACTGTAGCTACGTAAAAAAAATGTTAGTTTTTATTTAATAGTTGTGGAAATTAAAAATAAATTTAAATCCATATCAATACAAAAGCTCAACAAAATGAAATCATATCAAATCAGTCTACTATCAATCGATCAGCGCTACATATTCATATAAACATATTTGTAAATCCAATAACTAATTAAAATTTTATTTTAGGTATATTAAATATTAAAACAATTTTTTTTATTTCGTTTTTCAATTTTAATTAGTATAAAAATATATTTTTTCAAAAATAAAAATAAAAAAATTGGTGCCAAAAATACAAAAAAAAAAAAAAATTATTATCATTATTACTACTTTTATTATTAAAAATTAATAAATTGTATTTAAATTTTAATTTAATTATAAATACATCGATATATTAATAAAGAAAAACTCGTTTATATTTGTAATATATTAATATATTTAATATGAACTGAATAATAAAATAAAAATACAAAAAACAAATGAATCAATTATAAGTTATGTAAAAATTAATAAATAACAATTAAAACAAAATAAAAAATATTTAAATTTAAATTACCAGATGACAATTTATTTGAAACTTGAAATAAATAATTTAATTAAAATAAAACACTTGTAAATAAAACATAAGTAATTTTTAAGTAAAATTGTATAAATAATTAATTAATATAATTTATAAATATATAATTATCATTTATTATTAATTATAAAACGTAATGATGAAAAAAGAATATATTTAGTATTTTAAAATTATTAAAAATTGGAAATTTTTGGGATTTTTATTTATAATAATTTGAGATGGGTCATACAAATGCCACTAAGGTAAGTTTATGAGTTTTGTTGATCGCGGTAAGTATAAAAATTTTCTAAATTTGTAATTACGATCTTCAATTCCGATCCGAAAAAAATTTAAATTATGTTTTGACCGCATGTTCAGAAAATTGACACGAAATTTTGCCCTTCGTCTACTCACCAACTGTAAGTAATTAATTTAATTTAAATGTATGTTTTTTAGGTTGGTCCTTACAATTTATGACTCATGCATAATATTATCGCAATGACGCCTTCAGGCGGCGAGGCAAGCCACGGCGCAAACCTCTGATTTCGCACGATTAAAATGCTTGAAGCACGCTGTAGCGAGAAAATGGCTCATCCGATCGGAGCAATTCTGGTGTCAATTTTTGCGTAGAGAAACTGTTGCAGATAATTTATTGCAAATTAAAATAATTGTGCCCCGGTGGCACAGTTGTTAGCATGCTTGTTTTAAGCTCCGGAGGTCCCGGGTTCGATTCCCGGCGGGTGATGAAAAAATCACGGCTGGTTAATGTAAGGATCAATGAACTAATCACTCATTATCCATGGTAAAAATGATTACGAAACTTCACTATGAAGCGGCCAAATCCCTCCATGGGATGTAGTGCCAGCGAGAAAAAAAAAATAATTAACCTCCACATACATTTTAATTCAAATTACAAACCACAAAATAATGATTTAGAGAACTGTAGCGAGAGAACACGACATCTGATCGGAGCAATTCTGGCGGCAATTTGTGAGTGGCATTCTGTGGCAGATAATTTATTGTAAATCAAAATAATTAACCTACACATTAATTATAATTACAATTAAAATCTACATGGCGATTTCGAATGCCTTATCTGATAAGAGCCATTCTGGTGTCAATTTATGTGTAGAGAAACTGTAGCAGATAATTTGTATTAAATTAAAATAATTAATCTCAACATTAATAGATAACTCAGCCCACCCCGAATATGTGCAGGAGACATGCACACTATAAATCATAAATCATTTTATTCAAAGTTGATGGTGATACGGATAAATAACTATAGATCATGTTTAAATGTCAAATTTTCTTTAACCGTAAGAGCTACCATCTTTCGTAAAAGGTCGAAAGCATAAGCAACTTTCACATCATGTCAAAAGGTGTCACTAAATATTTGCTGTCAAAAATTGTATGACATTTTTATGTGTGCATATTGTAAACATAACCAAAAATATGTTCATGCTATAAAAGTGATTATTATTAATACGTGATAATTAAATTGATTTTATCTGTCCCCTTTTGAAAAACGTCAGTAATATTGTTTTGATTGTGTAGTGACACCTAGCGGCAAACGCTCCGTACTTCTTTTTTGATGCTGCTGCCTCTTTCGGAAAACGCTCTGTACTTTTCCTTTGATCGTGCTGCCTCTTTCGGAAAACATGATCTATTGTTCTGGTAGAATAATTTTTCTTTTTCTTTATTGTTTCTGTTCGGGAAGATTTTTTTAAATTGGAAGAAACGTTGATAAAAGAAACAATTACAAATCAAACAAAAACTCAGTTATTTTTTTTTTTCAACTTAAATTACATCCTGAAAATAGTAATAATCATGATATAAATAAACTTACTTTAACGTTTGATATGATTTACTATTTAAATAGGCTAAAACGATATCAAATAATTGACCGTACACTTGCACTTTTGTCAAAATATTACTTAATTATATTTACAATTTATTATTTGTTGTAATCCTATTTGGGACTATCGGTAAATTACGAAATTGTCCTTTGCGTAAAAGTTTATTAGACGTATTTCTTACATTGTGAATGAAATATTGTCCAATTAATTAAAAATGTGTGATTCTCAAGCCAAAATTAGTGCAGAAATTAAAAAATTGATCATTAAATTGGAGAATAAAGGTAAAAGTTTATCGGAAATTTCAAAAATAACTAAACGACCAAAAAACCAAATCCGTTGAGAAGGTTACTGGGTGTGCTCGCAACCAAAAGCTGAACGAACGTCAATTACGTCTAATAGAGAGTGAAATAAAACAAAGTCGAAAGCTTAGTGCTCCAACGATCGCTGTCAAAGTTTATCAACGTGAAAAAATAGCAATAAGACCCCAGATAATACGCAATATTTGGCATAAAAAAGTGTATCGTGGATGTGCGGGCACGTAAAAAATGTATCTGTCAAAAAAAAAAAATATTAAAACCCTTTAATGCCACAATTTTTTTTCGGGGCGAAAAAATCACAACAAAGTAATTTTAATGCCATAAACACAAATCCAATTTCAGAAATTAAATTTGGCACAATCCTGACCTTGTACAGGCAAAAATCAAAATCCGCCTACAGGCGGATCAGGGTCGAATGTTAACAAAAAATTACGGTTTTGCATATTTTTTGCAAAATGATTGGGTTTCAGATTTACAGTTTGTCATTTTGCACATCTTTTTGCCCGATCTATCTAAAAATATACACCAATGCCCTATTTGGTCATATCTGAAATTGTCTACGGGCATGTATGATTTCTTTGGTTTGGCTGGAGGCGGCGATTCCGAAAAAGATAGTCGACCACGTTTCGCTGGTTGGACAGTGCCCATCACACAAAGGGCTTCTGCTATTTCAGTACGAAAGTCAGGAAGCTGTTTTTTAGTGTTTCCTGGAAGACGATGATACAAAACGTAGGCATTGACCATCGCTAAATCCAATAGGTGAAAAAAAATTCGGGTTGTCCATTTCCTAGTCTTCATTCGAATGCGGTAGCGGCCAATAAGACTGTCCATTAAATCGACCCCACCCATGTGCTGGTTGTATTCCTTAATGATAGCGGGATAATCGATTTCAATGTTTTTTTTATTTATTCGATCCCATCGTATGGCTTTTTGAGGTGATTGCTCCAGTTGTCGCGACAAAAATGGCTTGGTCCCAACGTAAGTCGAAAGTAATCGGACAGTTTTTGTATCACGCCACAAAACATTGTTAATATCCAAACTATAAGCTGTGCCAACGTATTCTTCAGAATATCCACGCTCAACTTTGTTTTTTGCTAGCTCCAATTCGGAGGACAGTTTGATATTTGGCACACGATTTGCTCGCACTGTTCCCAAACTATAGATGCCACGGCTTCGAAGTTATACCAGCAAACCGAGCGAGGTATACAAGTTGTCGAAATAAACAATGTGGTTGATATTATCTGGGATGTCTTTTGACAGACGAACAACGACCTTCGACGCGGCCCCTAGATCCGGTATATTCTCAGTAATTACATTATCGCCAGCACCCGAATAAATTTCAAATGCACAGGAATACCCTGATGAATCGCAAAGTGAGAAAATTTTCGTTCCCCATTTATGTGGTTTGGCCGGCATATATTGACGTGTCGGAATTCCTCGCATTTTGGTGGCACACATTTGTTCATCAACACAGAGACGCTGGCGCATTGAGATGGAAACAAATCGTCCATTGAAATGTTTTATGAGCGGTCGTATTTTATACAGCCGATCATAGCCCGGTTGATCTTTTGAAATCGCAGCTGAGTTATCATTGAAATGCAACCTACGACGCGTCTCTTCGAACCGATGGCGAGTCATAGATTTTCTTACGGCTTCCATTGAATGTCTCCCCCAATAAGCTCGAACGTTTGGAAACCTATATACAGACATAAAAATTAGGATCCCGATAAATTTTAGAAGTTCTGATTCTTCAGTGATGAATCGTGTTTCAATATTAGTTTGCCGAGCATATAAATTCATTTGATCTACTAGGTACCGAAGAAAATCACTGGTTAAAAAATAGCGGAAGCAGTCATAAGGTGTTTTCAACACCAGTAATTCAGTTGGTAGCTCCTTTTGACCATGAAAAATGATTTCATTTAAATGAAGTTGTAGCTTTTTCTTCTTCCAAATTATCGATTTGAATTCCGGTGATTCAGTTTCTTGAGGACATTTCTTGAACCGAGAAGTATTTGGATGTCGAGTAGATAGATTGATAGTAGCTGACGAAGTTGATATATAAGATTCAATAGGTGTTTGAGCTTGTAGAGAAGAGTTCGCTGAACATTCCTCGTCGTCATTCCTATTCAAAATCATCCGGTTTGCTTCAGTACAATTCTGTGTAGTGTTAATCAGCTGGTCGGTGGGTAATTCTGTCTCAATAAATACATAATCAGGGTCGTCAATATCGTCATCACTATCGAAATCTTCGGCTCCATCTTCACTTCCAGTTTCTTCATCATCAGTTGGAACCGACTCCATCATATCAATAATATCATCTTCCGTCATTCTCGAAAGATCGTAAAATATTTTACAATGTGACATGACTAATAACAAAAAAAATTAAAGATCACACAATAAAAAATACAAAAGAAAGTCATAACACGAATAAATCATGCGAAAAACTGTAAGCGCAAGCATTTTGACCATAAAACCCGAGTCCGCCTGCAGACGGTTTCAGGTGATAGTGTATTATTGATAACAAACAGTAATATTTTCTGTTATTTTATGCACTATTCAAAAGATATCTCTTTTTTCTACTCACCAGTATTTATTTCACAAGAATCGTATAAAAATTACTAATAATATTTTATTGTTGAAAGTCCCGTTTTTCAAACAAATAATTATTTCGTCAATCGTCGATTTAAAGGAAAAACGAAACGAAATAGCATATTGCTGAAAAAACCAATGAATAAAGCGGAATTGCGATTACAGTTTTAGTGTTTGTTTTCGTTAAAAAAAATATACATGTGTGGATTAGAACGGTTCAGTTTAAGTCCGTCTTGAGGCGGACTAGAGCATTAGAGGGTTAAAAAGCGCTTGGAACATGCATTGGGATTAGAGGGTTGTTCCCGGGAAATCTCGGGGCAAATTTCCCGGAAAAATAGGTAACTTTCTTAAACCCGATTCCCGGGACTTCATCATAAATCCCGGGAATTTTTAATTTATAATTTTCTTTATTTTTTCTCAAAATTGGGTGTTTTGCTGAATAATCTCTAAATATGTATTACAAAATTGTGTTATTCTATTTGATTTAATGATTTTAAAAATTTTTTTGATGAACTTTAATCTCAAAATTCATCTTTACCAAACGAAAAGCTACTTACGATCGAAAAGTGTATGTATCAAAAGCGCAATAGGCGCTGAAGTAGGCGCTAGAGACCAGGCCATTCCGGCGTAAGACTGTGCTGAATGGTTCTCAATGTTTGCAGTACTGTTAATTTCTTAACTGTAAATCTGTAGATGTGGTTTCAGCTGCTAAATACACTTTTTGATTAAAACCTTGGTGTACAAAGATTCCCAAACATAACAAGGCATTTTATTGAGTTTTCTTTCATTGCATTTAGTGAAATATCTTGCTGGTTAACGCAATAGGTAAACTTTCGAGCCGTAGTTTAATTTTAAGTCGTTTTTGATTCCTCCTGAAAATACATTTCTTACGTTCTTAATTTTTCTATGGATTGGCAAGTCAAAAGTTTACTGAATGAAATTATTACTTTTTTATTACTTTTTTTCCAGTGATCATTTGTTCCTACAATTATAATAATAATTCTGTATTTATTAAACAATAACGTAAGTGATTCGGCGCTATTCTCCCTGTTGGCCAATGGCCAACTTTTTTTTTGTTTGTCAATTTATTTATTTTTTGGATTGACGGATGAGTGCGTAAATCAGTTTAATTCCTCTCCTCCCAAATGATTTCCAGAGAACGGTAAGTCACTGTTTTTAACCATGTGGTGGATCGGTGTTTAAATCGTCCTTCCTTTTTTTGCCCTTCCTCATCTTTTTGGTTATTTACAACCACCTTTTCTTTTCAATCCCCAAACTACGACTACTCTAGATTCTAAAGGGGTGCCACACAAAACCCATAGACCATATTCCTCTACTCGACTCGAGTACCAGGTAAAGTCGTATAGAGTGGCATTCCCCCCTTTAGGATATTTTTGTAATGGCGTGATTTAGTTAATCTAAATCTTGCCGTAACTATTACAAAATCTATCACTTTATTCGGTCATAATTCAGAAATGGATGTATTACGTGAAATCGACGACATTTTGATGTCCGCAACGTCATCATCAGAGGGAGAAATACATACACAAGTGCGACACGCGGTGCAACGCCTTACCGCACCTACAAGCGCTCCAAGGTCGACAACTACGAAACAAGGACGCTTTTGGTTATGGTTATGGTTCGCAACAGCATAGATGGCGATCTGCGTTCCTACCTTACCTTACACGAATGACGCAAAATTACTATGGAAAGTGAAGTAACAAATGGCTGTTAAATGGTTGTCAAATCGAAGAAATCTGACATTTCGTGGCCGATAAACTGGTTTACAAAATAAACCAATAGCGAAATAGACAAAAATAAACCAAACAAATTTAAACCAGAAAACCATAATAGTGAATAATATGGATATGGTTTAAAATTTTCTGGTTTGAAATTGGGAGGTTTATTCTGGTTTATTTTTTGTGGTTTAAAAACGTTCAAACCACGGAAAATTTAAAATAAAATTATGTGTTTCGTAAATTTTATTGATTCCCAAAATGTTTAGTTAATTTTCCGGGATCCCGGCAAATTGGGTTTTGTCGCTCCCGGCTCCCGAGATTTGAAAAACAACCCTCTAATTGGGATATGTGGGTGAGCCCGAAGAGTTCTGGGAAAATATTATTGCCTCGGACCAAAGTAAATTTAACGTATTTGGTTGAAATGAGCGAGTTATGGTGTGGCGGAAATCCAACACTGAACTTGAGTAAAGCATAGTGGCGGAAGTATAATGGTTTGGGGAACTTCTATCTGAAGAGGCGAAGGACATTTGACCTTCACTGAAATCATAATGAGCCGATTTGATTATTTGGATATTTTGAAGGATAATTTGTTAACCAGTATTGAGAAAATGGAACATGGGCTAGATTTTCACTCCGTACATGACAATGACCTGAAGCATTGCTCAAAGCTGATCAAGGAATGGTTATTGTACAATGTAAAGTCAACAATCCTTCATCCTCCCCAGCTACCAGATCTCAACCCAATTGATAATTTATGGCATTATTTGGAGCGAAAGTTCCGTGAATGGGCCATTGTGGGTGAATGGGCCAAAAATAGCACGAACATAACTTCGAAGTTTCCTTTTACAGTGGAAAGAAGATTGCAAAGTGTATTTGTATGACACCAAATATTAAGCCTAATTTTTTTTACTAAATTAGTTCAAATTGTTTGTGTGTACGGACAATTATTTGACATCGCTTTAGTCTGTTTAAATAGTAAATCATAAAAAACGTGAAAGTAAATTAATTTATATCATGATTACGCAAGATTTTTGCAAAATTGGTTTTTGCTCTTTAGAACCACATTGTTTATCCTTTGGATTTAATCTGTGAAAGTTCTAATTCCCTCGGCGCAGCTTTTACTTAAAATTTCGGTGGCTAAACTTACTCGCATACATTGAAACGTGTTTAGAGTATTGCACTATCCAGCTAAAATCAAAATTAAACTGTTTAGATAGTAATTATCTTGAAATAATTATCTTATGTAGAAACTTTTCGAAATTGTCAATTCTGTGGTATTAAACAAAAACAGGATATCTGCAAATATCAAAGTGTTGAGAAAACGCATTTAAAGTTTGAGTTGAGTTTTTTTTAATATTTTGAATTATTTTACGTATTGCATAATGTTAAACTTTTTAATTACATTGAATTTAATTATCAATTATCCATAAAATGTATTAATTAAAACAGTAAAATAATCCAAAATATAGCTTTATTCCAATAATTACTAAGATACCTAATTTTGCCTTTCCACATATTGTTTCGAAAATAATGAAGCTTTTGGAAAATTATTTAGATTATAAGGTGACGCTTCAGATTCTGGAACGAACAGCAGCAAAAACTGAAAAACTGATTTTTTGCAGATATCCTGTTTTTGTTTAATACCACAGAATTTTCGGTTGTTTTCTATTTCTCTATTCTTACCGATACGATAAGGACAACAAAAAAAAAAAAATTGAAAACAAAATAAATGAGATTGCATTGTAATATTGAAATTTCAATCAACTATATATTACAAAAAATAAAATTGGTCTCTAATGATTTTACAGCCCTAATTAAGAAATCTCGTAATTAAATGAAAAAATCAGTCTCATCATCATCATTCTAAAATGAATAATATTTTATAACGAGAATAAATAAAAAAAAATTTCGATTACGTACTTCAATTTAAAGTGTCTTCCCGAGCCAAAACAATAAATAACTCCTACTGAGGTGCACACGCACCAATAAAATTTTTTTTTCTATTTACATTTTGCTGTTGAATGTATATACATACTACTTTACGAAAATGGTTATTACTTTGTGTTTGCGCATCTGATTACTATTTAATTTGTGCTAATACTAAGCCTTAGCGCACATCTTTATAGCTTAAGTGTGTGTTCCGAAAGTTGCAAGTCGATAATGCAGATTGGCTTACTCCAGCCGAAAGTAAACAATCGTTAATGCAGGTTGTGTTATCATAGCCGAAAATAAAAAATGAAGTCGATGTCGATATCAATGGGTAGCGTTAAGCCTAAAGATTACTAAGGATGTATGAATAGCATTGAAAACTTATGTCAATATTTTTATATGGCAATACCTGGCTCCAGACCCAAGAAAAACTTTTAAATTGGAATAAAATCAGCCTCTAGAGTGTTATGTCTATGGAGATGTATTTTGTTGATGTGACTTATCAATAGCTATCGCAGGAAAAAAAATGCAGTTCAAGTTTCCCGTGGGAAGTCTCGGAAAATTTGAAAAAGTTTCCAGCCGAAAGTAAGAAATTAAAGTATAAAATAAGCCTCTAATATCGATTTTTTTCGAGATTTCCCGCTAGAAAATTGAACTGAATTTTTTTCCTGCGATAGCTATTGACAAGCCACATCAATGTAACCCATCTCCAGACACAATATTCTAGAGGTTGATTATACACAAATTTTCTAATGATTTTTGAAAAATCGAATTTTCCGAGATTTCCCACGGGAATATTGAACTGAATTTAATGCATGCGATAACTATTGACAACATTCAGTCAGTAAACTTAAGACTGTCGAACCGATTTACAATGTAACAGTACAACTGTGTGTCTCCATCTTTCTCCTGTTCATTCGATTCAATCATCTCTAAATTCCGTGAATAATATACTATAGAGTTGCTTTCCAATCGAACAACCGCAAGCACTGCTCTTGCTATTTTATTACGCAATTAGTAGTTACGCACAATTTCGACGCCAGGTGGCATTTAACCACCCGCTTAATATTTATGTTAAAATTAAAAATTTTAATTGATTTTGTGTAGCGCATTATATGTATATTAATTATTTTTTATTGAATTTATATAAAAAAAATAGCAACTTTAGGGTAGGGTGACCATACGTACCATATTGTGTGGTAATGTACCATATTTTGAAAATCGTACCACATTTTATACCACAAGATGTTCAAATATACCAAATGTACCACATTTCACACATAAATTTTTCACAGAATTAATTATATTACTTACATACTTGGATTTGTAAATAAAATGCTAAAAGTTATGGAAAGAGATTTTAAAGGAATTGACTGGTCATCTTCAGGTTGTTTCGAAATCAATATGCTTTATGTGGTTATTCCTAAAGATATAACAATCGAGTTCTTATACCTCAAGAATTTCTTTATAAAACTGATGTTGCATATTAAATAGTTTTAGATTTCTGCAAAATTCGTTGGTTTTCGCTAATGCCGATATGGAATCTTAAAACTTTAGCAAAAACGTTAAAAATATAGTTTACATCGTTAGAAGTATGTCCAAAGTTAGCAGATTTTTTTTAACGATGATACCTCAGAATTAAGACTAAAGTAGACTGTAAAATAAATGTATGTGAAGTTAGCCCAATTTTCATCTCCGAATGCGATGGTAACACTAAAGAGTACTATCGTGACACTTTTTACCCTCAGCCCCGAAAATCCTGCTGTGACGAAAGTTTTATTTTTGTGATTAGCCCAAAATTCTATCACTATAAGTAGTCGTGATACTATATTTATATCATGACAGTTACTTAAAGCTTTATACACTTATGCTCTCAGCCCCGAAAAATATTGCTGTACCACCGACAGCACTAATATTCCAAGATATACAGCTCCGCGGTTTCTGGATTGATCGGTGGATCGAAGAACATTTTAAATCAAATGAAAGGCAAATCATGTTCAACGAACTATTTGATTACATTAGAAAAGGACAATTCAAAGGGCCAATTCACAACAAAGTGATTCCACACGAAGAATTTAAAACAGCACTCAATCAAATTTTGAATAACAAAGGGTTTATTGGCGAGAAATTTATTCTAGACTTTACTAAATACAACATAAATTGTTGAATGTGAATATAAAGAAAAATTCATTAAATTATTTAGAATTTCTAAACCTCAACCTGTGCAATATCATCCGTAATCTCTAGGTTGGCTAAGATTTCATCGATTGTTTTACGCTTTATCAGATCCGTCAGACAATTGTTCCTGTAACAATTGTTAACCTTTAACTATTACGAAAACTTTCGTTCGTTGCATTACGAAAGTTTTCGTAACAGTGGGAGGGACAACGCTTGATAGATATGCCAAAATTTAGTATATCATATTGATTAGTTCATAGGGACTGTTGAAGCACCGCAAATACAATAATCGATAATCACCTAAAAGAAACAGAATTAAAATTAGAATTATTCATGATTTATTAATTAAAAATTATTATACTTAGCTTTATGTAATATATTTTGTTCTGACAGCTTATTGGCATTGTCAACTTTGAATTAATTAATTAGCTCAAATTATGTTACATGTAAACACTAAACTTTAAACATTAATTCTAACTAGTCAATAAGAGATGTCACTGTATTCAAAGTTAATTAATATTAGGATATTAACACAGATAGCGTTAAGTTGTCAGTTGAGAATTATTGGCGGTTTAGAACCAGTTTGTTATACAAGAAAAAAGATGAATTTTTTATAATTGTCAAGAAGAAGATGAGAATAGAAAGTGAATTCATTGAGTGAGCACAAAAATATCAAAAAAAAGCATTTTTTATATTGGAAAATAAATTACTATTTCCATTCAAAGAGGCAATTTTTATTTTCTGAAATTACCAATTGGATACGGAGATTCAGCATTATCCATAGAAAACAGGGACCATAGGATAAAGCTTGGAAGACCAGAAATTACTGATATCCTTTAAAAACTTAGTTCGGATACAGCTGGGAAAATCAACTGATCTTCTATATTGAAGGCCTTTCGTTAGAATTTTCGATCGAAGGAACTTCTGACATATTCGAATTATGAATTTCATAAACCTCACACATTAAAAAATTGGTTTTACCAATGCCGTCTTGAATATACAGGCCTATGACTACAAACAGTGACGACACACTATGTCTCCGCCGCTACGTGGCAGTGTAGTAAAGTCAAAATTTTTTTTTTGTTTTGTGTATTGTTTTGTTTCATCTTTCATGTTAAAAATTCATTTTTCGTCCCCTTCTTTAATCTCTCTCTGCAGAAGGAAACAAAAAAAAAATTTTTTTTTTGGAGAAAGAAATTCAAAATAATAAAATATCTCTTTCTCTCCTCGTATAAAAAACAAAGGGAAGGAAAGGGATTGGGAATGAAATGAAACAGCGACAGCGATCGATTTATTTCTTTTCTAAAGAGAGGAAACAAAAATTTATTTATAAACAAGAAACGATTAAACTAATTAAAAAGAAATTATCAATAATATTTCTAATATTTTATTATTAAAATACATAATACACTAGATTTATCTAAAAAATTTAAATTTACATGAATAAATCAAATTCACATGGTACCTATTCCTCTTTGATCAGAAAATCAGTGTCTTCCTTCTTTGAAGCATTATGCTGCACTAAAAAAAATAAATGAATAATAAAATGTTTTCGGACAAAGCAAAAACAAAAAAAATATCTTTTCTTTATTATACTGCCGCGTAGCGGAGAGACTTAATGTGTTTCAATTTGTAAAAATTGCTTGTAGTCATAGGCTTGTATATCTAGTAGGCATTGTCCCTACGCTTTATTAAATTCGAAAAAAAGAGAGTAACGTTTTTAGAGTTGAATAATCTTGTAATATATCATTCTTGTTTATAAACAAAAAACGATTAAACAAAGGAGAGAAGCGAAAAATAAACAAAAAATCGAAATGATAAATTTTAAATTTGTTCGCTGAGTTTTTTTTTGATTTAATGCATTATATTACGACAAAGGGAGATGTTACGCGTTTATTTTACGCTTTGATTTGTTTTCAAATCGAGTACATAAATTATTTTTTATTTGATTTAATTTATTTTCAATAATATTTCTAATATTTTATTATTAAAATACATAATATACTACATTTATCTAAAAAAATTTAATTTACATGAATAAATAAAATTCACATGGTATTCCTCTTTGATCAGAAAGGGCATATCTTCCTTCTTTGAAGCATTATGCTGCACTAAAAAAACTAAATCAATATTAAAATGTTTTTGGGCAAAACAAAAACAAAAAAATTTCTTTTCTTCATTATACTGCCGCGTAGCGGGAAGGCTTGTATATCTAGTAGGCATTGGTTTTACCGACATACATATGTGTATGTAGTAGTGACATGTTGTCATTAGAATGCAATACATATTATTTTATATCCAACATTTAGCAAGTTACATTAGAGTGTAAAACACAATTTTGGCCCCCGACAAATTTTGCGCCCTTCACGGCCGCACACATCGATCACCCCTCGAGCCGGGCGTGATCTATAGCATATACTGGTAAAGACTTACAGGCAATAAAATGTATTGAATAAAACTAGATTCATTTAATAAACCAACGGTTTAGTGTTAAATGTTCCAACGTTAATAATAATTGTAATAAATACTGAAATCCTCCAAATCCTTCAATTTATATGTCCAGTAAATTTGAAGTAATTTCTTGTTTCTCAACAGTCATTCGATCGGAATCGAGTGACCCACAGTCGCTAACTTGATAAAAAAGTATTCCAGTCATATTAAAGACAATTTTTACTATTGAGCAGGCAACGTTCTGCCATGCCTTGGAAATTCAATGAAGTATTTCTGTATATGAAGCTATTTTCATTGCTCCACTTTTGGTGTACTCCTTGTACCCTTCGACCATCCACTGTTCCCACAAATCTTTCAGATTTGACTTAAAGAATTTATTTACTGCAATGTCAAGGGATTGCCGTTTCGATGTTAGACCGCCTGGAATCATTGACCGAATTGTGTTGATTTTTTCACATTTTTTCGTATACTGTCTGTCGTATGCCCGTCGCGGAATCGAGGATGAGTAGCGAATTTTACGTCAAGAGGAAAATTCCCCTTAGGCAATGATTTTCTTTTGAAGATTTTTTACCGCTAGCCGTCACAGCAAGAGCTACCGTGAAATTGCATTTTTCGTGGCCAGTTGTGGAAATTTTAACGTCTACTGTTTTTTTGTTTGTGATTGTAAATTTTGCCGGAAGGTCAAAACTTACCGGAACTTCGCCCATATTGCCAATGTTACATGGCTCGATATTTTTCTCTACATATTCTCTGAATTTAGAAGATAATTCTTCCCAATTATTGGGCAAATGTTGTCCAACCGAAGTCACAGCGCGTCGGACCAATTTATTCCGCTTCATAAAGTTATATATCCATTTCGGCGATCCAACAAAATTTAAATTTAGTTTTCGCGATAAAGATCGTGCTTCGGATAAGATAACTCTCGCGGTTACTTGGCGGGAATTCTCTCTTTGGATTACCACCCAAACGTACCTAGTTATACGGTCTGTAATTATAATTAATAATAGGAATATTATTATTAATAATATTATTTTAACGGATGTTAATAACGATAAATAACGTTGTTAAACACCTATACTACAATAGTACAATGTGTGTATTACTGTTAATACCGCATTTGCGCCTGGCAAAATAATTTTTAATTGCGCCCTTTGTAACATTCAGCACAGTAGCTGAACAAAATTTTACTACGCGAAAAGTGGGATAAAAATGGTCAAAACTGAATTTGAGAATTTTTTACCTTTTTGTATACATAGAAATTAACGCTGTTGATGGAAATCGAAAATACTAAAATGCATGCGGCTTACTAAAAGTGTGCGCCTTATACGAGACTGCGGCTTAATAGAGATTAACAAAAAAAAATTTGCAGGGAAAAAATGCTAGGAAGCTACGGCTTATTAACCTTTCTATTGTCTTTCGGGTCTATATGACCCAAAGAGTATTTTGGTTATAACTTTGAAAACTGAAATCTTATGACTTTTCATTAATTATGGCATTTCACACTTTAAACAAGAAAATATAAATTTTGTTTAATTTGTTACAGTTTAATCAGGCTTTGTTACACGTATGATCTTTCGGGTCAATATGACCCGATGTTAAGTTTCGTTATTATAAAAATAAAACAGAGTCTATGTTCCATTCCTTTTCCTATACCTAATCATAGTAATTATAGCATATTAAATCTGACGTAGTGCAAATATTAAATCTGACGTAGGCGTATGAATTGTGTTGTCAAATTTTGTGATTTGCAAATTGAGTTTGAAATTAATTATTTCGTTACCGTAATTAAGAGTTACCTGCGTTTTGAAAAATACCCGAATGATTGAGGAAGATCTTTTTCTACCCGTTCGAAATTTTAAATATTTTAGACTAACACCATTTACGTTTTATAAAAAAAAATCAACAACAAATGATTTGATTTTCATTCCAATTTGTTCTGTAGTTTCAGTGCTGTGTAGAAGTTTATATAGTTCATTAAGCTGCGAGTTGGCAGCTACGAAATTTGTGGCATTATCTGACCATACGTACTTGCAAACTCCTCGAGTGGCCACGAAACGCTTGAATACGCCAATAAATGAAGCTGATGTTAGATCGGAAGCAAGTTCTAAGTGAACGGCTTTAGTTACTAGACAAATGAATGTTGCCAAGTATGTTTTTGATGGAACCTTGCCTCGAATTCTGAAGTGTACAAAAAAAGGTCCAGCGTAATCAATTCCAATTTTACAGAACGATGGTGCTGGATTGACTCTTTCTGCGGGAAGATCAGCCATTTGTTGTTGTAATAATCTTGGCTTGGCTCTGCTACATATGGTGCACTCTCGGCAAATCCTTTTGGCTAATTGTCTACCGGAAATAGGCCAATAATTTTGCCGTGCAGCTGCAAGTAACACCTGCGGACCAACATGTAAGTGTTTCATATGAAGAAAACGTAATAATGCCTTCGTGAAAAAATGCATTTTCGGCAAAAGAAACGGATGTCGTGATGAGTATGATAATGGTGAAAATTGCAGTCGACCGCCAACTCTGATTAATTTGTTTTCATCCATGAACAATGAAAGCGATTTTAACGAAGCATCTTGCACTATAAATTTATCTTGTTGCAATCCAAAATATTCAGTTGGAAAACATTTAATTTGAACTAAGCGCAATATTGCGGTTAGTCCATTATGGATTTCAGTTGTGTTCAACCCTGTTTGTTTTGTATTTGTACTTCGGCAATTATTGATAAACCGTAGCACATAAGCCATTGCATGATTGATCCTTGTAAAGGAGTTTTTAGCATGAATTTGCTCAAGCAATTTTATATCAGAATTGATATTTGCGGTGTTTCCTTCAAAAGAATTCACGCTCCAATTTGAATTGTCATTTCGTAGATAATCTGGTCCAAACCACCATAAATCTGAAGATATTAGTTCCTCTGGCAAAAGGTCACGTGACACCAGATCAGCTGGATTATGAACAGATTTTACGTGTAGCTATTTCACAGGATCAGAATTTTGCTGAATGTTGGCTACTCTTGTGGCAACAAACGTTTTCCAAGTTGCAGATGGTGATTTGATCCAGTGTAAAACAATGGAGGAATCACTCCAGTAGAATATATTTTCGTAGGGAAAGTTGATTTCATTGGTAATCCTAATCATTAATTTGGTCTGTACTTTAAGTGGTGCAACTCGAGATTTAGCGCACAGTAGATTAACCATATATGAATTTTCACTTCGAAATCTGACATAAATTACTGCATCAAAGGCCTTTTCACTGGCGTCAGCAAATCCATGTAATTCGACATTAGTTGGGTTGTTAAAGTTATTAAATAGATGCCGCGGTATTCTCAAGTCCCTTAGTTTCAACAATTCCGTTTGGAATGTTTGCCAATAAGTATGACTCATTGGGAAGCTCTCATCCCAGCTTAGTTTTAACTTCCATAATTTCTGCATGAACATTTAACCGATAATAATTACAGGTGACACTAAACCAATCGGATCGATTATCGCTGATACCTCTCCAATCACGCTACGTTTGGTGATTTTTGTTGATTGCGCTATAACCGAATTAACTTAAATTCTGAGCACATCTGTAGATGAGTGCCAATAAAGTCCCAGTGTTTTGACATATTGATCGTCGTCAAACTGCAGATTCTGTTTCTTGTTTTTGTTTTGTATTTCTTCTAAGATACAAGGATGGTTTGCACACCATTTATGCAATGTCATACCGGCAGAGTTTAATATTGTAGATATTGTGTTTCGTAAATGTAAAGCTTCTTCGAATTACTTCCTGTGAGTAAATCATCAACATAGGTATATATCATCGCGAATTGCAGCGGCGGCGATTGGTTAAGTTTTTTCGAATAGTCTAGCCAGTTCTAACAAGCATCTGGTCGCTAAATACGGTGCAGACGTTGTACTATACGTGACGGTTTTAAGCTTATAAGTGTTTAATTTCTCACTGCTGTGATAACGCCAGAATATATATTGAAATTGTTGATCGTCCTCATGAAGCTAAATTTGTCGATACATCTTAGTTATATCGGCGCTAACAGCAAATGCATGTGACCGAAACCTCAGAAGAATTGTGAATAAATCATTTTGAACTACTGGTCCAACTAGTAATAAATCGTTGAGCGATGCTCCAGTAGTGGTTTTGGCTGATCCATCAAAGACTACCCTAGTTTTAGTTGTGGTAGAGTCTGACTTGAAGACACAATGATGTGGTAAATAATAGTGCGGAATTTTAATACTGTCGACGCGTTCCATATGATGCAATGTCTCATATTCCAACATAAAACTGTTATAAGCTGCACGTAAATCTGGATTTCTATCTAATCGTCTTTCGAGATTTATAAATCTTCGCTGAGATAATAAATCTGATTTTCCCAACTGAATATGAGTTTCTCGGAATGGCAATCTAACTATAAACCTTCCCGAGGTATCTCGCTTGAAAGTATTTTTATAATGTTTTTCACATTCCGATTCTGCCAATTGATCATTTTCTTCAACATTTTCTAACTCCCAAAATTTCTGCAATAATTCCTCTATGTGGTATGATTCTGCTCTTGATACGGCTAAATTACAGGAAACGGTTTCCGTTGTTTTATGGAATATTGCTCCAATAACGACCCATCCTAAGAGGGTGTTTTGCAAATATGGTAAATTTTCCCCTAATTTAATTTGTCCAATTGCTTGAATTTCTGCGAATATTTCTGCACCCAATAACAAATCAATTTTTTGCGGCTGGTAAAAATTTGGGTCAGCAAGTTTAATGTTAGCGGGAACTTTCATATTCACTGGATCAATTAAAATTGATGGTTGTTCTTCGGATATTTTAGTTAATATTTGAAATTCAAGTGAGTTAACATATTGATTCAATCGCGAACGAAATTTGATTACAGCACAAGTAGATGCTGGAATTTGTGCACCAGAGACACCAAGTATTTTTACCGATGAACGTTTAGTTTTGAGTCCCAATCGTTTCGCCAATGCTTCAGTCACAAAGTTTAATTGGGATCCTGAGTCCAGCAACGCTCTTGCTAGTATTATCGTGCTACAATGATCCAAAACTTCAACTAAAGCAGTGGCTAGGAAAACTGTTTTGCTTCCCGAGACTTGAAGCGTGGTTGTATTTTCATGTGATGCTATCATAACTGAAGATTGGCTTGTTTCAATTAAAGTTGTATTTGTACCATTGATTTTATCAGCATGTATGTGTTACAGCCTATGATGCCCTGATTTGAATAAACGACAACCATCTGTTATAGCGCACTTTTCCAATGTATGAGATTGCCTCAAACAATTGACACAGAGTTTGAGATTTTCTATTTTTGTTCGGCGTTCACTTGCAGATAACACTAAAAATTCATTACAGAGCATGATTGAATGTCCATTCTTACTACAAAAAACGCAATTGTAGCCCTTAGCAGAATGAAGTGACGAATAAGACCTCTTAGAAGAACTGCCCTATCTCGGATCTGAAGGTTTTACTGAAGAATGTTGTTGTTTCGGTGGATTGTCAATATTTTGACTTATTAATTTATGACAACGTGAATTAATAAATTTTGTTATGTCGGTTAATGTTGGTAAAGCGTTCGACGGACAATGTTCCCGCCATTTTGCCCTCGTATCAACATCGAATTTTGTTGATATAAGATGAACAATTAAGTCGCCCCAATATTCAGTTGGGCGGCCCAATGTTTTTAATGATCTTAAATGAGAATTGATTTCATCAATGATTCCTGTCAACCTTTGCGGTGTTGCCTTGTCCATCGTCTTTATCGAAAATAGCGCGAATATGTGCTTCGGCGATTATATTCGGTTTATCAAATCGTTCAATTAATAACCGACTTGCTTCTACATAATTGTCCACGATAGAGTCTAAGTTCTCGAACGTTTTAGCTGCTGCATCTTTTACAGTATTCCTAAGATACTGAAATTTGGTTAGATCGCTTAGTTTCCGATTATTATGTATGTGAGTATCGAATGCTTCAATGTAACTCTTCCATTAGGTTATCTCTCCAGTAAACGAATCAAACGTCAACTCCGGCAGTTTGGGAATAAAGTTTAATTCTTCAGTGCATGAAGCCATAGTTCCACCTTTTGATTCCTTTAATTGTTCAATTCTATCCTCTAATGCAGGGCGGAGCTGATAATATTGCCGGTCAACTACAGTACGTGTGTCTTTGCCCAGTTCTTCTTCCTCGAGCGCCTCTAATGTTAACTGATTCTTTTTGAAATCTGCATAATTCGTGATAAGTTCATTTAATCGTAATTTGAGTTGTGATAGAGATGCTGTTTAGAGCAAATTATTAGAGCAAACCCAAAAATTTTTTTGGAAATAAAAGCTCATTAGAGCTAAACCAACAATCTTTTCGGAGATAAAACGCTCATAAGAGCAAAATAAACAGTAGTACAAACAACAACAAACTTGATAAAAGGCAAATTATGCCTGCTAAAAAAAGAGCAGAGATGAATGAAGAAGAGAGAGAGGCGGCCCGTGCTAAAGACAGAGAAATATATTTACAGAAAATAGCCAATCAGTCCGAACAAGAAAAAAAGAACGAGCGTGAAAAGGTGGCAAATAGAATGTCAGAAAAAAAAGCTGCACAGTCTGAACAAGACAAACAAAACGAACGTTCAAAGGCAGCTATTAGAATGACTAAAAAAACAGCTGCACAGTCTGAACAAGAAAAACAAAACGAACGTGCTAAAAATGTAAAAAGAATTGCTCAATATCGTTCCATTCACACTGAACGTCACACTGCCTGGATTGCCAAATCTGAGGCATGTACCGTGGTACAGCACACATTGGGCCCAATGTCTATTGAGTGCATTGGTTGTGGATCTTTGAATTTTGAAAGCGAAGGTCCAAAAAATAAATTATTTCACAAAGTGTCAATGATGAATTCGAAGAAAATTTTCCAACGGCCAGGCAAAGAAAAAATTTTATGGAGAACATTGGCTCCTTTAATAGTGCATTGGCATTTGCTTCAATGGGAGGCCCGTACCAAAATAAAAACGGAGAAGATGTAGTTCCCACCTGAGGAATCTACTGCTTCAAAGTCTTTGGTCAAATATATCATGCGACCTCTAAAAGTGTACACCCAAGAGAAGGAGAAAAGCGCAAATATGCCTTTACATGCTTGATTCTGAAGAAACATGCAATGAAAGAATAGGTGACAAGCGGAACAAGGGTTGTGATAAACAAACAATGCAAAAGTTGTCTGACTTTATGTCATCAAACAATGAGCTTACAAAATCTTACAAGATGATGCAAGAAATAGTGGCGAGTTTAACCACTAATGGGAATGAGCTTCCATCTTTGACTCTCTCTTTCGAAACGATCCTCAGAAGGATAAAATACGATACAATGCTCCAGCAGCTAATGAAATTGCTGTTATATTTCAAAACATAGATGGTGAACCACCATTTCACAGAGATATACGTGTCTACATACAATAAGGATTGTACTAAAGGCACTACGACACAAATAAATATATTGCACCGGAAATGTGATGCAAGGCTATATCCACTTCTTTATCCTTATGGAAATTACGGATGGCACATTGGAGTAAAAGATATGATGTCTCAAATGGGATGTTACGCTTATATCACGGCAATTAGGAAGGAGTTTAATCTATTTATATCAGCGGGAAAGCTGACACAACAATTTTCTGTTGACGCTCAAGTAAAAGCGGAGTCAAATAGAATAGAATTTATAAAGAATAATCAACGAAAACTTAGAGTTGAAAAGCACAGTGAACTAATGGATCACTTGCATCAACGAGTGAATAATGACAATGTTTCAAAAGAAAAGTTGGAACACCAATTATTTTCCGTCATCCTTTCAAGGAAGTCCAAGAAATATGCAACAGCGTTATCAAGATTCTATGGCCGTTGTCAGAAAATTTGGGAAACCAGATCTTTTTATAATAATGACATGCAATCATAAGTGGACTGAAATTGTCGAAAACTTGAATGGTTGCAAACCGGAAAATAGACCAGACCTGATTGCTAAAGTTTTCAATTTAAAATTGAAAGTACTTTTGAAAGATATCAAAGAAGGGCGAGTTTTTGGAAAAGTACGTGCAATGGTGTGCGTCATTGAATTTCAAAAACGAGGTTTACCTCATGCACACATTCTAATTATATTAGAAGAAGAAGATAAGCCTCGGACAACGGAGGATATTGATAAAATTATTTGGGCAGAGATCCCAGACAAGGAAAAATATCCTGAGCCCCCCCCCCCCCCTCAGAGTAGAATCTAACTCAGATTTGATATTGGTTGGACTGAACCCTTTCAAATGTAGTATTATATCACATAACAATTACCAATTTTACATGTTTACAAATCCATTGGGAGCGTTTAAATGACCGTCAAATAAATACTAAATAACGCAGCGTCTATACACTTGAAACGGCATGGCTCATGTTAGAATTACGGATTTTCCGGCCGTATTCGCTGTATGTTTATTGCGTTAAATAAGACAAGAGCTATTTCCAAACAAAAGGAATGATTAGCATTTGTTTTCGTGGAACTTCATATCGATTCCTATTGTTTGAATAATTTTTTATTGTTGTAGTTTGTTATAAGATACGACACACGTGTTCAATGCCCTACAATTAATTCTATAAACACATTTGGTTTCATTATAAAGTGAAAAGAAATTCCAAATAATATTAACCTAAAATCAAATCTAAAATTTAGCAATATATGTACTGTAAATTAAATCATTTTGCTCCAAATAAACCAAATTTGTTTTGGTTTGAATCCGAACAAAATTTTTCATAAAATATCGCTTTTAAATTAAATAAAACAGAAACATTTATTTTCCAAACCATAAATACGGTGAAATATGGAAAATACATATTGGGCGATAGTCCAGTAAATAATATATAGATGAATAAAAAAATCTGGTCGTAAATTTATATCAAAAAAGGTCAATTTTTCTAAGAAATTCCAACAAAAGTTCTACACTCTAAAGACACATACACACACAAAACATACTGAAAGGCTGATTGGACCAACAAACAAACAAAAAATGTCAAATTGAGTAAAACAAATAAAATCCCAATTTCCTTTAAAAAGAAAATGTTTCACACCATCCCACACCCCATACCACCGTCCCGAGCCCACACAACAATAAGGATTACAATAACTGAAATAGAAAGCAAAAAAAAAAAAAATCCAATCTGTGATCTTTTGTATGCTCCAAAAAAAAATCACAAACCAGAAAAAAAAAATCAAGGGATAAATAGGTTATGTATAATATATGTTGTGTGCGTTTATGTCGACAGGGTTTGAGGGGCTTAATTTAAAAAAATAAAACAAGCAATGGTCACATAACTTTGTGATTGGGACATGTAACACATTTTACTGCGGGTTTACTGTTGTTTTAAAATTAAATTAAATTATATTTTGCCATTTGGTGTTATTATTGTTGTTACCTTTAGTAACACACAAATATTTTACATACCTACGTACTCGTTTATATACATTTTACAAACCATACGGTTTTTATGTGCTTGTATATGAATAAGTCCACACATCATTGGATGCGAACAAACATACTTTTATGTGTGTAAACCAAACAAAAAAAAACAACAGGATTTTATATAACGCTGCATGAGAGGGCACCCAAATACAAATTGCTTTTTTGATTTGATTTTGGTTAACGGTTAACGGGCCAAAAAATAAGCTGAACATTTGGGTGACAGCGATTGACTCGATAATTGCTAATGATTTGCACCAGATTTTTTTTTTTTTTTATTTGGTTTTATACAATACGAAAATTACGACATATTCTGATTGATTGAAAAATAAAAAATAAAAAAAGTCGTTGTTGTCGAGCATGATTTGTTATAGTACAGGACATAAAAAACCAAATTTTTATAGCATCTTCATTTATTGGACGAGATTGTGATCTAATTTGAGTAATGGAATTTGTTGTAGGATTTTGTTGTAGGCCTTAAGGGAATTTTGTTGCTTTTTAACTGGAAGGATGACGTGAAATTATTTATTGTTACAAATTAAATATTAGAAATAACAAAAGATTATTTTGTATTAAGATGCTTGCCAAAAAATGATGGACCAAATTTAATCCATTAACCTTTTGATATAATTGCATGGCAATGAGACAATGTAAATGTAATCTCTTAGCACATTTTACTTTTAGGATAATATTTG
Organism: Tipula helvola; assembly: GCA_963556165.1. Lineage (NCBI taxonomy): Eukaryota > Metazoa > Arthropoda > Insecta > Diptera > Tipulidae > Tipula > Tipula helvola. The sequence continues at coordinate 72,388,588 of OY744481.1, forward strand.
TATCTTACATTATACAGACGGTTAGTAACAGCTCATTTATTGAATCTTCTGTAGGTCGACTCTGTGTTCTAACGTTGTTGGTAAATAGGGGCCAGGCTGACCCCAACATTTTTCCTTATATTTTATATGGGATTTAGTTCAAATTAGGGCATCCAATATTTGGCAAAAATGTGATTCCAGAATTTTCGAATTTGAATGCTCTCAATTCCGGAATTCCGGTATCAATTCCGGAATTTTTTTAAATTAAAAATCAAAATTTTACAAAAAACAACTAATTTCTTTTATTTCATTATTTAATATGTAATAGAGCATGCTTATAGTAACAATATTCGCCGCTGATTTTAAATGCAGCACCCTCGGTGCAGGTTAAAATGTCAAATGGTATCAGTGTTTTGTATTGAAATATGATGAATTTAATAACACAAAACAATTTTTATATTTTAAAATGTTAAAATGTCGTTTGTCGACGCCTTAGAACTTCGTAGCCATAAAATTAAAAGTCAAACATTATTGTAACCTTTATCACGACGGAAATGACATCTGATGTGCGGAAACAAAAACAAACTCTTTTTGTATGCCCCATTGATTGAAAAATCAAATTTTTCGTATTAAAGGCTATTGATGGTAAATTTTTATAAACATTCTGATACAAGGGCTTCGAGGGCACCTCAATCGTCCCAAAATTAAAGTGCTTTTCGAAACGCAGAGAAAAGCGATGTTACATACGGCTAGTTCGCAATGGTCACAATACAAAATCGTGTACCTACGTTTATAATATTTTTCAGGAAGCTTCAAACAACGAGCGAATTTGCCATATCAGAAACAAATGAACACAAAATTGAATATGTTTCCACTTTTAAACTTTTAATTTAATTCAAAAGACTATCAATACAGATAAGAATATCAGATGAACCAAGCCCGAATGATTTTGCGGTTTTTTGAACTGGAGCCCAATATTAAATGTGTCTGTAATATTTTATCTTGGACTCAAAATAATACAAAAATGATTCACGTAACACCATCTATCGTAAATAAATATAAATATTTTTAAACAAATATTTGCTTTTGTTGAACATTTTTATTTGTTACATTAAATTTTAAATTTAAATTATTAAAGCAAAAATTGTAGTTGTAATTTTTTACAGCAAAAATGGGCGAAATCATCTAAAAAGTAATGAGCTTATTAAAATGTGTCTCTACTAACTGTCTTTCTTCTATTAAAGGTTAGATGGAATCTCAGTAAAAATAATTTAAATTGGTTTGAGTTTGAGGTTTTGGGTTCCAGAATGAATTGCCAAAAACTTGTTCGGCTTGAAACATCTGATATTCTAGTAAGTTGAAACTATAAATACTTAAATTAGTGTGAGACATAAAAATCGATAATTCCGGAATTAATGTTGACAATTCCGGAATAATTGTAACTAAAATATGGGCCGGTATTCCGGAATATTGAATGTCTTAGTTCAAATAGAAGAAAAATTCTGTTTTAAATTTTTGTTTATAATTTCCAAATAACATTTTATGAGTGAGAAAAGTTGTTAGTGTGAAAATTGTATAAAAATGTCTCGATTCGATTAGATTACCGATACATTTTAATTTGTATGCGACCAAATTTTTCGATGAATTACCTAAAATCGTTATCGTCGGAACACTTATGTACGTGGAATTTAATCGAATGCAAGGATGATATGTTACTCGTGTGGAATTTAAACGATAGAAATTCATGGTGTTGAATTGGCGTAGGGCCTGTCTAAAACATGGCAAGAGACTAAATATCAGGGAAGTGAATTTTGATTTTGGTTTTGTTTTTGAGGTTATGTAATGCTGGAGTTTAGGTTTTATGATTTTTAAAGCTTTTATTATAGCGATTGTATCTAAACTTCTACCATTATTTACCGGTATTACGGTTTTATGGCAAAATTGACTAAACTTTACGATGGTATTGAAATACAGTCAGTTTTAAATAGTTTATATACAGATCAAACCACGTGGATGTAAAGTGAACATAACCTAGAAGTTTTGTTTTTGTGAAATACAAAATTGTCGGGAAAAGCCGCGCGATTTATCTAAATTCAATATAAAATATTAAAAATCGTGTCGAAGTGAATATTTTAGTCGGTTAGTGCTTAGTGTTTGGGAAACCTAAAAATAAAAGAAAGACAGAAATCCATTAATTTAAAATAATGTTGATAATAAAATTGCAACTGACTTACCTAACCATTTTGAAGGTGGATTCACGAGGTCGGTTTTTTACCCTAGGGTATTTTTGTCCGAGCTCCTCTACCAATCAAACAGATTCACAAGGCTGGTTTTTTACGTTTGGTAGTTATTTATTTCCGTTCTGCTCCATCTAGTGATTGAAATAACCAAAAAAAATGTGTTTTGATTGATTTAGGAGCTCGGACAAAAATACCCTAGGGTAAAAAACCGACCTCGTGAATCCACCTTGAATGTATTAAAATATCCAAAAGCTCATTTTTGTTATTCTGAAAACCAAAATATTAATTAAATTTATTAGATTTACTTACCAGCTGTTCCATAATACATTTGTTGTAAATTATGTAAACGTCAAATTATAAATAATAATAAAAACAAAACAAAACCAGGGTTGGGCATAACCGACAAAAAATTATAATTCAGCGAGAAAACAATTTGCTATTCTAAGGTAGAGGACAGCACCATTGAATTAAATGCTGATCAAAGAGGAAATATCTGGTTATAGATGTCGCTAGGTAGAACATGTTCATTTTTTAAATGATTATGCAAATTTTAAAGATTAAGCAAATTTCGTGAATTTTTATTATTATTCATTCAAGTGCCGCTTTGTAATAAACATTAAACAAGCCAAGGATAAAATTAAAGAAAATTGTTGAGTTTGTGATCAATACAAATAATATTTTGTAATAGTTTGTAAAATTTCAGTTTTATTTTCAATGAATATTTAAAATCGTTAAATTAAATATACACTTAGTGAGAAAAGTTGTTAGTATGAAAATTGTATGAAAATGTCTCGATGCGATAAAATTACCAATACTTTTAATTAATTGGTATGCGACCAATTATTCGATGAAAGACCTGAAATCGTTACCGTCGGATAGAACATTCAGGCGGAATTAATAATTGCAAGGATGAGATGGTATTCGTAAGGAATTCAAACGATATAAATTTCATGGTGGTTAAGAGGCGTGGGGCCTGTCTGAAAGAAGGCGAAGAGGTTAAATTTCATGTAAGTGATTTTGATTTTTGGTTTTGGTTTTTGAGGTTATGTATTGCTGGAGTCAAATGAATTATGCAAATAAATTATAATAATCTATAAGGGACATAACTATACTTTTCCATAGTAAACTATCAGTCAATGATATAGGCAGATTTATCGATAATGCAGTTATATTTGATACGTAAAAACTGAGTACGAGATTATTTCTAAAGATGTCAGCTTTAACAATTTTTAATTTTTGGTAAATAAATAAAAAATAAAATTAATTTTTTTATAATTCATGTCTAGTTGTCAGTTTTATTCGTGTTTTTTGCTTTTGTTTATATTTTTGTCTCGATACAATAAAAAAATATTTAAAAAAACTAGTAGTGCCATCTTTAGATTTAATCCATTTATCGACGTTTTTTAACTGCGAATTCCCTTATAGATATTATAATTTATTTGGAATTATGATAATCTGTAGGAGACATCACTGTGCTTTTCCATGGTGAACTTGCGGTCGGTGATGTAGGCAGATTTATAGATAATGCGGTGTTGTTTGATACGTGAGGCCTGGGTACGGGATTGCTTCTGGGGATATGGCTTTAACATTTTTTAGTTTTTGGTAAATGGATGGGAGTGGATTAGTATTTATTGACTGTATAGCGTGTGAATGTATTTGGGCTCTTGATTTCTCGATTAATTGTATGAATTTGATGGTTGTGTGATTGTACATGGAATTTAAATGGCAGGGGTTTCATGTTTGGATTGAACTAAAATTGGGATTGACTCAATTTGTTGTGCTCAGTTGGTTTCATGCCTTATTTTATTTTTTACTAATGCCTGGAAATACTTTTGCGTTTTATTCTAGGTATGATCGACACAATTAGATCATATAATCATATAATAAACTTCAACGTTATTAATTACCTTTGTCTAGACCTATAGGAGAAGGATGAATGAGGATTGGTTTAATTTTATGGTTAAATATTTATTTTAAATTTTAATTTTAAATATAAATGCTCTATACTATACAAACAATTTATTATATAGCTACATGATCACTGTAACTAAGGATACAAGAGAGGTGTATTTTTAAACCTAACTTAGTAATGTCAAGGCTGTACTCGCAAGCGGTTTCATGCAGTACTGCCCTAAATCGGTGGTGCACCCTGGTTTTTTGATGTAACGTTTCAGAATCATTTTAAGTTGGATCACAATAATTTTATTAATAAAGTCCCATGTTATTATGTGAATTTGTATTTTTAATTTGAAGTGTAGTTATATATATATAGGAACAAGGTATTAGCACCTTATATTCCATCATTAGGTTTTTGGTTATTTGTATAAGGTCGTACGATGGGTGCACGGGTGTCCGGGGTTTTTCCTGCCAAAATGCTTGGATGTTCATCGGAAGCAGATGGCCAAATAATACATTACATTTGTTAAGAGAGTTAAATATTTATTTATTTATTTAGTTTAGTTTAATGTAACAATAGCAGTGGGATATTATTGATGGATTCTGTTTTTGGTTGTCAGAAGTGCGTATCAGCACTCGCTCAGCAGCCTGAAGCTTCAAGCACGCTGCGGGTTAATGGTAGTGAGATGTGTCAACGTGTTTATCAGGTAGGTAGATCAAAAAAAAAAACACCTTTATGGTTCAGGTTCTGTTAACGGACTATGTTAAGTTTATTTTTAGAAATAACAGCTTACATACAGTACTTGACTAAATTGGTCGTGCACTCTGATTGTGGATGTAACGTTCGGAACCATCTTTAGATTAGATTTAAAGTGTGGATTTTGCTTCACTTCTGCTGAATAGTACTCAATAGCCAATGCATCCCAGAAGCAATAACTTTTACCAATGGTGGTAAAAAAATGATTATTATTTTATTTTATAATGCTTACAAAGAAAAGTTATGAGATGAGATGGAGGAAGCTCTAAAAATGCGAGCATAGATAGGCGGAACATTTAATAAAGTGCCCATCGATGGAGTGTCAGACGAAAAAAAAAAATCTGGAATTTCATACATACACAAGCAAAAACAAGAATACATAAGGAAATGGAGAAAAAAATAGAATAAAAGAAAACTGGAAGGAAATAAAAAGTATTTATTTTGCAAAATATTAGTATTTTTATTTTAAGAGAATTAATGTTAGCAGGAGTTTTCTTAAAATCTTCATAATTAGATAAATGTGATTCAACATCTTCAAAAATTGAATCTGTTACTTTTAATTGATCTTTTAATGAGTTAATCAATTCAGTTACAATCCTAATTTTCCTGTTATCAGAGCTAATCAAATTGCTGTTTGAACAGGCGTTATTTTCTTTTTTTAGACATCATTATCAATCTGTTTTGAAACTCTTTGTTTTATTTCAAAAAGAGAATTATTTGCCTCTCTGAAACTTAATTTATTAATCAAGCCTGTTTCTTTCATTGCATCTGAAAAAAAATTGATAAATGACTAGTTCCGCAGAACGTACAAGATTCTTTTTTGTCACAGTCATGATTGCCCTCAAATATTTTTGCACAAATCAGACATCTTGTAATTACATTTTTTAATTGTATGTCCGTAAATAAGACATTTTTTGCAAAAAATCGGGTGTGGAGTAAAATAATTCACATTAATTAATATATTGTCATATAATGTGATGTTATAGGTGATCGATATTAATTTTGATAATTTCTAGACTTTCTGAAATTTTTTTATCGTTTTTTTCTATTTTGTCGTTCTTTCGATGTTAATTGGATTTAATAGTATCTCTGATTTTCTCGATAGGAAGATCTAGAGGAATATTTGTAATTATACCAATAGAAGAAGTGAAGTTTTTTTTAAGTCAATTCTCTGTTTTTCCATTATAAGCTACACCCCTTTAACCTTCCTATTATCCTTGAATTATTGTTACACAGTTTGTCCTTCGAGTCAATGTGACCCGAACTTTTATTGATCAAGAAAACAATTTGTTCATATGAGATAATAGTTTATTCATGTATAGAATTAGAAAAATAAACGTAATTTATTTAAATTTAACGTAATAAAGTTAATTCAGTCATAAAATTAATTTAAACTTAGTTCACAAATAATAAAAAACAAAATTTTATATAAAACAATTTTTTAATTTCTGCATGTTGGGCAAAAATAATTAACATGTATTTTGCACAAATATTTTGCCCACTTGGAAAAGGTCATATGTGTTTTGTTGTCGTTAGACGATGGACAAAAATTGCATCTTTTCCGCTTCCCGCTGGTACTACTTCCTTCTTTTGATATTGTGGTACTTGCCTGTATTTGTTTTATTATTTTAGTGGCATTGTCACATTGGGGCATACGCGGCCAGCTTTTAGTCAGTGGTTCCACGAGGCTTCGACCCAACTCCTCCAAAAAAATTCGTCGTTTTGTAAGTTTTCCAGCTTGCCATTCTGGATTAATTTCAGACCAAAGCACGAACCCATTGTACGCTGAGATATCCACAAGATTATAAAAAACAATCATTGGCCACCGTTTTGTCTGACGTCTACAGGTGTAAACGAGAACCAGTTTATCTAAATTAAAAACCAAATCACGAATGTTAATATTGAATTATGCCCTGCCCTTAATTGAAAAGGAGTAATAAAAATAAAAAACTGTTCTGGTCAAGGTAGCGGCCCTGAAAATAGGATATATCGGTATAGTAAGAGATCCTATTTGCTATCACTGGGTAAATTATGAAACCGGTTTGCTTGTTAAAATTGTCGCTACAAAAAAATTACTCCTGTAGTTAAAAATGAATAAAGATAAAATATGTATCCTGGAAAGTTGTTATGCCGGTATAGTATGGGGGGTTTCATTCACTATATCTGGGCCAATTCTGAATACGGGTTGCTTTGTAGAATTTTCGTTACGTAAACAAATGTGTTGCCTTCAAAAATTTAAAAATTAATAAAAAAAATTTAAACAATTCTTCTGATCAAGGTTTAGGTAGTCCTGAAAATATATTATATCGATATAGTAATAGGTTTTATTGCCTACCTCTGGACCAATTCTGAACCAAGTTTGCTTCTTAGAATTTTTGCTATATCAATAATTCTTTTGTCTTTCCATAGTTGAAAAAATAATAATAAAAGATTTTCTGGTCAAGATTATTGCGTCCCTGGAGTTTCGCTACCTCTGAGTCACTTCAGAATTCGGTTTACTTGTTAGAATTTTCAATACAACAATTTAGCATATTTCCACAGGTGCCTCAAAATTACAGCATAAATTTTTTTTTTAATTTTTATCATCTTACCATTTATAACTACAAAAAAGCAATACATTTGTTCATGTAGTTAAAATCCTAGCATGCAATCCGAATCCAGAATTGATTTAGAGGTAGCCAAAAGGACCTCTTATTATATTGTCACCATACTTCTGACCTGACGAATTAGTTTGATTTTTTTTTAAACATTAGGTTTTTCCGGCATAACCCAGATAGATAATTATTTTATGAAGAGAAGAGATTGTTAAAAGTTCTGCAATTCAGTTTCGATCTGAAAAGGATTCGTCAACAAATTCTCCTCTTCGTAAAAACAGTTTAATTTTTGTTGTTCAGTTTTACTTCGGGAAAACAACAAATTTACTGATGTAACAAAAATTCTAACAAGCAAACCAAGTTTAAAATTGACCCAGAGATAGCCATGGGAATCCTCAAGTATAGTATAATAGCAAATTTTCGGGGTCACCATAATCTTGACCAGAAACATTGTTTTTTGATTTGTTTTCTATTTTTAACTAAGAGAAAACAATTTTATGATAAATAAAAATCCTGTGATAGCCGTACACATTAAATTGTGTAGAAAAAAAATCCGGGATGTGTTTTTACGCTCGTATAGTCAGAAGTAGTTTCAAATTGTCCTGTCACTTAAGATTTTTTTGTTGCCCGAATAACTTCAGAAAATACCAATTTTAACTTTAGAAAATTACTTAATTAATTTAATTTAATTTAGATTAATTGAATTCAATTGGATTTAATTTAATTAATTTAAATAATTCGATTATATTTAATTAATTTAAATAATTCAATTTAATTTAATTAATGAATCAAATTAATTAATTTAATTGATTTAATTAAGTTAATTGATTAAATTTATTTAATTATGTATTTTTTTGTGTCTCCACTATTTTTCCAATCGGCGGTTGGGCGGTGAGGGGAGCGAAATTTCCTTCCATCATCATGTATCCACATGTTATAAAGTCAAACAAATTAAAAACTTAAAACAGGTTAGCCGGAATCCTGACAAAATATATTACAACAGAAATTTCAGAGTTTGGTACGTATATGCAACCATTTAGAATGAAAGATGGAAACTTAACGTTGTGAAAGAAAGAGAATAACACGAGTGCAACAATAAACCTAAAGTTTAAACTTGGGAGTAGACAAACGGCTGTAGGCATATATCACTTAAAAAGCAAACGAAACGAACGGATCAGTGGGGTAAAACCTTAATAATACTTTTAGAACTAACCTAAAACTGTGTTTCGACTATTTAATGTAGCCCAGGCACACCATTCTTCCAAATTACAAATTTATGTGGGTGATATGGATTGGTGTTTATTAATATCACCTATACATCCTCGCAAATTTCAAGAAAACACGATTTGATATATTCATATCTTTTATATATAATTTATTCCAGCACAGCTCTTTACCGATTATATAAATATTAAGCCTTGTATAAGACCTTTATTTTACCGCAACTACTTGGAAATTGGATCCATCCTAAAATTAAAAATCCTAATCCTTCTTTGGTCCCAGCGAGGTTAATGCGAGCGCTAAATTATATAAAACACTCCAAATACAAATATAAAATGCTCTTTGGTTAATATAATTTTTGTGATGGCATCAAAGGCAGATTAAATGCAATGCTCTTACGTTCCAACCTAATTTCGCAGAACAAAAAAAAACAAAAAACCTTGTTACCATATTCTTCAAGCAATGTGTTAATTCTAAATTAAACCGAACTGAAAGTGGTTGTTCCTTTTTTCAAATGAAAAATTTCCCAAAAAGCATTAAAGGCTCAAAACTAATCTTGCTTACATCTCACTACACACTCAAACTTTTACACACACATTTCATCAACCTTACATCCTCTAATGAAAATTAACATCACCATTTTTTATTTTTTTTTACTTGGTCGTATTTTCAGTTTCCCATATTTTTATTATTTAAATTGAAATAAATGAAAATTTGTATTCTGTTTCCATAATAAAAAAAAAACGAGGCATACAAAAAAGAATGAAATTAAAAGGATTAAAAATGGAATAAAAAAGGGTTTTGTTTATATTCACTACAAGAAAAAAATGTATGAATGAAAAAAAACTTCCGCACCACCATCGACACCAACGCTATCGCACCTCGTTCCTTTCTCCGTTGTTTTTATTTAGAATACACGAAAAGAAACAAAAAAGTATGGTTAGGTTTATTATTGTTTGAAGGAAAATTAAAGGATTTCTATTTTTAATTTTTTTATGTTAAGATTTTAACCTTATTACGGTTTTAACTTTATAATTTTTATCCTTTTTTGTTTTTGGTGTCTTAACTTTTGTTACAAGGAAATTAAAATGTTTTTATTTTATCTTGTGCTGCCGGCTTCCGCCATAATAAACGTACCCAAACCGAATTAAGTTTTTGTGCTGAGCTGTTATATTTATTGGTGCAGCATACACGTCATGAAATAAAAATAAAGCCGTTAGGATTAACAATAAGAAAACCATCAAAAATTGTTGCGATGTTAAAAAACAAAAATAAAAAATCTTGAACGGAACTAATGTTACAGAATCACTTTGTTTATCGACGTAATCCTTTTTCTTACAATAAATCAACGCATATTTTACAGTGCTTTCGGATTTTGCCAATTTTATTGTGAAGATTTTTTTTTTTTGTTTCATTCGTATATGTTGACACACAAAACAAGGACATAAAATCTATAAAATAAAATGTTGGAAGGTACGTGACTAAAATATACTCGTAGTGTTGTGTGGCGTCAATTCACCATAAAAAACAAAATTGTTTTGTGTGAGAAGGTAATTTATATTTTTAGCAACTTTTGAGTCTGGTTGTAGATGTATAAATGTGTAGTTTATGGAAAATGGAACATATAATTTGTACCAAACTGAAACAAGGTTCTGTTAGCATTCGCGAAAGAAATCCATTCTGATTTGTGAAATTGTTTTTTAATTTTAATTTTAATTTTAATATTTATTTTAATTTTAATTTATCTAAATTAATCTAAATATTATTTTAATTAATGAATTAAAAAATTAAATTAAATTAATTAAGTAATTTTCTAAGGTTAAAATTGGTATTTTCTGAAGTTATTCGGGTATAACAAAAAAATCTTAAGTGACAGGAAAATTTGAAACTACCTCCGGTAAAAACCCATCCCGGATTTTTTTTCTACACAATTTAATGTGTACGGCTATCACAGGATTTGTATTTATCATAAAATTGTTTTCTCTTAGTTAAAAATGGAAAACAAATCAAAAAAAATGTTTCTGGTCAAGATTATGGTGACCTCAAAAATTTGCTATTATAATATAATGCCGCCCCGGTGGCACAGTTGTTAGCATGCTTGCTTTAAGCTCCGGAGGTCCCGGGTTCGATTCCCGGCGGGTGATGAAAAAATCACGGCTGGTTTAATGTAAGGATCAATGAACTAATCACTCATTATCCGTTGTCAAAAAAATGATTACGAAACTTCAAAAAAATGAAGCGGCCAAATCCCTCCATGGGATGTAGCGCCAGCGAAAAAAAAAAAAAAATATATATATAATTGAGGATTCCCATTGCTACCACTGGGTCAATTTTAAACCTGGTTTGCTTGTTCGAATTTTTGCTATATCAGTAAATTTGTTGCTTTTCCGAACTGTAACTGAACAACAAAAATTAAACTTTGTTATTATTATTATTATTATTATTGCATTTAAAGTATTCATTTAGGCGCATGTTATAAATGTAAGCGCCAAATGTTGTACAGCGTCAAATAGATCCACTAAAATAAACTTTCGACAAAAAATCTACTAAAAAATAAGTCAATCACACACCAGCAATCGCAGAATAATGATTAAGCATTTTAGCATAGTGAAGCCATTTGTAAAAATAAGATTGTGAAGTGTTAAAGCCATTTATAAAAATAAAACAAATCATTATTATAACGAGGTGTAGTCATTATTCTTTTATTCATAAATACTGAAAGAGCTAAAGAACTTTAATCGTGTTCGCTTTCATTCATTATCTTATATCAGATTTGTGTGAGCGGATAAGAAAGCAGATAAGGATAATAAGAAGGGAATACGCAGCAAACACAATTACAATTAAAATTACAATTAAAATTAAAATTAAAATTAAAATTAAAATTAAAATTAAAATTAAAATTAAAATTAAAATTAAAATTAAAATTAAAATTAAAATTAAAATTAAAATTAAAATTAAAATTAAAATTAAAATTAAAATTAAAATTAAAATTAAAATTAAAATTAAAATTAAAATTAAAATTAAAATTAAAATTAAAATTAAAATTAAAATTAAAATTAAAATTAAAATTAAAATTAAAATTAAAATTAAAATTAAAATTAAAATTAAAATTAAAATTAAAATTAAAATTAAAATTAAAATTAAAATTAAAATTAAAATTAAAATTAAAATTAAAATTAAAATTAAAATTAAAATTAAAATTAAAATTAAAATTAAAATTAAAATTAAAATTAAAATTAAAATTAAAATTAAAATTAAAATTAAAATTAAAATTAAAATTAAAATTAAAATTAAAATTAAAATTAAAATTAAAATTAAAATTAAAATTAAAAATAAAATAAAAATTAATATTAAAATTAAAAATAAAATTAAAATTAAAATTAAAATTACAATTACAATAACAATTACAAATGCAATTAAAATTAAAATAAAAATTAATAATAATATTAAAATTAAAATTAAAATTAAAAATAAAATTACAATTACAATTACAATTACAATTACAATTACAAATACAATTAAAATTTAAATTAAATTTAAAATTAAAAATAAAATTAAAATTAAAATTAAAATTAAAATTAAAATTAAAATTAAAATTAAAATTAAAATTAAAATTAAAATTAAAATTAAAATTAAAATTAAAATTAAAATTAAAATTAAAATTAAAATTAAAATTAAAATTAAAATTAAAATTAAAATTAAAATTAAAATTAAAATTAAAATTAAAATTAAAATTAAAATTAAAATTAAAATTAAAATTAAAATTAAAATTAAAATTAAAATTAAAATTAAAATTAAAATTAAAATTAAAATTAAAATTAAAATTAAAATTAAAATTAAAATTAAAATTAAAATTAAAATTAAAATTAAAATTAAAATTAAAATTAAAATTAAAATTAAAATTAAAATTAAAATTAAAATTAAAATTAAAATTAAAATTAAAATTAAAATTAAAAATAAAATTAAAATTAAAATTAAAATTAAAATTAAAATTAAAATTAAAATTAAAATTAAAATTAAAATTAAAATTAAAATTAAAATTAAAATTAAAATTAAAATTAAAATTAAAATTAAAATTAAAATTAAAATTAAAATTAAAATTAAAATTAAAATTAAAATTAAAATTTAAATTTAAATTAAAATTAAAAATTAAAATTAAAATTACAATTACAATTACAATTACAATTACAATTACAATTACAATAACAATTACAATTACATGTGCAATTAAAATAAAAATAAAAATTAATAATAAAATTAAATTAAAATTAAATTTAAAATTACAGATAAAATTACAATTACAAATGCAATTAAAATTAAAATAAAAATTATTAATAATATTAAAATTAAAAATAAAATTACAATTACAATTACAAATACAATTAAAATTAAAATTAAAATTAAAATTAAAATTAAAATTAAAATTAAAATTAAAATTAAAATTAAAATTAAAATTAAAATTAAAATTAAAATTAAAATTAAAATTAAAATTAAAATTAAAATTAAAATTAAAATTAAAATTAAAATTAAAATTAAAATTAAATTTAAAATTAAAATTAAAATAAAAATTAAAATTAAAATTAAAATTAAAATTAAAATTAAAATTACAATTACAATTATAATTATAATTACAATTACAATTACATGTGCAATTAAAATTAAAATAAAAATTAATAATAAAATTAAATTAAAATTAAATTTAAAATTACAGATAAAATTACAATTACAAATGCAATTAAAATTAAAATAAAAATTAATAATAAAATAATTATATTAAAAATAAAATTACAATTACAATTACAATTACAAACACAATTAAAATTAAAATTAAAATTAAAATTAAAATTACAATTAAAATTACAATTACAATTACAATTAAAATTACAATTACAATTATAATTACAATTACAATTTGTTTAAAATCTAAAAGAAAATTAGCTAGCAATCATCAATTCACGGTTTACATATATTTTAAACACAATACTCATCCTTTTATCTATAGAGCTGATAAAGAAAACATAACTTTATTTATTGTTATCATACAAAATAAACAAGAAATGTCAAATAATTTAGGTGGCGGATTTACATTGCAAAATCATTTCTTGTCATGCAGTTGGTACTAAAACCATTTAAAGTATTCATTTAGGCGCATGTTATAAATGTAAGCGCCAAATGTTGTACAGCGTCAAATAGAACCACTAAAATAAACTTTCGACAAAAAATCTATTAAAGAATGAGTCAATCACACACCAGCAATCGCAGAATAATGATTAAGCAATTAAGCATAGTGAAGCCATTTGTAAAAATAATATTGTGAAGTGTTAAAGCCATTTATAAAAATAAAACAAGGCATTATTATAACGAGGTGCAGTCATTATTCTTTTATTCATAAATACTGAAAGAGCTAAAGAACTTTAATCGTGTTCCCTTTCATTCATTATCTTATATCAGATTTGTGTGAGCGGATCAGAAAGCAGATAAGAAAGCAGATAAGGATAATAAGAAGGGAATACGCAGCAAACACGATTACAATTAAAATTACAATTAAAATTAAAATTAAAATTAATATTAAAATTAAAAATAAAATTAAAATTAAAATTAAAATTAAAATTAAAATTAAAATTAAAATTAAAATTAAAATTAAAATTAAAATTAAAATTAAAAATAAAATTAAAATTACAATTACAAATACAATTAAAATTAAAATTAAAATTAAATTTAAAATTAAAATTAAATTTAAAATTAAAATTAAAATTAAAAAACAATTACAATTACAATTACAATTATAATTACAAATACAATTAAAATTAAAATTAAAATTAAAATTAAAATTAAAATTAAAATTAAAATTAAAATTAAAATTAAAATTAAAATTAAAATTAAAATTAAAATTAAAATTAAAATTAAAATTAAAATTAAAATTAAAATTAAAATTAAAATTAAAATTAAAATTAAAATTAAAATTAAAATTAAAATTAAAATTAAAATTAAAATTAAAATTAAAATTAAAATTAAAATTAAAATTAAAATTAAAATTAAAATTAAAATTAAAATTAAAATTAAAATTAAAATTAAAATTAAAATTAAAATTAAAATTAAAATTAAAATTAAAATTAAAATTAAAATTAAAATTAAAATTAAAATTAAAATTAAAATTAAAATTAAAATTAAAATTAAAATTAAAATTAAAATTAAAATTAAAATTAAAATTAAAATTAAAATTAAAATTAAAATTAAAATTAAAATTAAAATTAAAATTAAAATTAAAATTAAAATTAAAATTAAAATTAAAATTAAAATTAAAATTAAAATTAAAATTAAAATTAAAATTAAAATTAAAATTAAAATTAAAATTAAAATTAAAATTAAAATTAAAATTAAAATTAAAATTAAAATTAAAATTAAAATTAAAATTAAAATTAAAATTAAAATTAAAATTAAAATTAAAATTAAAATTAAAATTAAAATTAAAATTAAAATTAAAATTAAAATTAAAATTAAAATTAAAATTAAAATTAAAATTAAAATTAAAATTAAAATTAAAATTAAAATTAAAATTAAAATTAAAATTAAAATTAAAAATAAAATTAAAATTAAAATTAAAATTAAAATTAAAATTAAAATTAAAATTAAAATTAAAATTAAAATTAAAATTAAAATTAAAATTAAAATTAAAATTAAAATTAAAATTAAAATTAAAATTAAAATTAAAATTAAAATTAAAATTAAAATTAAAATTAAAATTAAAATTAAAATTAAAATTAAAATTAAAATTAAAATTAAAATTAAAATTAAAATTAAAATTAAAATTAAAAATAAAATAAAAATTAATATTAAAATTAAAAATAAAATTAAAATTAAAATTAAAATTACAATTACAATAACAATTACAAATGCAATTAAAATTAAAATAAAAATTAATAATAATATTAAAATTAAAATTAAAATTAAAAATAAAATTACAATTACAATTACAATTACAATTACAATTACAAATACAATTAAAATTTAAATTAAATTTAAAATTAAAAATAAAATTAAAATTAAAATTAAAATTAAAATTAAAATTAAAATTAAAATTAAAATTAAAATTAAAATTAAAATTAAAATTAAAATTAAAATTAAAATTAAAATTAAAATTAAAATTAAAATTAAAATTAAAATTAAAATTAAAATTAAAATTAAAATTAAAATTAAAATTAAAATTAAAATTAAAATTAAAATTAAAATTAAAATTAAAATTAAAATTAAAATTAAAATTAAAATTAAAATTAAAATTAAAATTAAAATTAAAATTAAAATTAAAATTAAAATTAAAATTAAAATTAAAATTAAAATTAAAATTAAAATTAAAATTAAAATTAAAATTAAAATTAAAATTAAAATTAAAATTAAAATTAAAATTAAAATTAAAATTAAAATTAAAATTAAAATTAAAATTAAAATTAAAATTAAAATTAAAATTAAAATTAAAATTAAAATTAAAATTAAAATTAAAATTAAAATTAAAAATAAAATTAAAATTAAAATTAAAATTAAAATTAAAATTAAAATTAAAATTAAAATTAAAATTAAAATTAAAATTAAAATTAAAATTAAAATTAAAATTAAAATTAAAATTAAAATTAAAATTAAAATTAAAATTAAAATTAAAATTAAAATTAAAATTAAAATTAAAATTTAAATTTAAATTAAAATTAAAAATTAAAATTAAAATTACAATTACAATTACAATTACAATTACAATTACAATTACAATAACAATTACAATTACATGTGCAATTAAAATAAAAATAAAAATTAATAATAAAATTAAATTAAAATTAAATTTAAAATTACAGATAAAATTACAATTACAAATGCAATTAAAATTAAAATAAAAATTATTAATAATATTAAAATTAAAAATAAAATTACAATTACAATTACAAATACAATTAAAATTAAAATTAAAATTAAAATTAAAATTAAAATTAAAATTAAAATTAAAATTAAAATTAAAATTAAAATTAAAATTAAAATTAAAATTAAAATTAAAATTAAAATTAAAATTAAAATTAAAATTAAAATTAAAATTAAAATTAAAATTAAATTTAAAATTAAAATTAAAATAAAAATTAAAATTAAAATTAAAATTAAAATTAAAATTACAATTACAATTATAATTATAATTACAATTACAATTACATGTGCAATTAAAATTAAAATAAAAATTAATAATAAAATTAAATTAAAATTAAATTTAAAATTACAGATAAAATTACAATTACAAATGCAATTAAAATTAAAATAAAAATTAATAATAAAATAATTATATTAAAAATAAAATTACAATTACAATTACAATTACAAACACAATTAAAATTAAAATTAAAATTAAAATTAAAATTACAATTAAAATTACAATTACAATTACAATTAAAATTACAATTACAATTATAATTACAATTACAATTTGTTTAAAATCTAAAAGAAAATTAGCTAGCAATCATCAATTCACGGTTTACATATATTTTAAACACAATACTCATCCTTTTATCTATAGAGCTGATAAAGAAAACATAACTTTATTTATTGTTATCATACAAAATAAACAAGAAATGTCAAATAATTTAGGTGGCGGATTTACATTGCAAAATCATTTCTTGTCATGCAGTTGGTACTAAAACCATTTAAAGTATTCATTTAGGCGCATGTTATAAATGTAAGCGCCAAATGTTGTACAGCGTCAAATAGAACCACTAAAATAAACTTTCGACAAAAAATCTATTAAAGAATGAGTCAATCACACACCAGCAATCGCAGAATAATGATTAAGCAATTAAGCATAGTGAAGCCATTTGTAAAAATAATATTGTGAAGTGTTAAAGCCATTTATAAAAATAAAACAAGGCATTATTATAACGAGGTGCAGTCATTATTCTTTTATTCATAAATACTGAAAGAGCTAAAGAACTTTAATCGTGTTCCCTTTCATTCATTATCTTATATCAGATTTGTGTGAGCGGATCAGAAAGCAGATAAGAAAGCAGATAAGGATAATAAGAAGGGAATACGCAGCAAACACGATTACAATTAAAATTACAATTAAAATTAAAATTAAAATTAATATTAAAATTAAAAATAAAATTAAAATTAAAATTAAAATTAAAATTAAAATTAAAATTAAAATTAAAATTAAAATTAAAATTAAAATTAAAATTAAAAATAAAATTAAAATTACAATTACAAATACAATTAAAATTAAAATTAAAATTAAATTTAAAATTAAAATTAAATTTAAAATTAAAATTAAAATTAAAAAACAATTACAATTACAATTACAATTATAATTACAAATACAATTAAAATTAAAATTAAAATTAAAATTAAAATTAAAATTAAAATTAAAATTAAAATTAAAATTAAAATTAAAATTAAAATTAAAATTAAAATTAAAATTAAAATTAAAATTAAAATTAAAATTAAAATTAAAATTAAAATTAAAATTAAAATTAAAATTAAAATTAAAATTAAAATTAAAATTAAAATTAAAATTAAAATTAAAATTAAAATTAAAATTAAAATTAAAATTAAAATTAAAATTAAAATTAAAATTAAAATTAAAATTAAAATTAAAATTAAAATTAAAATTAAAATTAAAATTAAAATTAAAATTAAAATTAAAATTAAAATTAAAATTAAAATTAAAATTAAAATTAAAATTAAAATTAAAATTAAAATTAAAATTAAAATTAAAATTAAAATTAAAATTAAAATTAAAATTAAAATTAAAATTAAAATTAAAATTAAAATTAAAATTAAAATTAAAATTAAAATTAAAATTAAAATTAAAATTAAAATTAAAATTAAAATTAAAATTAAAATTAAAATTAAAATTAAAATTAAAATTAAAATTAAAATTAAAATTAAAATTAAAATTAAAATTAAAATTAAAATTAAAATTAAAATTAAAATTAAAATTAAAATTAAAATTAAAATTAAAATTAAAATTAAAATTAAAATTAAAATTAAAATTAAAATTAAAATTAAAATTAAAATTAAAATTAAAATTAAAATTAAAATTAAAATTAAAATTAAAATTAAAATTAAAATTAAAATTAAAATTAAAATTAAAATTAAAATTAAAATTAAAATTAAAATTAAAATTAAAATTAAAATTAAAATTAAAATTAAAATTAAAATTAAAATTAAAATTAAAATTAAAATTAAAATTAAAATTAAAATTAAAATTAAAATTAAAATTAAAATTAAAATTAAAATTAAAATTAAAATTAAAATTAAAATTAAAATTAAAATTTAAATTAGAATTAAAATTAAAATTAAAATTAAAATTAAAATTAAAATTAAATTTAAAATTAAAATTAAAAATTAAAATTAAAATTAAAATTACAATTACAATTATAGTTACAATTACAATTACAATTACAATTAAAATTAAAATTAAAATTAAAATTAAAATTAAAATTAAAATTAAAATTAAAATTAAAATTAAAATTAAAATTAAAATTAAAATTAAAATTAAAATTAAAATTAAAATTAAAATTAAAATTAAAATTAAAATTAAAATTAAAATTAAAATTAAAATTAAAATTAAAATTAAAATTAAAATTAAAATTAAAATTAAAATTAAAATTAAAATTAAAATTAAAATTAAAATTAAAATTAAAATTAAAATTAAAATTAAAATTAAAATTAAAATTAAAATTAAAATTAAAATTAAAATTAAAATTAAAATTAAAATTAAAATTAAAATTAAAATTAAAATTAAAATTAAAATTAAAATTAAAATTAAAATTAAAATTAAAATTAAAATTAAAATTAAAATTAAAATTAAAATTAAAATTAAAATTAAAATTAAAATTAAAATTAAAATTAAAATTAAAATTAAAATTAAAATTAAAATTAAAATTAAAATTAAAATTAAAATTAAAAATAAAATAAAAATTAATATTAAAATTAAAAATAAAATTAAAATTAAAATTAAAATTACAATTACAATAACAATTACAAATGCAATTAAAATTAAAATAAAAATTAATAATAATATTAAAATTAAAATTAAAATTAAAAATAAAATTACAATTACAATTACAATTACAATTACAATTACAAATAAAATTTAAATTAAATTTAAAATTAAAAATAAAATTAAAATTAAAATTAAAATTAAAATTAAAATTAAAATTAAAATTAAAATTAAAATTAAAATTAAAATTAAAATTAAAATTAAAATTAAAATTAAAATTAAAATTAAATTAAAATTAAAATTAAAATTAAATTAAAATTAAAATTAAAATTAAAATTAAAATTAAAATTAAAATTAAAATTAAAATTAAAATTAAAATTAAAATTAAAATTAAAATTAAAATTAAAATTAAAATTAAAATTAAAATTAAAATTAAAATTAAAATTAAAATTAAAATTAAAATTAAAATTAAAATTAAAATTAAAATTAAAATTAAAATTAAAATTAAAATTAAAATTAAAATTAAAATTAAAATTAAAATTAAAATTAAAATTAAAATTAAAATTAAAATTAAAATTAAAATTAAAATTAAAATTAAAATTAAAATTAAAATTAAAATTAAAATTAAAATTAAAATTAAAATTAAAATTAAAATTAAAATTAAAATTAAAATTAAAAATAAAATTAAAATTAAAATTAAAATTAAAATTAAAATTAAAATTAAAATTAAAATTAAAATTAAAATTAAAATTAAAATTAAAATTAAAATTAAAATTAAAATTAAAATTAAAATTAAAATTAAAATTAAAATTAAAATTAAAATTAAAATTAAAATTAAAATTAAAATTAAAATTTAAATTTAAATTAAAATTAAAAATTAAAATTAAAATTACAATTACAATTACAATTACAATTACAATTACAATTACAATAACAATTACAATTACATGTGCAATTAAAATAAAAATAAAAATTAATAATAAAATTAAATTAAAATTAAATTTAAAATTACAGATAAAATTACAATTACAAATGCAATTAAAATTAAAATAAAAATTATTAATAATATTAAAATTAAAAATAAAATTACAATTACAATTACAAATACAATTAAAATTAAAATTAAAATTAAAATTAAAATTAAAATTAAAATTAAAATTAAAATTAAAATTAAAATTAAAATTAAAATTAAAATTAAAATTAAAATTAAAATTAAAATTAAAATTAAAATTAAATTTAAAATTAAAATTAAAATTAAAATAAAAATTAAAATTAAAATTAAAATTAAAATTAAAATTACAATTACAATTATAATTATAATTACAATTACAATTACATGTGCAATTAAAATTAAAATAAAAATTAATAATAAAATTAAATTAAAATTAAATTTAAAATTACAGATAAAATTACAATTACAAATGCAATTTTTTTTTTTTTTTTTTTTTTTTTTTTTTCTGGGGAAGGTGAAAATGCCATTTACGCACAGAGTGTCGGACTCGCATTTCTGCCCTACCGACTAAAAACACCTTCCCCCCTCTACCGGACTACCCTGGGACCGTTTATCACATTACTTCGGGGTAGACCGTTTTTTTTTCCTATGCTCCCCGAGCTGTCTCCTGTACTACGGAAATCTATCTAGATCTTCCTTTTTTGTTCTTAATATCTCCTCTATGAACCTTGAAACGAGCTCCCACCAGACCGAGCCTCGCAGCATAATCTCCACTGCTGTCTCCGGAGACCATGCCCCCACCTCCATTTCCAATCTTATTCTCCGCTCCTCCCATGCCAGGCACCAAAAGAATGTGTGCTCCACATCGTCGATACTACCTGGGCAGTACAGGCATTCTGCTGACGTCACCTTCCGCATTCTAAAGAGATATGATCGGAAGTATCCGTGGCCACTCAGGAACTGCGTCAGATAGTATCCAACCTCTCCGTGCGTCCTCTCGATCCAGGGGCTCACCTGCTCTATAAGCCTCGCTGTCCATCTTCCTCTAGCCTCTAGTTCCCAAGCCGATTGCCATAACTCAATAGTGCGGGACCTCTCCTGTAGACTCGCAGCTCTCTTATTTAATTCATCAGCCCGGCGATAAACTGCTTGCCTTTCCCTGGCTAGTAGTTCAATTGGGATCGTCCCAGCTATTACAAATGCAATTAAAATTAAAATAAAAATTAATAATAAAATAATTATATTAAAAATAAAATTACAATTACAATTACAATTACAAACACAATTAAAATTAAAATTAAAATTAAAATTACAATTAAAATTACAATTACAATTACAATTAAAATTACAATTACAATTATAATTACAATTACAATTTGTTTAAAATCTAAAAGAAAATTAGCTAGCAATCATCAATTCACGGTTTACATATATTTTAAACACAATACTCATCCTTTTATCTATAGAGCTGATAAAGAAAACATAACTTTATTTATTGTTATCATACAAAATAAACAAGAAATGTCAAATAATTTAGGTGGCGGATTTACATTGCAAAATCATTTCTTGTCATGCAGTTGGTACTAAAACCATTTAAAGTATTCATTTAGGCGCATGTTATAAATGTAAGCGCCAAATGTTGTACAGCGTCAAATAGAACCACTAAAATAAACTTTCGACAAAAAATCTATTAAAGAATGAGTCAATCACACACCAGCAATCGCAGAATAATGATTAAGCAATTAAGCATAGTGAAGCCATTTGTAAAAATAATATTGTGAAGTGTTAAAGCCATTTATAAAAATAAAACAAGGCATTATTATAACGAGGTGCAGTCATTATTCTTTTATTCATAAATACTGAAAGAGCTAAAGAACTTTAATCGTGTTCCCTTTCATTCATTATCTTATATCAGATTTGTGTGAGCGGATCAGAAAGCAGATAAGAAAGCAGATAAGGATAATAAGAAGGGAATACGCAGCAAACACGATTACAATTAAAATTACAATTAAAATTAAAATTAAAATTAATATTAAAATTAAAAATAAAATTAAAATTAAAATTAAAATTAAAATTAAAATTAAAATTAAAATTAAAATTAAAATTAAAATTAAAATTAAAATTAAAAATAAAATTAAAATTACAATTACAAATACAATTAAAATTAAAATTAAAATTAAATTTAAAATTAAAATTAAATTTAAAATTAAAATTAAAATTAAAAAACAATTACAATTACAATTACAATTATAATTACAAATACAATTAAAATTAAAATTAAAATTAAAATTAAAATTAAAATTAAAATTAAAATTAAAATTAAAATTAAAATTAAAATTAAAATTAAAATTAAAATTAAAATTAAAATTAAAATTAAAATTAAAATTAAAATTAAAATTAAAATTAAAATTAAAATTAAAATTAAAATTAAAATTAAAATTAAAATTAAAATTAAAATTAAAATTAAAATTAAAATTAAAATTAAAATTAAAATTAAAATTAAAATTAAAATTAAAATTAAAATTAAAATTAAAATTAAAATTAAAATTAAAATTAAAATTAAAATTAAAATTAAAATTAAAATTAAAATTAAAATTAAAATTAAAATTAAAATTAAAATTAAAATTAAAATTAAAATTAAAATTAAAATTAAAATTAAAATTAAAATTAAAATTAAAATTAAAATTAAAATTAAAATTAAAATTAAAATTAAAATTAAAATTAAAATTAAAATTAAAATTAAAATTAAAATTAAAATTAAAATTAAAATTAAAATTAAAATTAAAATTAAAATTAAAATTAAAATTAAAATTAAAATTAAAATTAAAATTAAAATTAAAATTAAAATTAAAATTAAAATTAAAATTAAAATTAAAATTAAAATTAAAATTAAAATTAAAATTAAAATTTAAATTAAAATTAAAATTAAAATTAAAATTAAAATTAAAATTAAAATTAAAATTAAAATTAAAATTAAAATTAAAATTAAAATTAAAATTAAAATTAAAATTAAAATTAAAATTAAAATTAAAATTAAAATTAAAATTAAAATTAAAATTAAAATTAAAATTAAAATTAAAATTAAAATTAAAATTAAAATTAAAATTAAAATTAAAATTAAAATTAAAATTAAAATTAAAATTAAAATTAAAATTAAAATTAAAATTAAAATTAAAATTAAAATTTAAATTAAAATTTAAATTAGAATTAAAATTAAAATTAAAATTAAAATTAAAATTAAAATTAAATTTAAAATTAAAATTAAAAATTAAAATTAAAATTAAAATTACAATTACAATTATAGTTACAATTACAATTACAATTAAAATTAAAATTAAAATTAAAATTAAAATTAAAATTAAAATTAAAATTAAAATTAAAATTAAAATTAAAATTAAAATTAAAATTAAAATTAAAATTAAAATTAAAATTAAAATTAAAATTAAAATTAAAATTAAAATTAAAATTAAAATTAAAATTAAAATTAAAATTAAAATTAAAATTAAAATTAAAATTAAAATTAAAATTAAAATTAAAATTAAAATTAAAATTAAAATTAAAATTAAAATTAAAATTAAAATTAAAATTAAAATTAAAATTAAAATTAAAATTAAAATTAAAATTAAAATTAAAATTAAAATTAAAATTAAAATTAAAATTAAAATTAAAATTAAAATTAAAATTAAAATTAAAATTAAAATTAAAATTAAAATTAAAATTAAAATTAAAATTAAAATTAAAATTACAATTATAGTTACAATTACAATTACAATTACAATTAAAATTAAAATTAAAATTAAAATTAAAATTAAAATTAAAATTAAAATTAAAATTAAAATTAAAATTAAAATTAAAATTAAAATTAAAATTAAAATTAAAATTAAAATTAAAATTAAAATTAAAATTAAAATTAAAATTAAAATTAAAATTTTTTTTTTTTTTTTTTTTTTTTTTTTTTTTTTTTTTTTTTTTTTTTTTTTTTTTTTCTGGGGAAGGTGAAAATGCCATTTACGCACAGAGTGTCGGACTCGCATTTCTGCCCTACCGACTAAAAACACCTTCCCCCCTCTACCGGACTACCCTGGGACCGTTTATCACATTACTTCGGGGTAGACCGTTTTTTTTCCCTATGCTCCCCGAGCTGTCTCCTGTACTACGGAAATCTATCTAGATCTTCCTTTTTTGTTCTTAATATCTCCTCTATGAACCTTGAAACGAGCTCCCACCAGACCGAGCTTCGCAGCATAATCTCCACTGCTGTCTCCGGAGACCATGCCCCCACCTCCATTTCCAATCTTATTCTCCGCTCCTCCCATGCCAGGCACCAAAAGAATGTGTGCTCCACATCGTCGATACTACCTGGGCAGTACAGGCATTCTGCTGACGTCACCTTCCGCATTCTAAAGAGATATGATCGGAAGTATCCGTGGCCACTCAGGAACTGCGTCAGATAGTATCCAACCTCTCCGTGCGTCCTCTCGATCCAGGGGCTCACCTGCTCTATAAGCCTCGCTGTCCATCTTCCTCTAGCCTCTAGTTCCCAAGCCGATTGCCATAACTCAATAGTGCGGGACCTCTCCTGTAGACTCGCAGCTCTCTTATTTAATTCATCAGCCCGGCGATAAACTGCTTGCCTTTCCCTGGCTAGTAGTTCAATTGGGATCGTCCCAGCTATTACCAATACCGCAGGCTCAGATACCGTGCGGTATGCCGAGGCAACCCTTAAAGCACCGCGTCTTTGCACTTGTGCTAGGCGTTTTCTATACATTTCCTTGCTAAGGGAATCGGCCCATATTTCAGCACCGTAGAGCAGAACGGACTGAACCGCGGACATTAAAAGACGTCGTTTACTTGCTTTTGGACCGCCAACATTTGCCATGAGACGGCTTAGAGCCGTGACCCCTTTCGCAGCCTTGTCTGCTGTTTTCTTGATCTGCTCAAAGAAAGTCATTTTTGAGTCGATCATGACACCTAGATATTTTGCTGCTGGCTTCGTCTCGACCACTTCATTGCCAATCCACATTGGTAACGCGGTTTGTATCCTTTTTTTTGTGAGGACCACTATCTCGGTCTTCTCAAGCGCTAGAGATAACCCATGCGTCGACATCCAGCTCATCACGGCTCTCATGACTTGATTTAGCTTAAATTGGGCCTGCTTTGTATCCCGGGCAGCGATTAGTGCCGCGACATCATCCGCGTACCCAACCAGTAGAGTTTCATCTGGCATCTCGGTTCGAAGCAGACTGTCATACGAGGCATTCCAGAGGTCAGGTCCTAATACTGATCCCTGGGCCACTCCTGCTGTAACTGCTATCTTTCGCTTCCCCTCTTCAGTCTCATACGTCAAGGTTCGGTCCTTTAAATAATCGTCCAGTATCCTTATGAGGTACTCCGGTATTTTAAAAGACTGCTCCAACGCGCCCAGCATATCCCCCCAACTCGCAGAATTAAATGCGTTCCTCACATCGAGCGTCACTAACAAAACAATCCGCTTTGAAAAGTGATTATGCTGCTCTGCTCTCTTAACCGCTTCTACAACCTCCTGGATCGCATCCAAAGTGGATCGGCCCGCTCGAAACCCATACTGCTTGGGTGAGAGGTCCCCTGCTGCCTTGATCGCGGCGTTAAGCCCCTTAAATTAAAATTAAAATTAAAATTAAAATTAAAATTAAAATTAAAATTAAAATTAAAATTAAAATTAAAATTAAAATTAAAATTAAAATTAAAATTAAAATTAAAATTAAAATTAAAATTAAAATTAAAATTAAAATTAAAATTAAAATTAAAATTAAAATTAAAATTAAAATTAAAATTAAAATTAAAATTAAAATTAAAATTAAAATTAAAATTAAAATTAAAATTAAAATTAAAATTAAAATTAAAATTAAAATTAAAATTAAAATTAAAATTAAAATTAAAATTAAAATTAAAATTAAAATTAAAATTAAAATTAAAATTAAAATTAAAATTAAAATTAAAATTAAAATTAAAATTAAAATTAAAATTAAAATTAAAATTAAAATTAAAATTAAAATTAAAATTAAAATTAAAATTAAAATTAAAATTAAAATTAAAATTAAAATTAAAATTAAAATTAAAATTAAAATTAAAAATAAAATTAAAATTAAAATTAAAATTAAAATTAAAATTAAAATTAAAATTAAAATTAAAATTAAAATTAAAATTAAAATTAAAATTAAAATTAAAATTAAAATTAAAATTAAAATTAAAATTAAAATTAAAATTAAAATTAAAATTAAAATTAAAATTAAAATTAAAATTAAAATTAAAATTAAAATTAAAATTAAAATTTAAATTTAAATTAAAATTAAAAATTAAAATTAAAATTACAATTACAATTACAATTACAATTACAATTACAATTACAATAACAATTACAATTACATGTGCAATTAAAATAAAAATAAAAATT
The DNA here is from genome assembly GCA_963556165.1 of Tipula helvola. Classification (NCBI taxonomy): domain Eukaryota; kingdom Metazoa; phylum Arthropoda; class Insecta; order Diptera; family Tipulidae; genus Tipula; species Tipula helvola. Next base: position 72,415,629 of record OY744481.1, read on the forward strand.
AATAATAAAATTAAATTAAAATTAAATTTAAAATTACAGATAAAATTACAATTACAAATGCAATTAAAATTAAAATAAAAATTATTAATAATATTAAAATTAAAAATAAAATTACAATTACAATTACAAATACAATTAAAATTAAAATTAAAATTAAAATTAAAATTAAAATTAAAATTAAAATTAAAATTAAAATTAAAATTAAAATTAAAATTAAAATTAAAATTAAAATTAAAATTAAAATTAAAATTAAAATTAAAATTAAATTTAAAATTAAAATTAAAATTAAAATAAAAATTAAAATTAAAATTAAAATTAAAATTAAAATTACAATTACAATTATAATTATAATTACAATTACAATTACATGTGCAATTAAAATTAAAATAAAAATTAATAATAAAATTAAATTAAAATTAAATTTAAAATTACAGATAAAATTACAATTACAAATGCAATTAAAATTAAAATAAAAATTAATAATAAAATAATTATATTAAAAATAAAATTACAATTACAATTACAATTACAAACACAATTAAAATTAAAATTAAAATTAAAATTAAAATTACAATTAAAATTACAATTACAATTACAATTAAAATTACAATTACAATTATAATTACAATTACAATTTGTTTAAAATCTAAAAGAAAATTAGCTAGCAATCATCAATTCACGGTTTACATATATTTTAAACACAATACTCATCCTTTTATCTATAGAGCTGATAAAGAAAACATAACTTTATTTATTGTTATCATACAAAATAAACAAGAAATGTCAAATAATTTAGGTGGCGGATTTACATTGCAAAATCATTTCTTGTCATGCAGTTGGTACTAAAACCATTTAAAGTATTCATTTAGGCGCATGTTATAAATGTAAGCGCCAAATGTTGTACAGCGTCAAATAGAACCACTAAAATAAACTTTCGACAAAAAATCTATTAAAGAATGAGTCAATCACACACCAGCAATCGCAGAATAATGATTAAGCAATTAAGCATAGTGAAGCCATTTGTAAAAATAATATTGTGAAGTGTTAAAGCCATTTATAAAAATAAAACAAGGCATTATTATAACGAGGTGCAGTCATTATTCTTTTATTCATAAATACTGAAAGAGCTAAAGAACTTTAATCGTGTTCCCTTTCATTCATTATCTTATATCAGATTTGTGTGAGCGGATCAGAAAGCAGATAAGAAAGCAGATAAGGATAATAAGAAGGGAATACGCAGCAAACACGATTACAATTAAAATTACAATTAAAATTAAAATTAAAATTAATATTAAAATTAAAAATAAAATTAAAATTAAAATTAAAATTAAAATTAAAATTAAAATTAAAATTAAAATTAAAATTAAAATTAAAATTAAAATTAAAAATAAAATTAAAATTACAATTACAAATACAATTAAAATTAAAATTAAAATTAAATTTAAAATTAAAATTAAATTTAAAATTAAAATTAAAATTAAAAAACAATTACAATTACAATTACAATTATAATTACAAATACAATTAAAATTAAAATTAAAATTAAAATTAAAATTAAAATTAAAATTAAAATTAAAATTAAAATTAAAATTAAAATTAAAATTAAAATTAAAATTAAAATTAAAATTAAAATTAAAATTAAAATTAAAATTAAAATTAAAATTAAAATTAAAATTAAAATTAAAATTAAAATTAAAATTAAAATTAAAATTAAAATTAAAATTAAAATTAAAATTAAAATTAAAATTAAAATTAAAATTAAAATTAAAATTAAAATTAAAATTAAAATTAAAATTAAAATTAAAATTAAAATTAAAATTAAAATTAAAATTAAAATTAAAATTAAAATTAAAATTAAAATTAAAATTAAAATTAAAATTAAAATTAAAATTAAAATTAAAATTAAAATTAAAATTAAAATTAAAATTAAAATTAAAATTAAAATTAAAATTAAAATTAAAATTAAAATTAAAATTAAAATTAAAATTAAAATTAAAATTAAAATTAAAATTAAAATTAAAATTAAAATTAAAATTAAAATTAAAATTAAAATTAAAATTAAAATTAAAATTAAAATTAAAATTAAAATTAAAATTAAAATTAAAATTAAAATTAAAATTAAAATTAAAATTAAAATTAAAATTAAAATTAAAATTAAAATTAAAATTAAAATTAAAATTAAAATTAAAATTAAAATTAAAATTAAAATTAAAATTAAAATTAAAATTAAAATTAAAATTAAAATTAAAATTAAAATTAAAATTAAAATTAAAATTAAAATTAAAATTAAAATTAAAATTAAAATTAAAATTAAAATTAAAATTAAAATTAAAATTAAAAATAAAATTAAAATTAAAATTAAAATTAAAATTAAAATTAAAATTAAAATTAAAATTAAAATTAAAATTAAAATTAAAATTAAAATTAAAATTAAAATTAAAATTAAAATTAAAATTAAAATTAAAATTAAAATTAAAATTAAAATTAAAATTAAAATTAAAATTAAAATTAAAATTTAAATTTAAATTAAAATTAAAAATTAAAATTAAAATTACAATTACAATTACAATTACAATTACAATTACAATTACAATAACAATTACAATTACATGTGCAATTAAAATAAAAATAAAAATTAATAATAAAATTAAATTAAAATTAAATTTAAAATTACAGATAAAATTACAATTACAAATGCAATTAAAATTAAAATAAAAATTATTAATAATATTAAAATTAAAAATAAAATTACAATTACAATTACAAATACAATTAAAATTAAAATTAAAATTAAAATTAAAATTAAAATTAAAATTAAAATTAAAATTAAAATTAAAATTAAAATTAAAATTAAAATTAAAATTAAAATTAAAATTAAAATTAAAATTAAAATTAAAATTAAATTTAAAATTAAAATTAAAATTAAAATAAAAATTAAAATTAAAATTAAAATTAAAATTAAAATTACAATTACAATTATAATTATAATTACAATTACAATTACATGTGCAATTTTTTTTTTTTTTTTTTTTTTTTTTTTTTTTTTTTTTTTTTTTTTTTCTGGGGAAGGTGAAAATGCCATTTACGCACAGAGTGTCGGACTCGCATTTCTGCCCTACCGACTAAAAACACCTTCCCCCCTCTACCGGACTACCCTGGGACCGTTTATCACATTACTTCGGGGTAGACCGTTTTTTTTTTTCCTATGCTCCCCGAGCTGTCTCCTGTACTACGGAAATCTATCTAGATCTTCCTTTTTTGTTCTTAATATCTCCTCTATGAACCTTGAAACGAGCTCCCACCAGACCGAGCTTCGCAGCATAATCTCCACTGCTGTCTCCGGAGACCATGCCCCCACCTCCATTTCCAATCTTATTCTCCGCTCCTCCCATGCCAGGCACCAAAAGAATGTGTGCTCCACATCGTCGATACTACCTGGGCAGTACAGGCATTCTGCTGACGTCACCTTCCGCATTCTAAAGAGATATGATCGGAAGTATCCGTGGCCACTCAGGAACTGCGTCAGATAGTATCCAACCTCTCCGTGCGTCCTCTCGATCCAGGGGCTCACCTGCTCTATAAGCCTCGCTGTCCATCTTCCTCTAGCCTCTAGTTCCCAAGCCGATTGCCATAACTCAATAGTGCGGGACCTCTCCTGTAGACTCGCAGCTCTCTTATTTAATTCATCAGCCCGGCGATAAACTGCTTGCCTTTCCCTGGCTAGTAGTTCAATTGGGATCGTCCCAGCTATTACCAATACCGCGGGCTCAGATACCGTGCGGTATGCCGAGGCAACCCTTAAAGCACCACGTCTTTGCACTTGTGCTAGGCGTTTTCTATACATTTCCTTGCTAAGGGAATCGGCCCATATTTCAGCACCGTAGAGCAGAACGGACTGAACCGCGGACATTAAAAGACGTCGTTTACTTGCTTTTGGACCGCCAACATTTGCCATGAGACGGCTTAGAGCCGTGACCCCTTTCGCAGCCTTGTCTGCTGTTTTCTTGATCTGCTCAAAGAAAGTCATTTTCGAGTCGATCATGACACCTAGATATTTTGCTGCTGGCTTCGTCTCGACCACTTCATTGCCAATCCACATTGGTAACGCGGTTTGTATCCTTTTTTTTGTGAGGACCACTATCTCGGTCTTCTCAAGCGCTAGAGATAACCCATGCGTCGACATCCAGCTCATCACGGCTCTCATGACTTGATTTAGCTTAAATTGGGCCTGCTTTGTATCCCGGGCAGCGATTAGTGCCGCGACATCATCCGCGTACCCAACCAGTAGAGTTTCATCTGGCATCTCGGTTCGAAGCAGACTGTCATACGAGGCATTCCAGAGGTCAGGTACTGATCCCTGGGCCACTCCTGCTGTAACTGCTATCTTTCGCTTCCCCTCTTCAGTCTCATACGTCAAGGTTCGGTCCTTTAAATAATCGTCCAGTATCCTTATGAGGTACTCCGGTATTTTAAAAGACTGCTCCAACGCGCCCAGCATATCCCCCCAACTCGCAGAATTAAATGCGTTCCTCACATCGAGCGTCACTAACAAAACAATCCGCTTTGAAAAGTGATTATGCTGCTCTGCTCTCTTAACCGCTTCTACAACCTCCTGGATCGCATCCAAAGTGGATCGGCCCGCTCGAAACCCATACTGCTTGGGTGAGAGGTCCCCTGCTGCCTTGATCGCGGCGTTAAGCCTCGACCTGATAAGCTTCTCGAAAACTTTACCAACAGTATCAAGCATACATAAAGGTCGATAGGACGATGGAAGCCCGGGATCGCCATTGCCCTTGCGAATAAGCACAAGCTTCGCACATTTCCAGCGAGAACTAAAGACGCCCGCTGTCAAGCATGTATTAAACAAATTCAGCAATATACTGCGATCCTGTCGATACACCATTTTTAATACCTCGTTTGGTATTCCATCGGGCCCAGGAGTTTTCCGATTTTTTGCGGATAAAACAGCTTCCTCCAGTTCCTCCTCGGAAAAAAGGGGAACGTCTACTTGTTCGCGAAATTGCCTTGCAGCTCGTTCTGGGTGATTTGGGAAGAGGGCTGATATAATCGTTCCCATTGTGCGCGAATCCATAACACTTGTTGGCCTCTGGGCACCGAGCTTTTTCGTGACAATTTTGTAACCCAGGCCCCATGGGTCACGGTCTATGTCCTCTGTTAGAACTCTCCAGCAGCACGCTTTGCTGTGGTTGATTGCTCGTCGAAGTTCCTTCTTTGCCCCTTTATACTCGGAAGACATGCTATTTGCTTCTGCTCGGTTCTTTGCACGTTGCGCTTTGCGCCGCAGCATGAGACATTTTTTCCGTATCTCTGATATCTCAGTCGTCCACCAATAAACAGGCGGCTTACCGTGTCGCGGTTTTTTCCTTGGCATGGATACCTCGCACGCCGAGGTGATAAGGCACATGGTATGAGCGATCAGAGCCTCAGCTGCAGATCTTTCACATTCACCTATTGTCTCCATCAACGGCACGCCCTTGGCAAGCTCCCTTTCAAACGCCTCAACATTGAGCTGCCGCAAGTTCCACCTAAGAGGTTTTTCCTTTACTCGCAACTGCCGTTCATCGCCTATCTGGAAGTTGATGTATTGGTGATCGCTCCCATTGAAGTCTTCCAGTACTCTCCACTTATGGACGAGTGGCACAAGTCCCTCAGACGCAAGAGTGATGTCAGGGATTGTTTCCATACAGCCAGGGCGGCGAAATGTTGTGACCGTCCCAACGTTCATAACTAGCAGTCCTACTCTGGCGGCCATCTCTAATATAAGCCTGCCTCTCGTATCTGGGCGTGGCATCCCCCACTCAAGGGCTCTGGCATTAAAGTCTCCAGCTACCACCATATGTCCTGTTGTCTGTAGGATCTCATCTTCCAAGGCATCTAGCTTTGAGCGGAAATCCGCAATCGCTTCATTTGGGGTAAAGTAACAACTAAAGTAAGTTGTACTCTTGATCCATACAAAACCTCTGCCCGCGCCATGCCTTTCGATATACACTCCTCCATTTAATACCCAAATAGCAGCCGTCCCCAGAAGGTCCGAGATCCAATAAGGCGACTGCTTATTTTGGTACTGCTCACTTAATAAAAGCAGGTCAGCTCCGTTCTCAATTGCCAGCTGCTGCAAGAGATAGTCAGCGGTCTTGCTGCGATTCATGTTCCCTTGAATTATACGCATCATATTCGGTTCTTGGCCTCCTGGAGAGCCTCCCGATACACCTTGCATTTTCCGGTTCCTGGAGCGTGTGCTACTTCTTCTTGGCTGACACCTTTTTCCTCACAAAGCATACAACGGCCTACGGCTGTGCAGGTTTTCGCCTTGTGGTCGGCGCCAAGGCACCTGTAGCAAAGTTTGCTTCTGTCCGGCCCATCGCAATTTCTGGCCACATGCCCATACCCAAGGCACTTAAAGCACCGCGTTGCCACGGCTCGTTCCCGAACTCTGCAAACGGTCCACCCTATTTTAATTTTCCTTTTGTTTATTAATTTCAAGGCTGCTTTTCCACTCATTACCACCACTGCCACCTTTTGCTCTCTGGCGCACGGGAAGAGCATAACATTTACTTCCTCTGCCTCCGGTACATCCCGCTTAATTGCCTCCGTTACCTCTTCCTTCCCTGTGTAGGAATCAAGATCGCGGATTTCTACTGTCATCTTGGTCCCAAGGTTAACTACTCGGCCTTTCTCACCCAAGGTACTGCTCAGCAAGTCCCGGAAGCCTTCCATACTTTTAGTTTTTTGGCCGAGTTCTATGAGCACCTCGCCCGCTCTTGTCTGGCGGATTGCTGTCACCTCCGCTTCCGCTTCATCCGGCTTTACTTTACTCCGTAACTCCTTTAGGACATCTGCGTATGTTTGGCCCTCCGCCGGTTTAACTAGCAGGGCGTCAGGACGGACCTTTGTGCGTCGTTTCTTGGGCCTCTCTTGCGCACCAGAAATAGCAACGGGCTTAGGGTTTGTGCTTTCCGAGCACCGTCTTTCAGCCTCCATTTGATGCTTTTTCCAGAGACTTTTTTCCCTTCTGGACTCTGCTCTTTCCCACCCGTCCGTGAGCGCTACTTCCCTCAACCTCTTTTCTTCATTCTTTTCAGCTGGGCTAGAGGCAGTTCTTTTTACGCTTCCTGACGGGGTAATCGTGCCCCGCTCCGTAGTTTGTTCCAACTGTGAGATCTCGGACGACCTGACCATTTGGGTAACCGGCGCGCGCAAGTATGTGATACCATAAGCGACAGCGTCGATCGCATCTTCTAGTTCCACAAGCCCCAGTTTAACATCATTAGATATGTTTTTCTGTCTGTCCGTTGCTTTCTTCATTTTTTTAATAATGGCTTTGCATTTCAAAATCAGCTGCTTTTCCTTAGCCGGCCCACTATCCACTGCTTCTTCAGTATTTCTACGCATCGCATGCTCTTTTGTCTGAGCTGAATCCTCTTGTGGTATCGTCGACGTCCTAAGCGGACTACTGGCAGCATTAGCCATATTCAGGCCTAGCACCGCTGATCTGCCTTTGACACTGCGCTGTGGCGTATCGTTCTCACTCACCATGTCCACTGAGGTTTCTCCTATTTTAGTAGATGGAGGGGTCCTCTGTATTCTTGCGTCTTTTTTAAAAATGTTTTCAACGTTTTCCTCAGCACTTGTAAGGTCTACCATTTCTACCGTTCCTCCATGCATATCCACGGAGCCACTTGGCTGCTGCGGCGCTATTAGAGAAGCGCCATCCTCCTTTTCATTAATTAATTTATTGATTGTTTTCATTTCTGTTCCCACGAGTAGCACGAGAAAAAAAGGTCACCTATGACAGAGCTCTGCGTTATCATAGGAAGGCTATGATTTAAACCGGAAGTCGCCTAAAACCGGAGTTCACATACTTGCGACTAAGCATCCCCTTAGCCATGCAGCTATCGGCGTATGTAGTGCCACCTTAGCTTGGGTGTGCTAGCTTTTGGTCCACCCCGGGTATTTGATTTCCCCGGTACCTGCCATATCTGGCGGGCTGTCCCCTATCCGCCACCTGGGGAGGCGCCCGATGGGGGAGCTAGCCAACCCCACACGGGTGCAATTAAAATTAAAATAAAAATTAATAATAAAATTAAATTAAAATTAAATTTAAAATTACAGATAAAATTACAATTACAAATGCAATTAAAATTAAAATAAAAATTAATAATAAAATAATTATATTAAAAATAAAATTACAATTACAATTACAATTACAAACACAATTAAAATTAAAATTAAAATTAAAATTAAAATTACAATTAAAATTACAATTACAATTACAATTAAAATTACAATTACAATTATAATTACAATTACAATTTGTTTAAAATCTAAAAGAAAATTAGCTAGCAATCATCAATTCACGGTTTACATATATTTTAAACACAATACTCATCCTTTTATCTATAGAGCTGATAAAGAAAACATAACTTTATTTATTGTTATCATACAAAATAAACAAGAAATGTCAAATAATTTAGGTGGCGGATTTACATTGCAAAATCATTTCTTGTCATGCAGTTGGTACTAAAACCATTTAAAGTATTCATTTAGGCGCATGTTATAAATGTAAGCGCCAAATGTTGTACAGCGTCAAATAGAACCACTAAAATAAACTTTCGACAAAAAATCTATTAAAGAATGAGTCAATCACACACCAGCAATCGCAGAATAATGATTAAGCAATTAAGCATAGTGAAGCCATTTGTAAAAATAATATTGTGAAGTGTTAAAGCCATTTATAAAAATAAAACAAGGCATTATTATAACGAGGTGCAGTCATTATTCTTTTATTCATAAATACTGAAAGAGCTAAAGAACTTTAATCGTGTTCCCTTTCATTCATTATCTTATATCAGATTTGTGTGAGCGGATCAGAAAGCAGATAAGAAAGCAGATAAGGATAATAAGAAGGGAATACGCAGCAAACACGATTACAATTAAAATTACAATTAAAATTAAAATTAAAATTAATATTAAAATTAAAAATAAAATTAAAATTAAAATTAAAATTAAAATTAAAATTAAAATTAAAATTAAAATTAAAATTAAAATTAAAATTAAAATTAAAATTAAAAATAAAATTAAAATTACAATTACAAATACAATTAAAATTAAAATTAAAATTAAATTTAAAATTAAAATTAAATTTAAAATTAAAATTAAAATTAAAAAACAATTACAATTACAATTACAATTATAATTACAAATACAATTAAAATTAAAATTAAAATTAAAATTAAAATTAAAATTAAAATTAAAATTAAAATTAAAATTAAAATTAAAATTAAAATTAAAATTAAAATTAAAATTAAAATTAAAATTAAAATTAAAATTAAAATTAAAATTAAAATTAAAATTAAAATTAAAATTAAAATTAAAATTAAAATTAAAATTAAAATTAAAATTAAAATTAAAATTAAAATTAAAATTAAAATTAAAATTAAAATTAAAATTAAAATTAAAATTAAAATTAAAATTAAAATTAAAATTAAAATTAAAATTAAAATTAAAATTAAAATTAAAATTAAAATTAAAATTAAAATTAAAATTAAAATTAAAATTAAAATTAAAATTAAAATTAAAATTAAAATTAAAATTAAAATTAAAATTAAAATTAAAATTAAAATTAAAATTAAAATTAAAATTAAAATTAAAATTAAAATTAAAATTAAAATTAAAATTAAAATTAAAATTAAAATTAAAATTAAAATTAAAATTAAAATTAAAATTAAAATTAAAATTAAAATTAAAATTAAAATTAAAATTAAAATTAAAATTAAAATTAAAATTAAAATTAAAATTAAAATTAAAATTAAAATTAAAATTAAAATTAAAATTAAAATTAAAATTAAAATTAAAATTAAAATTAAAATTAAAATTAAAATTAAAATTAAAATTAAAATTTAAATTAAAATTAAAATTAAAATTAAAATTAAAATTAAAATTAAAATTAAAATTAAAATTAAAATTAAAATTAAAATTAAAATTAAAATTAAAATTAAAATTAAAATTAAAATTAAAATTAAAATTAAAATTAAAATTAAAATTAAAATTAAAATTAAAATTAAAATTAAAATTAAAATTAAAATTAAAATTAAAATTAAAATTAAAATTAAAATTAAAATTAAAATTAAAATTAAAATTAAAATTAAAATTAAAATTAAAATTAAAATTAAAATTTAAATTAAAATTTAAATTAGAATTAAAATTAAAATTAAAATTAAAATTAAAATTAAAATTAAATTTAAAATTAAAATTAAAAATTAAAATTAAAATTAAAATTACAATTACAATTATAGTTACAATTACAATTACAATTAAAATTAAAATTAAAATTAAAATTAAAATTAAAATTAAAATTAAAATTAAAATTAAAATTAAAATTAAAATTAAAATTAAAATTAAAATTAAAATTAAAATTAAAATTAAAATTAAAATTAAAATTAAAATTAAAATTAAAATTAAAATTAAAATTAAAATTAAAATTAAAATTAAAATTAAAATTAAAATTAAAATTAAAATTAAAATTAAAATTAAAATTAAAATTAAAATTAAAATTAAAATTAAAATTAAAATTAAAATTAAAATTAAAATTAAAATTAAAATTAAAATTAAAATTAAAATTAAAATTAAAATTAAAATTAAAATTAAAATTAAAATTAAAATTAAAATTAAAATTAAAATTAAAATTAAAATTAAAATTAAAATTAAAATTAAAATTAAAATTAAAATTAAAATTACAATTATAGTTACAATTACAATTACAATTACAATTAAAATTAAAATTAAAATTAAAATTAAAATTAAAATTAAAATTAAAATTAAAATTAAAATTAAAATTAAAATTAAAATTAAAATTAAAATTAAAATTAAAATTAAAATTAAAATTAAAATTAAAATTAAAATTAAAATTAAAATTAAAATTAAAATTAAAATTAAAAATAAAATTAAAATTAAAATTAAAATTAAAATTAAAATTAAAATTAAAATTAAAATTAAAATTAAAATTAAAATTAAAATTAAAATTACAATCAAAATTAAAATTATAATTAAAATTAAAATTAAAAATAAAATTACAATTACATTTACAAATACAATTAAAATTAAAATTAAAATTAAAATTAAAATTAAAATTAAAATTAAAATTAAAATTAAAATTAAAATTAAAATTAAAATTAAAATTAAAATTAAAATTAAAATTAAAATTAAAATTAAAATTAAAATTAAAATTAAAATTAAAATTAAAATTAAAATTAAAATTAAAATTAAAATTAAAATTAAAATTAAAATTAAAATTAAAATTAAAATTAAAATTAAAATTAAAATTAAAATTAAAATTAAAATTAAAATTAAAATTAAAATTAAAATTAAAATTAAAATTAAAATTAAAATTAAAATTAAAATTAAAATTAAAATTAAAATTAAAATTACAATTATAGTTACAATTACAATTACAATTACAATTACAATTACAATTAAAATTAAAATTAAAATTAAAATTAAAATTAAAATTAAAATTAAAATTAAAATTAAAATTAAAATTAAAATTAAAATTAAAATTAAAATTAAAATTAAAATTAAAATTAAAATTAAAATTAAAATTAAAATTAAAATTAAAATTAAAATTAAAATTAAAATTAAAATTAAAATTAAAATTAAAATTAAAATTAAAATTAAAATTAAAATTAAAATTAAAATTAAAATTAAAATTAAAATTAAAATTAAAATTAAAATTAAAATTAAAATTAAAATTAAAATTAAAATTAAAATTAAAATTAAAATTAAAATTAAAATTAAAATTAAAATTAAAATTAAAATTAAAATTAAAATTAAAATTAAAATTAAAATTAAAATTAAAATTAAAATTAAAATTAAAATTAAAATTAAAATTAAAATTAAATTTAAAATTAAAATTAAAAATTAAAATTAAAATTAAAATTACAATTACAATTATAGTTACAATTACAATTACAATTACAATTAAAATTAAAATTAAAATTAAAATTAAAATTAAAATTAAAATTAAAATTAAAATTAAAATTAAAATTAAAATTAAAATTAAAATTAAAAATAAAATTAAAATTAAAATTACAATTACAATTAAATTACAAATGCAATTAAAATTAAAATTAAAATTAAAATTAAAATTAAAATTAAAATTAAAATTAAAATTAAAATTAAAATTAAAATTAAAATTAAAATTAAAATTAAAATTAAAATTAAAATTAAAATTAAAATTAAAATTAAAATTAAAATTAAAATTAAAATTAAAATTAAAATTAAAATTAAAATTAAAATTAAAATTAAATTTAAAATTAAAATTAAAAATTAAAATTAAAATTAAAATTACAATTACAATTATAGTTACAATTACAATTACAATTACAATTAAAATTAAAATTAAAATTAAAATTAAAATTAAAATTAAAATTAAAATTAAAATTAAAATTAAAATTAAAATTAAAATTAAAATTAAAATTAAAATTAAAATTAAAATTAAAATTAAAATTAAAATTAAAATTAAAATTAAAATTAAAATTAAAATTAAAATTAAAATTAAAATTAAAATTAAAATTAAAATTAAAATTAAAATTAAAATTAAAATTAAAATTAAAATTAAAATTAAAATTAAAATTAAAATTAAAATTAAAATTAAAATTAAAATTAAAATTAAAATTAAAATTACAATTATAGTTACAATTACAATTACAATTAAAATTAAAATTAAAATTAAAATTAAAATTAAAATTAAAATTAAAATTAAAATTAAAATTAAAATTAAAATTAAAATTAAAATTAAAATTAAAATTAAAATTAAAATTAAAATTAAAATTAAAATTAAAATTAAAATTAAAATTAAAATTAAAATTAAAATTAAAATTAAAAATAAAATTAAAATTAAAATTAAAATTAAAATTAAAATTAAAATTAAAATTAAAATTAAAATTAAAATTAAAATTAAAATTAAAATTACAATCAAAATTAAAATTATAATTAAAATTAAAATTAAAAATAAAATTACAATTACATTTACAAATACAATTAAAATTAAAATTAAAATTAAAATTAAAATTAAAATTAAAATTAAAATTAAAATTAAAATTAAAATTAAAATTAAAATTAAAATTAAAATTAAAATTAAAATTAAAATTAAAATTAAAATTAAAATTAAAATTAAAATTAAAATTAAAATTAAAATTAAAATTAAAATTAAAATTAAAATTAAAATTAAAATTAAAATTAAAATTAAAATTAAAATTAAAATTAAAATTAAAATTAAAATTAAAATTAAAATTAAAATTAAAATTAAAATTAAAATTAAAATTAAAATTAAAATTAAAATTAAAATTAAAATTAAAATTACAATTATAGTTACAATTACAATTACAATTACAATTACAATTACAATTAAAATTAAAATTAAAATTAAAATTAAAATTAAAATTAAAATTAAAATTAAAATTAAAATTAAAATTAAAATTAAAATTAAAATTAAAATTAAAATTAAAATTAAAATTAAAATTAAAATTAAAATTAAAATTAAAATTAAAATTAAAATTAAAATTAAAATTAAAATTAAAATTAAAATTAAAATTAAAATTAAAATTAAAATTAAAATTAAAATTAAAATTAAAATTAAAATTAAAATTAAAATTAAAATTAAAATTAAAATTAAAATTAAAATTAAAATTAAAATTAAAATTAAAATTAAAATTAAAATTAAAATTAAAATTAAAATTAAAATTAAAATTAAAATTAAAATTAAAATTAAAATTAAAATTAAAATTAAAATTAAAATTAAAATTAAAATTAAAATTAAAATTAAAATTAAAATTAAAATTAAAATTAAAATTAAAATTAAAATTAAAATTAAAATTAAAATTAAAATTAAAATTAAAATTAAAATTAAAATTAAAATTAAAATTAAAATTAAAATTAAAATTAAAATTAAAATTAAAATTAAAATTAAAATTAAAATTAAAATTAAAATTAAAATTAAAATTAAAATTAAAATTAAAATTAAAATTAAAATTAAAATTAAAATTAAAATTAAAATTAAAATTAAAATTAAAATTAAAATTAAAATTAAAATTAAAATTAAAATTAAAATTAAAATTAAAATTAAAATTAAAATTAAAATTAAAATTAAAATTAAAATTACAATTATAGTTACAATTACAATTACAATTACAATTAAAATTAAAATTACAATTATAGTTACAATTACAATTACAATTACAATTAAAATTAAAATTAAAATTAAAATTAAAATTAAAATTAAAATTAAAATTAAAATTAAAATTAAAATTAAAATTAAAATTAAAATTAAAATTAAAATTAAAATTAAAATTAAAATTAAAATTAAAATTAAAATTAAAATTAAAATTAAAATTAAAAATAAAATTAAAATTAAAATTAAAATTAAAATTAAAATTAAAATTAAAATTAAAATTAAAATTAAAATTACAATCAAAATTAAAATTATAATTAAAATTAAAATTAAAAATAAAATTACAATTACATTTACAAATACAATTAAAATTAAAATTAAAATTAAAATTAAAATTAAAATTAAAATTAAAATTAAAATTAAAATTAAAATTAAAATTAAAATTAAAATTAAAATTAAAATTAAAATTAAAATTAAAATTAAAATTAAAATTAAATTTAAAATTAAAATTAAAAATTAAAATTAAAATTAAAATTACAATTACAATTATAGTTACAATTACAATTACAATTACAATTAAAATTAAAATTAAAATTAAAATTAAAATTAAAATTAAAATTAAAATTAAAATTAAAATTAAAATTAAAATTAAAATTAAAATTAAAATTAAAAATAAAATTAAAATTAAAATTACAATTACAATTAAATTACAAATGCAATTAAAATTAAAATTAAAATTAAAATTAAAATTAAAATTAAAATTAAAATTAAAATTAAAATTAAAATTAAAATTAAAATTAAAATTAAAATTAAAATTAAAATTAAAATTAAAATTAAAATTAAAATTAAAATTAAAATTAAAATTAAAATTAAAATTAAAATTAAAATTAAAATTAAAATTAAAATTAAATTTAAAATTAAAATTAAAAATTAAAATTAAAATTAAAATTACAATTACAATTATAGTTACAATTACAATTACAATTACAATTAAAATTAAAATTAAAATTAAAATTAAAATTAAAATTAAAATTAAAATTAAAATTAAAATTAAAATTAAAATTAAAATTAAAAATAAAATTAAAATTAAAATTACAATTACAATTAAATTACAAATGCAATTAAAATTAAAATTAAAATTAAAATTAAAATTAAAATTAAAATTAAAATTAAAATTAAAATTAAAATTAAAATTAAAATTAAAATTAAAATTAAAATTAAAATTAAAATTAAAATTAAAATTAAAATTAAAATTAAAATTAAAATTAAAATTAAAATTAAAATTAAAATTAAAATTAAAATTAAAATTAAAATTAAAATTAAAATTAAAATTAAAATTAAAATTAAAATTAAAATTAAAATTAAAATTAAAATTAAAATTAAAATTAAAATTAAAATTAAAATTAAATTTAAAATTAAAATTAAAAATTAAAATTAAAATTAAAATTACAATTACAATTATAGTTACAATTACAATTACAATTACAATTAAAATTAAAATTAAAATTAAAATTAAAATTAAAATTAAAATTAAAATTAAAATTAAAATTAAAATTAAAATTAAAATTAAAATTAAAATTAAAATTAAAATTAAAATTAAAATTAAAATTAAAATTAAAATTAAAATTAAAATTAAAATTAAAATTAAAATTAAAATTAAAATTAAAATTAAAATTAAAATTAAAATTAAAATTAAAATTAAAATTAAAATTAAAATTAAAATTAAAATTAAAATTAAAATTAAAATTAAAATTAAAATTAAAATTAAAATTAAAATTAAATTTAAAATTAAAATTAAAATTAAAATTAAAAATTAAAATTATAATTAAAATTACAATTACAATTATAGTTACAATTACAATTACAATTACAATTAAAATTAAAATTAAAATTAAAATTAAAAATAAAATTAAAATTAAAATTACAATTACAATTAAAATTAAAATTAAAATTAAAATTAAAATTAAAATTAAAATTAAAATTAAAATTAAAATTAAAATTAAAATTAAAATTAAAATTAAAATTAAAATTAAAATTAAAATTAAAATTAAAATTAAAATTAAAATTAAAATTAAAATTAAAATTAAAATTAAAATTAAAATTAAAATTAAAATTAAAATTAAAATTAAAATTAAAATTAATAATAAAATTAAATTAAAATTAAATACAAAAGAATGGATCTGGCTACTGCGGTATAAAGCCAAAGTACCGTAGTGTGGGACTCCAGTCCTCATCCTTTCCCAATAGCACATTTGTAAGAGTATAGCGCTATCGTAGTTTTCTTTACTCTTTCCAGAATATTAAGATCCCAATTCAATTTGTAATCCATAACGAGACCCAGAAACTTCGCTTCATCAATATATTTGTAAGCCATCTGCAAACTATTAACATGTAAGAAAACAGAAGCTACCCAAGAAGTGAATCTTGGAGAAGACCACATGTTAAATCAGAATAATCTGAATACATCCCATCACCATATACTCTTATTGTTTACGGCCCCTTAAGTATGAATTTATCAGTTTAATAGTACTTCGAGATAGATTGAATTCATGTTAAGGGGCCGGAAACAAAGAGTATATGGTGACGGGAGAGGAAACATGTTTAATTAATTATGGGAATAACCACACCAACAAAAGAGAATTTTACTAAAAAATATAAAATTTGTATTTGAAAGAAAAATTGCTAGAAAAAAAGCAAATAGTAATAAAAAATTGTGAGGGTCACATGAAAAATTTAATTTGAATGATTTTGAAAAATTGTACACAAATTTTTTATCTTGACCGTTGTTAATTCTCGTGACTTTTAATATAATTTTTTGTTTATATAAAATGACCGACATCACACTAAATTCTATATTATGTATGTATGACTAATAAATTTTCCCACAAGATAATTTTTCTCTATATGTACTTAGATTTTTCATTAGAACTAAACTATTGAAACTTATTTCTTAAACTTATATACACGAATTTAGGGATAAATCCTCAAGGAATACGAACGAACATGACACAAAATAAAAATTACCTCCCCAGTCCCAATAATATAAAATTTAGCTTTGAAAAATTATCAATCACAGCCACAGATATAGTAATGTTACATAGTCGAAAAAAAAAATTCATCCTGTATATAAATTGACAGGCCGAAAATTGTCTGCCCAAGCTATTATTATGTCGGTACACATAAGAGCCCGAAAAAAAAAACACAAAAAATAACTGAAATGTATGTCGCATACATATTACATATATGAATTTAACTTAAATTCCCTAATGACCGAATCCTTTCTTTCTCCATATACAACGTCTTATTCGCCTATCAAACTTTCAATTTTGTAACAATACAATCGAAAGAAGAAAAACAAAAATGGCGATGCAGGGCAAAATATAAAAAAAAATATTTTATGGCATGGGGAAAGATATTAGTAATGTAGAAATAAATATTTTTTTTTTTTGCCTTTATCTCTAAATAATTCAACATCACAGTTTAGCCCCCTTGCCACGAATTTGTCTTTATATATCGTATAGCTTGGCTGAATGTACACCAACATTACTAATTTTTGTATTGCGGAGTTAAAACTTGTAAGATAAACATGTCTATCGGTACCATTGATTTATATTTCTATTATTGATAAATAATGGATCAATAATAAATAATACAATCAACTGGGTAAATGGTGGAAAGGATGTGTGTGTATGTGTGTTTATAAAGGAACCAAATAACACACTTCTTGTATCCTTTTTCCGATATATGTACCATATAGTACATACAACAGTATATTTGGTATCCCTTTTTCGTTTAGTTTATTTTTATTATTCTTGGTCAAATTCCCATGTTAAATTACAATATATGGATTGTACAAACCTATAAGGGTTTTTCCGATCTACTTTCCTTTCTCAACCATATATATATATATATATATATATATATATATATATATATATATATATATGTATATATCGATTTGGAGGGTGGATGATGCTGGGGATTTTGTTTAATTTCTAATGAATTAGAAGAGTGTTATTGTTGGATTTTTTTTATTTTTATTTTTCCAACCAGGACAATATAAATTGTTAATTGAATTCTAATATAATTTCAATTTTTATTTTTTTATTTTGTTACCCAACGTCGTGCAAATACTTTTTGTGAACACGCACGCAGAGTGCATGAAACGTAAAAATGGAACGCGTATTTGGGATAAAATTTAATTGTTTTATTTGATGTGGGTTTGAAAGATTCAATTGAATTAGGGCCATTTATATAGAGGAAAACAATAGTAAGTTGTATTGAAAAGGAATTATTTGATCCTTTTTTTGTGTTTGTTGGTATGTACGATTATATATTCGAAATTTTACTAATGGAAAATTGTTTTCATGGGAATTCATTTATCGATCGATTTCTATAGTCGTACAAAATTGAATTTAAATTATAAGAATTGCCAAATCATTTTTTGCTTTCTATTATTATTTTTTAATAAATGGGAATAATTATTGTTCGAAAGGGAATACAAAATCATTATCAATTACGAATTATAAATTAAATTTCATTTGTATCGAATTTAGAAATTTTTACCGTGTAAAACAAAAACGGTTTCATAATTGAAACTCTCGATCTGCAGTGATTAGAGTTACTTTGTTGTTTCTATCGGGCAATCCTATAAAATTGATTTTGACGTGCTCATGTACAATGAAAACAATTTAGAGGAAATATACAGATAGAGGTTTTAGGCTAATTTAACGTGAAAAATTCCGACGACTTCTGGACACTTCAGATGAAATCATCCATGGGCTCAAAGCTTTAGGAGAAGATGCAGAAATCAGGACCATTGGCTGATTGATGTTATGATTAGCAAACAGGACGACTAGACTAACAGTTTATCGGCTTAAGATTCGGTTAAAAAAAACCTTCCAATTTTAAAATAGTGTATTGAGTTCTTTGTAAAGCGGATTGATGCGCTACAATTTATAAAAATACCGAATAGACCGGCCGATTTAGATGGGAAATTGATTGCCCCATGAAAGGAAAGGAGTACGCGTCAAATTATAAAAATTGCATATCAGAAAATTGTTGACCGATGATGAAAGAAAAGTTGCTGAACTTCGCTACTGAACCTACCAACCAAACGAACGTGCTGGAAATCGAGGAATCGAACTCCGTCAAAGCGGAAGCGCTAGTCCAGCATTGGAATCCCAAATGAATTTTAAGTCCAAGGTAAATTTAAACAAGAAACCAAAACCAACAAAAAGGAAAATTCTGTAGGGAGCAAATCGGCCATTTGACCCTGTAACAATTCTGGGGAATTGTTAACAGAAATTATCATATCAGTGGTTCCGGCAAAACGGTCGATTGCGCCGGCTAAGGCTCAGGAGCGTAAGGGGTGGGGTTACCGGAACATGAAAGGATCTGTAATGACCGTACCAAATTAATAGTTGAAAGAAATTATAAGAACCAGCTACTATTCACTCCACCTACCCAACAAAAACATTACTCACCTATGCTTCATCCCCATTTCCACTTCAAAACAATTATTCACTCATCTGAAATATTAACACTCAAAAAAAATAAACGAAACAAGAAATCATTGCAGAGCAAAAGCAAAACAAAAAAAAAACCAAATAAATTCCATCAAATGACACCATAAATAAAATAATAGAAAAACCGTAAATTTGGTAATTATTTAAAACATACGATATTGTTTAATTTGCTTTTGTTTTTACAAAATGTCGAAACTTAAACTTCAAGAACTTCTAATAAAACAAAAAAAATTAACTACCCTAAAAGTAAATGCGCATTATACCCACTATCCATTAAATAATTTGAATTTAAATTTTAAATTTAATAACCTTAATACTAATTTATAAATTGGAAAATACTAAAGAAAATAATAATAATATAAAATAATAAAAATAATAATAATAATATATAATAATATTAATAAATAATCAAATAAATCTTAGCTTATGTGCAGATGAGTTGTTATGTGTTGATTGCAGATCCTCCATAAATGTACTCACAATATTTTGGTATTACAGCAAGAAGAATTTAATATACATATTTTGACATCTTGCATAATTTTAGACTTAATTTATATGTTTATATTAATGCATTTCCCCTTCCATGTTTGAAACAAGAATGATTATTATTTGCAATATTAATTTATGTTTTAAATAGTATATTTGTTTCAGATTCTTTAATTATAATTAACTTTATTTATTTAGAATTAATTAATTGACTTTTAACTTATTTATTGATGTATGTATCTATTAACATATGTATTTATTAATTTACTTTTTATTAATGTATCACTTAGCTTTTAAATATATTATTAAGTTTATGTATTAATTCAGTTATTATCCCATTACACACCTATTTTTAAGCATCTTGGGCTTCACAAATGTATTTTAACGGTTTAAATTTTTCAAGACCGAAACACAAACAAAAACAACACCAAACAATAAGCATAAACCCGCTCTAATACGGTGTTTTCATTTCACTGCCTCCAAAACACGAGGCTTTAATTCCAACTTTAAAGTTTTTCTACTATACAGCCTGCGATACCTTTTATGAAAAATTATCAAAAAGTATCTAAACTACAATATATAATTATACTATTATGTATATCGAAAATTTTAATTAATTTAATTTTCAACGTGCCTAATTTTACTTGGCCACGCCAACTTTACTTTTATTTACATATTTGATTTTAATTTTAGATGTAAACACGTTGCAATTCCTATGCTAACTGACCACCGTCTCGTTATTTCTTTTTTTCCTCCCGACCAAGCTTCGATTTTCAATACAAAAAAAAACACAACAACAAATTATCTCCAACAAAAGCTTACCATTACAAACTCACGTCTGTAACCACCAGTACAGTCCCCAAAAAAATTTAATACGTAACATTGCGTTTAAGTCTCGTTGTTATTATAGTGGGTTGCATCGTCAATCAATGGCTATACGCTATTTAAAATTGGAACGCTAATAAGCTGTAACAACCCCTTGAGATGGCTTGCCCCAATGACAGTCAGAATAAAAATATTCTTTCAAAGGTTACGCTCAAAACCAATTATCAGATGATTCAAAAGCTGAAAGGTTAAAAATTCGTTCAATTTGGTGAAAATAGAGCATAATCTCATCGACATATGACTACCTGGAATTTCAGATGCATACATAAACAAGCTTATGCGTCATAAAGCTTTTAAAATCGAGAACAAATGTGGCGCCCGTGAAACAAAATAACCATTCCACGGCGAGAACTATGTCGGGTATTACTGTTAAGCAAATTATTTATCGCGATCAAACAAGCTTTGAATACCAATATTAAAAAGATCAACGCGTGGACTGATTCCACTATAGATTAAGATTGGCTTTCCACACATCCAAAAAATTAAATACTTTAGTCGGTAATCGGACTGGTAAAATACTCACAAATATGAGCAGACCTCAATGGAGGCATGTGAGTTCAGAAGATGACCTCAGAAAAATGAGTTCAGAAAAACTACAAAATATTAGCTTGTAGTGAAATGAACCTGGTTAGCAAACTCAAAAGTTTGGCCAAAAAATATAGTCAACCGATCTACCTCAATTCAGGAAATAAGAATTAGGGTTTCTCAAACGGGATCCCGGTTTCTCGGGACATGCGATTATGATGAAATTCGACAAGTTCTATGGAAAAATGAGAGTTTCACATTATGGAGTTCTGGAGTAAGGCCGAAGTA
>OY744481.1:73042528-73394119 GCA_963556165.1 Tipula helvola
CCTCAATTAGAGGACTTGTGAAGTAGGGCATGGAGATTAACCGGTTTCCGAAAAAACGGACATGCCAAGTTTCATCCAAGGAATAGCCAAGTTTCATCCTCGTTGGCCATACTCCAGAACTTCATATAATCCCGTGTTTTATCTACAATAATTTTCACAGAAATTGGCATTAGTGTCACATATTGAATTGGTTCACAAAACTTTCTGAATTTAAAACGAATTTCTCAGAAAATTATTCTAAATTTTCCAAATTATCCATCACTATCGATTCAGTTGTGAATGTAATGTATCTTGTTGATCTTATTTATGAATCTTTTGAATCTTATGAACCTTATGAGTCTTATGAATCTCATAAGTTTGAAGAATCTTATGAATCTCATCAATCTTATTAATCTTACGATTTTTGAATTCCATGAATTTAAACGAATTTTATAAATCTATTGAATATCGTGAGCCTTAACGAATCTTATGAATCCTATTTATCTTCAAATCTTATGAATCTTATTAAGCTCATGAATCTTGCCAATCCTATCAATCTTACAAACCTTATGAATCTTATGAGTTGTTTGAACTAAGTGAATTTACTAATTTTATCAACTTGATTAATTTTATGAATCAAATAAACCTTATGAATCTTTTGAGTCGTATAAATCTTATGAATCCGATGAAAATCTTGTATATTATGAATCTTGTGCATCCTACGAATCTTATGAACTTATATGAATGTCATATACCACATTAATCTTACGAATCCTAAGAACCTTGTGGATCAACTAAATCTTATGACTCAAGAATACTATGATATATTTTCAATGTTATGAATTTTTAAATTCTATGAACTTAAACGAATCTTATGAAACATAGGAATCTTGTGAATTTTATGAATCTTTCCAATCTTATCAATCATCAACTTTTATTAATCTTATGAATCGTATTAATCCTATATGAATCTTATTAATTTTATGAATCTTATGAACCTTATAAATTTTAAGAGTCGTTTGATTCTAGTGAACTTACTAATTTTATTAATTTAATTAATTTTATGAATCTCATCAATATCTTATGGATCTCGCTAATCTTTTGAATCTTCTGAATCTTGTGTGTCTTACGAATCTTAAGAACCTCGTGAATTTTATGAATCTCGTGAGTCTTATCGATCTTACGAATCCTGTAAACCGTGTGTTTCAAATAAATCTTATTAACTTTGGAATCGTAAGAATATGTATTTTGAATTTTAAGAATTTTTGAAATTTTTAATGATGAATTTCGTAAATAATTGATTTTGCCAAAATTGGGTACGGATTTTAGGAAAGATGGATTTTGAAAATGATGGATTTGCTCAAAAGCGGGTTTCTTCTAAAAAAATGGATTTTAACAACAGTGGATTATGAAATGATGGATAAAGTAGCGCTCCCTATGAATTTAGGGGGAAGGTAAGTTTGGCCGTTTTTCAAAATCCCGCCTTCAAAATCCCGAAATCAAAATCCCAATTTTTAAAATCCCGCTTTTCAAAATCCCGCTTTTCAAAATCCCGCTTTTCAAAATACTGAAATCAATATCCCGCTTTTTAAAATCCCGGGATTTTAAAAAGCGGGATTTGTTGCTTGAGCGGGATTTAGATAAAGCGGGATTGTGAAATGCGGGATATCGTTACGACCTCGTCCGACACAATAGACAACGAAATGGGTGCCGCAATGTTCGCAACAACATCATCGGATGACAACGGCAGGAAGTATGGTGGCTGTAGGCCATCATGTATAGGAACTGCCATCCGTTATTTCAGTTGTAGCCATTATTATGGTATTATTAACATTTCTTTTCGATCTTGTTCGTATTGGTGAAGCTATTTCCATATTAGTTTGTGTTGCTTTTTTGTTTTAATTTTGAAGACGACGACTGTTACTATGGTACTGGTTTTAATAAACTTTCCACGTTATTATTGATATCGGCAGATGTTTTATTAATCAAAGACAAGGACACTGATATAGCGTCAATAGAATTATTCATGTGATCATTCTTTTCCTTAAGAATTTTATAAACATCAATGCATACACTACATCGCCAAGAAAAATTCGGAATTACCGAAATGGCATCAAACACAGGTTTTTTAATCCCTGCACATTCAAAATGAATGAGTTTATTGCATTCACCGGCACAATTAAAAAAAATTTCCGACACTTTAGCATTACATACACAGCACAGATATATTGTAACAGATAGTGTTGGAGTGCGGAATAACAAAACAGCCAGTTGATAAACTTGCTACAACGTACCTAAACGTCTAAATTTCTTGGCGATTGATCAGTAAAATCTGTACTGTACTTCAATCCCATACACTTACACTTTAGTAGTTTATAACTCAACTCACTTTATTGAAGGTTTTGATATTACTTTCATTTTGACAGTGTATTGATTGATATTTAATTATATTTTAACAATTACAATTTTTATTACGGACGGTAAACGATCCATTACTACCTTTTTCAATTTTCTAAAATCGGATCTAGTCATGCAATATTTTAAAAGGTTCCTTCTTCCGACTGTGAATTTCAGCACTTGTTTCCCTTAGATGGAAATTCATGAAAAATATACTTCATCGATTCGACATGGATTGTTTGGTAATTCCCTGCCTATAATTGTTTTTTAAAGTTCTAATGGTATGTGCCTCAGGTCTTATTGATGTTATTAACTTGAAGTGAGCGACCCCCATCATTAGTTAGATTCATTCGCATATTAGGTAACTCATTTCGAGCACTTCTTGTATTTTGGCCATAAGCGGCTGTTGACGTTTGATGCTGTGTTTTCTTTAATCTTTTTAATTCACTTTGTTCCTCGTTAAACGGTACTATTGTTGCTTTATCCAAATAAGTTAAATCTATAGGGGTCATCCTAGATGAAAAACTGAACTGAAAACAACATTTACTAAAGTTCAAAATAGAGCTACAAAGGCATTTTGGGCTTGTCAGAGACTCTACGGACGTACTTGGGGACTACAACCAAAAATGATCTATTGGTCATGTCTAACAATCATTAGGCCTATGGTGGCCTAAAACCGAACAAAGGACAGAGCAACCCTTATTGAATAAGCTTTAGCGTATAGCCTGCATTAGTGTTACGGGCTCAATGAAAATATGTCCAACCGCATTCTGCTACTGTGGCTCTTAAGATGCAGGCGGTAATATCAAACCAAGCAATATGGTGGGTCATCTGGAAGTCCTCAAAGAGTTTCACACAGACACTACTATAGGAATGCTTTCGGACTGTATGCCAGCTAAACTGGATTTCCACAAACCATTTGGTGTTAGGTTACCTAACCGGGAGTTGTAGAGTACAAAGGGTTCATCCTTGGTAATGAATCCAATGGTATGATTTACAGGTGGATCGAAAACGGAAGATGGGGCGGGGGTAGGAATATATGAGAATGCGACATCCCTCTCGAAGTCGTTGGATACCAATGCTACCGTTTTTCAAGCAGAAGTGCATGCTATAGAACTTTGCGCAAGGATATGCATAGCGAAAGGCCTAAACGACACAAAGGTTTATATTGTGTCAGACAGCCAATCGGTTTAAAGGTTCTTAGGTCTTTTACCATTGAGTCAAGGCTGGTATGGGATTGTCTGAAGGTTATCAAGATTCTGGCAAGCTCAAATAAGGTAACACTTGTTTGGGTACCAGGTCATACTCGAATTGTGGGAAACAAGGTAGCTGATGGCCTCGCCCACGAGGGTTCTGCCTCTCCATTCTGTCCTGTACTTAGGAAACCTCAGTTGAGGCTGCTTACTGACTTCCTCACACCCCCTTAAGGTATCACCTTAAGAAAATGGGCCTAAGTACGATAGATGGATGCCGTTTCTGCGACCTGGTAGCGGAATCAGCGGAACATGTTCTGTGTCATTGCCCAGCCCTTTTCCGCCAAAACTACAACATCTAGGAGGGAGAATAGTGAGCCCAGATAGTATGCATCATATCCCGGCCGGTAGTATTATCAGGTTCATTAAAAGCCTGAATATTGACTGGACGGCTCTTTGAGTAGGGTCAGTGCACAAAAGATCTATTAGGTCGCAGTGCGAGGTAGTTGTATAATAATAATAGTGCTTATCAGTTGCTTATACGGTTATAGAAAGTTGTCTTATTTACCATTGATTCAAACAGCTTATAGGAAATACTAGATATTACTGTAATTAGTCGATAGACTTCGTTCTAAATTTTGCAAATTTTGTAAAATTTTAAATTTACCGAAATTACCCAGTTTTCTAATAATCAAAATATTCAAACTTTGTAATTCTATAAAATTTCAAAAATTCTCAAAATTTCCTAACATGAAATTTTGTCAAAAATGAGAAGTTTATGGAAATTGATTTTCATAATTTTTTTTATACCCCTGAACCCCCTCGAGCCTAGCATGGCCATCAGTCCTATTATGAGAAATATACGATTTCGTATTTCCTTGCGATGTCGCATTTTGGTATTGCAAAACGACATTTTCGCAAAAAAGGGCTCTTGCTCAAATGATGTGCCTTATTATCAAATACTCGATTAAAAGACCCTATTTCACAAATAACAGGTTTTATGTATATTGTCTTTTAGCGTTTCAGTCTTTGTTGGTATTTTGGTCTAAACTTTATCTTTACAATAGCAAAAATGCAAGAAATCTAATTGTGTTATCACCATCAGCTTCCTGTTGTAAATAAAGATTATCCATGTCCAAAACATCAACTTTAGGCCAAACAAATTTGTTAGCATCTCACGATAATGCACAACATTAACCAAATGCAAATGGAATTAAATAATTGCCTCCGCAAAACAATCATCTTATTTATAATTAATTTTCACAATTACGCATAGAGTTGTGCAAACGTGTATTTTCCATTTTTAGTAATCGTCTACTGTTTTCCTTACATACGAAGCGAATCGTATCTGCAAAATTGCCAAAAATTGAAAATACAATCCATTTGGTAAGAGGGCCCTTGAAGCTATCGTCATCCATCCATTAGCATCTGAATTTTACAATTTTCTTACTTGAATTTCCTAAATTTCCAAAATTTTCTTAAATTTCTAAGTTTGATGTTTTCCAAATTTTCGTAAATTTTTACTCTTGAAATTTCTTATGTATTGAATATAGCGTCGTCTATCAGTTAACATTTGAATTTCACAATTTTCTTGTGTGAATTTCCTAAATTTTCAAAATTTTCGATTCACTAAATTTGTTGTTTTCTAAATTTTCAAACAATTCTAATTTCTAATGTCCGTCCTTTTGTATCTGAATTTCACAATTTTCTTCCATGAATTTTCTAAATTTAATTCTGATTTTCGTTAAATTTTTCTAATTTTACATTTTTAAGAGTGCTCAGAATTTCTTACTGTCACCCTCCAAAAACTATGAGTTCTAGAACTTCTGAAATTTTTTATGGACATCGTCGATACATCGTCAATTTTGTACTTTTACTATTTGCTGAACTCTCCCAAGTTGAAACTCTCCAAAGTTTGAACCCGTTAAAATTATTTAACATTTTAACTTTCAAGTTTCACAAATTTTTTTATGAATTTCGAAAGTTTTCTAATATTACTAAACTTCGTGTTTTCGAATTCTCATAAATTTTTAATTCTGAATTTTCTTATACCCTGAAGTTATTGTCATTATGATTAAAATTCGAATTTTACAATTTTCTTCATGAATTTCCTAAATTCTGTCAAATACCGAATATTCTAGTAATTCTAAAATTTTCGTGCTGTTATAATTCTGAAATTTCCTTTTTACTAAAGCTATCGTCATCCATTCACTAACATTTGAATTTCCAAAATTTTCGGAATTTTATTATATTTCTAACTCCCGACATTTCTTTTATACTGAAACTATCGTCGTCCATCCGTAAACGTTTGAATTTCACAATTTAATTTAATGAGTTTCCAAAACTTCCAAATTTTCAGGATTTTCTAACATTTATGAATTTTAAAATCTTGTAACGGAACTGGAATTTGAAAAAACTGAAAATTTCAATTTCCAATCAATTTTTGAATTTTCATTGAAAGGATTCAGTAAATTTGACAGAGTGAAAAAATTTAAAATGTTTAGGTACTTACCATTTATAGTTTTAATCTTAACCTTCGTTTTACCTACCAAAATCGTTGTTCATTAATCTCGAAATAGAAGTATAAAATTTCTCTAAAATTAACAACAAAAACTATCAAGCAAAAGATTTTTGAAATTTTTATTTTTAAAATAAATTAAATTTTAATTAGTTCTTCTTCTTTATATATAGTTTTCTTTATCTTTTTTTTAATTTTTTTTTTTTAATTTTTAAATTCACTAGACATTGTTACAAATAATTTAAAGTTTATCATCATATGGCGTTTTTACAAAATATGTTGTCAAAATTCCTTTTCCCTTAACATAAATTTGTCCCCGGCTTTCGCACGCATACCCAGCGGCCATTAAAATTTTTGATGTATTTTCCGTTGCCTGTAGACGTCCCATCACACCGCATGAATCCATTCGGGATGCAACATTCACCGTATTACTCCAAATATCGTATTGTGGTTTCTGAGCGCCAATAACACCTGCAATGACCGGCCCATGATTGAGGCCCATGCGTAAACGAAAGCGTTGAAATGATTCCCGATTGATTTGGTCTAGAGTTGACATTAGGGCAATTGCAAATTCTACTAAAGTGACAACATTATGTTCTTCAGTTCGTTTTTCATCCTAAGGTATGCATACATACACATAAATATATTTTATAGATTAATGACTCTACCATAATTAATATTTTGGTTTTTTACAAAAGTTATAAAATTTTATGTATATAGTATATAAGAAGTTAGAAACTTACAGCTCTACTCAACTTTAGTATATAACAGATCCAATCCAATAAGCGTTAGAAAAATTTTTAAAAACCACATGTTAGTATTTGATGAGTTTGACAAATTTTATGAATAATATTTCAAAATACAAACACTCAAACACACTAAATAACTTACCGTGGCCTCTTCCTGTCCCGGTCGCAAACCCGACGCAATCATATACGTGCTGCCGATTGTCTTGATCTTTTCAATTCCACTGTACTTTGGCTTCAACAGCAACTTATCAAAATCACAAATAATTTCGTTTAGAAGTCGTAAACATTCCAATCCCTGTTTATTTACATCAGACTCATCGTAAAACTCTTTGTAGTTGGGGATTGATGCAAACATAACACCAACACTTGTGTAACTCTCATGATACAAATCATTAGAGCGATCGTTGCGCAAAAAATGTTTGGCCACATGAGCCGGTAAAATATTTTCGAGTAAAATCTTATTTATACCCCTCATTGTTTCCACCTCCTCCTGTTCCACTTTCAATTTGGCTTTCCATAGGAAATCGGTGCGCGCTACAAATTCACCCTGTCGATCGAGCGTATGCAGTACGGCAATTATTAGCAAATTAAATAGGAGCCCTTGTAGAGTCAATTGTGGAAATTTCCCGTTGTTAAAATTTTTCTCGTAACTCATGAATAGGTCACTGTGCCACAGTACCGAAATTTGAATGATCAAATAGATGATCATCGTAAAAAATTTCAATACAAAACCGGCGCGCAAAAATGCTGATATTGCGGCTAAGCCGAGCGCCATACAAAATAAAAAGCTGGGCGCTGATTCTAGATTGTGCACATCAATTATTGCGTCATGAGCGTCGAGATCCGTAAAATTTATTGTCAAATTGAAATTACTACTAATATTGCTTATTGGTACAACATCCTCATTAAAATTAATCTGTAAAATAAAATAAAAAATTGAGAGTTTCGTTAGAATTCACAATATAATCTTGGGAACCAATCCACAATTACCACACTAAATATAGCTGTAGTTGATATTAAAGCTGTTGAAATTAAAAATATTGCTAAACGTATTGTACGACTACTGGCGATCACTTGGCCCGGCCCATTGTTACCCAATGGCGAGTCATCCGACATCTGATAATGACTTAAATATAAAAATAATGCTAATGAAATGCCGGTGGCCGCAACCGATCCAATCACTGGAATCGAATTTTTCACAATTATGAATTGTATGAACGCAATCGATAGGAACATGATCATGGCACAAATTAAATCAAAGCGAAAATGTGGATCCGGCTGACAGCGGTACATTGTTTCGCGCGCTGTATTCCGATACCACATCGTAATGGGTTTTAATTCTTTTGGCGGGCCAAAACAATTCAAATCCGAACACATTTTTTCATTTGGCAACAGATTTGATTCAATCATTGCGATACTTGCTAGGCCAATATTTTTTGCCATTTTTGAATCAGTTATATTCGCGAATGGCTTATCCGCACCCCAGCATTCAACATATTTGGTCATTTTTGATGAAGGCCGGGCACGAGTAGGTGCACCACCTGGGGTTGCAATTCGTAAACTGTCACTACTTGTTAGCGACATTTTTCTCATGTCCGTGATAAAATTGCCACTGGACTTTCGTCGTTCGGTGAACGGTGCAATTAAACCGTGCACCGATAGTTTTCGTTTCATTTGCGATTTTTGCGGTAAATCACTTCCCAATTGATTTTGTGCTTGATCTTTGACATTATTCGCCGTACCATTCTCGCTCGGAATGATTAGCGAAATTTTTTTAGATTTATCTGTTGACTCCGATTTCGACTCATCACCACTGGTCACAGCATCTTCCGCATCGCTAACCACATCATCTATTTTAGCCGCCTCAATGACTGATTTTGGCCTTAGGAAATCTTCATCGGTTGTGACAGGTGAGGCGAGCAGCTCTTGCACTTCTGGATTTGGCATTTTCTCGTCTACGACATGCAGTTCCGCGTCCGGTTCCGTTATGCTAATTTGTTTTAAGTTATTATTACTATTATTACTATTATTATTTGGAAGTATTTTGGTTAGATCAGTCATTGACTTTTTCGGTGGGATAATCAGATATGTCTCAATTTTGTGGTCAGCCAAATATGCTTCGCGCGATTGACCATTTCCCGGTTCAACTTCGAATTTATCACCCAAATAGTCAAGCGTTGATTTCGTTATATGGACTCGACCTGCAACTCCGCCACTTTCCATATGATTTGCCAGTGACACATCATCACTCCAAACATCAAATTGCCATTTACGCAATCCGAGTACACCGCACAATACATTCCCGGTATGAATACCAATTCTCATGTCAACATTGAAACCGGTCGCTTCACGAACAAAACGAATCGCATCAATCATTTGGAGGCCCATATTAACACAATTTGCTGCGTGCTGTGGTCTTGATACCGGCAGTCCCGATACACAATAATAACAATCGCCCAGAATTTTAATTCTCAGACATTGATTTTCTTGAGCGATCTGATCAAACCGACCAAAAAGTTCATTTAACGTTTTCACCAGGTCGCTGGCACTTAACTGTTCGGACAGCGGAGTAAAATTTACAATATCTGCGTACAATATTGAAACATTGTTGTGACGCTGAACATGGAGTTCATGAAATCGAGTTTGTTGTCCTCCCGGACCAGCTCGTTGGCAAGCGTCTGCCATTTTAAGCATAATGCTACGTTTTACTTCAGCCGCAATATAAGCCGGAATAACGCTTAACAATAATTGCTCCTGTTGCTCACGTTCACATTCCAGTTTAACGCGCTGCTCAATACCCGTTTTGGTACCATCCACTGTACGTTTATGCGATGCATCTGACATTATTCGATAGTATAGCCCGGAAAAACTTGCGGTCGACAATAGAATTAGTTCGCTTAAAACTTCTTCGACAAAAAATGAATTATAGTCGGGATAGTTGTCCCATATCCGGTAGCCGACGTGTATAATACCTAAAATAACGGCTAGAATACATGAAACAGGCCATGATATCGGCAGCATCGTGTGTATTCCTAAAATTAGTGCAAATAATGGCAGTGGGGCTACCATCCCGCCAACAATAATCCCCACCAGGCCTAGTACACCCGTGATTAGTGCCGCAAAACCGAGTGCCGCCCACGGATAATTCATGACCGCGGGCACATGAAGTGCGATCAGAACACCTAAGATAACAAGACATCCGAGCGCCAAAAGTGTGAAATTGGTTGTAGTCTGAAAAAAGAGAGAACATACAAATCCATCATCATATATTTAAGACCCCCCACTATAGTATATAATCAGCATGCAACGATGTTTTTAAATTTTGTCAAATTTTCTATATATGTACATAAATAAATGTTGGATTCCCACCTAACCTGAGTTCCGATAATTCCAAATAGTATTGCACCAAAACATCCGATCAGCGCAATATTCAGCCCAGACATAAATAAACTCTTTCGCAATCTCTGGCGATATCTTTTATATAAATCGTCCAGTTGAAAATTGTCATCGCCTGGAAAGATAAAAATAAATTTGGATTATGTACGAGAGAATAATAAAAAAAAAATTAAATAAAAATTTACATCTACGAGAGTTTTGTACATAAAGCCGAATCGACTAAAAATAAAAATTCTAAAAATATTTTTTTTTTAAATAGGAGAATGGTCTATGTGCTTTATGATATTTTGCCTCACACCGCGCGCCATCATACGACATCATAGTTTTTATTTATCCATGTCATATAAATAAAAAAATAAATAAAAATTTCAATTTTTTATGAACGAATGCCGAAAAAAAAAAATTAATTTCCGTCTCTATTACAATCATGTGGTTGGTGTTCTTCTCTGATGGTTGTACATACTAAATTATAGTATAAAATTAGACCAGCAAGGGTAATACAATTTTACGACGGATTTACGTTGTTTCAAATTCATAAGATGAAATTTTTATACTACTATGTAGGTTGACATGTTGGATTACCTTGATTTATTGTCGGTGGTAGGGATAATTCTGGAATATATTCACTTTCCATTCAGTTCCTAAATATATCATCCGACATAATGAAATGTCTGGTGTCTAGTTTAAATCTAAGTATGGACATAGAATGAAATTTGATATCTAGCCGTAGTTTTGAATTAGGTCGAATTTCGTATTCAATTGATGATTCATTTGAAAATTAAACTCAAACTTTTAAAAATTTGAGAAAAGTAGTTTGAATGAAGTTTTTCGAATTTTCGTACATTTCTAATTCTAAAATTTCTTATATACCGAAGCTATCTTCGTCCATCCGGTAACATCTGAATTTTACGGGTTTCTTTCAAGAATGTCCAAAATTATCAAAATTTTTTAATTTTCTAGACATTTCAGATTTTTTCGAATTTAAAAGAAAGTATTCGTGGTGGTTTAGTAGAATTATGTTGACTACGGTAGAAAAGCTTATCACCAAGGTTATGGACGATCAAGCTAAAATAGTGCGCGAGCTAATGGACAAACATAGAGAGTTACTGGAGGTTGCCACACATAAAGCCAACTTACCAGAAATATCAGTGCCACCATTTCGACAATTTGATCGTCGACACTCTACATGGAGTATTTACTGTGTACAATTAGAACAGCATTTTGGAGCGTACCACGTGTCGAACGATCTTCAACGCCGTTCGTTTCTATTGTCTTGGGTTGGTTGGAACGGATACTTACACGTTGTTACAAAAACTTTTTGGGACGGAGAATATCGGTAATCAAACCTATAACGAGTTACTAAATAAAATAAGTGATCATTTCAAATCGGGTACTCATGTTTTGGCTGCTCGCTGCAAATTTGGGCGAACAATATTGAAGGAAGGCCAGCGCTACTCGGTAGGTAAGCTGAATGTCATCAGTGTGGTAAGGTAGGACATAAAATCTGTTTGCCAATCTCGTTTTATGATTAAAGGCAAGACGAGCCACAGAAAACAAAAAAGCAGAATACATCAGAACCTTAGAGGTCGCAGAGCAAGTTTTTTTGGCGGATATTACGAGAACTAACCGGAAAGTGATGATAGACGCAATAATGAAACCAAGTTCTGTGCACATATGGATGTACAGAGATACCCGTTTGAGGGGTACTTGAAGTAGACTTTAAGTTTAACGGAAAATTCAGCATCGCGTTCACATGGTTCGGCGCCATTTGCCTTTTATTTTGGTATCGGTTTACCAACAGCTGCCATGCGTCTCTGTAATTATCACCAGTGGTTTCAAGGTGGCTTATTAGTCTGCCCGCGCTCCCAAGTACCGTAGTTTTTAGTTGGTGCATTTTTATGGTGTCACTGATGCCGTCGTTTTCATGAATAATCCTTCTAAATAGGTCATAAAAGGATGCCCATTTTACGGGGTCTCCATGAAAATGTGGAATTTCAATCGGCCTTAGTTTGACTTCATGTTCCATTGATTTTTGTTTGTTCAGCACGTTGGTGATTCTGGATCTTAGTATCTCGAATTTGTTGATTAATGTTGAGTAGTAATCCTCGGTGAAGTACGGCATCGTATCTTCTTCATCAGCAGTAGCGTCCACTAATAGTTCCTCATGAAGCTGCTCGATTTTTGCTATCCTGGCATCGAGCTGAGTTAGCTTGTGTTTAATTTGATCTTTGCAACCATCAGCTTCTAACAATTGTGCAGCGTCTGCCATTAATCTATAGCACAAACGCATTTTGACCTCCTGCTCTTTATATTTGCGTATGTGCTCGCTAGTCTCGTTGGCTATAGAGTTGCTTGTCATGTTGATGTTGGCTGGTGTGGTAGAAAGGCTTGCTAGACTATTTGTTGTCGTCGGCATACTGGTTGATGGTTTGATGGATAGATAATTATCATCATTTGCCGGCCTTTCCTTTACTGCTTTTAATTTCTCATTTAATTGTTGTTGGAAGGTATTGTAGAATGTCTTAAATGACTTTCGTTCCACCCAGTAATTATAAGATGGATTTTTCTCATAGTATGTATCTCTCATCTCTCTATCGGTAAGGGTGACCTCTTCCCAGATGGTTTTAATGGTGTCAAGTTTTTTCTGCAGGTAATCTTCTGTTTTTCTGCTCTTGCCATCTTTGTTTTGAGTTTTTGTATCAACTCAAAACGAATACTCTGTGTTTTGTAATCTTGTTCCATTGCCTATTGTTTTTATGCGGCGTTGATGTGACGAACTTTAATTTTCGAGAATTGTTTTTATATTCTCGCTCACAATATTTATGCAGCTAAAGAACTTGCCAATGTAGGGTATAAGAATAAAAATGGTGCCGAAACCCAAGAAGCTGATGACAGAGGAAGAAACTCTATGTGAAAACCATTATCATCAGAATTATTGTCGAGATACAAACGGTCGTTACACGGTACGAATTCCTTTTATCCAAAATGTACCATCTCTCGGATCATCCAAACAAAGGAACGTAGCAAGATTCATTCTATTGGAACGACGTTTTTCAGTAGCAAAGGAATTTTTCAAGCAGTATCAGGAGTTTATAGAAGGGTACTATAATAAAGGACATATGATTGAGAGTAAGCAATATAACGACAATGAATATTATATTCCTCATCACGCGGTGCTCAAATCAACCAGTACCACAACAAAATTAAGGGTCGTATTTGACGGATCAGCTAAGACAAGCAACGATATCAGTTTGAATCAAATACAACTCGTCGGGCCCAAGTTACAAGAGGACCTGATGTAAATTCTACTACGTTGGAGAAAATACAAAGTAGCATACACAGCGGACATAGAGCAAATGTATCGACAAATAAGAATACATCCGGAGGATCAAAAATATTAGAAAATATTATGGAGAACATCATCCGACAAAATGATAAAGTCGTACCAGCTGACAACCGTGACATTTGGAATGGCTTCGGCACCATATTTGGCCATCAAGACACTACAACAGCTAGCGGCCGATGAGGAGAAAAACTACCCAATAGCGGCACGGATAATTAAGAAAGATTTCTACGTAAATGATTTATTATCAGGAAGTCACAATATAGAGGAAGCTCAGACAGCACAAACCGAACTGATAAAATTGCTACAATCTGGAGGATTTAACCTGAGAAAATGGACCTCCAACTGTTTCCAACTCTTAGAAGGTGTTAATCCAGACTCGAGAGCCTTCGATCCTATCATATTTCACAACAACGACGAATCAGAGTCAGTAAAAACATTGGGTTTAATTTAGAATCCAGGCACCGATACGTTTGAATTTAAGGTGAATATCAACGTCAAAATTGGAGAAATGACCAAACGCAAAATGTTATCTGAGTCGTCAAAATTATTTGATCCACTAGGCTGGCTATCTCCAACTACGATAAAAGCCAAGATATTAATGCAAACGCTATGGATCTCTGGCGTGACTTGGGACCAAAAACTGCCTACATGTCAGCAATATTACAAATCCCTCCCAAGGTTGGAGGAGATAAAAATTCCGAGGTGGATTAAATTCGATCAATCTCTACAAGGAAGTGGCTTATGCAGCAGTGGTATACTTCTATGACAGGGCATCAAATAAAGCAACTTTATTAACATCAAAAACACGGGTAGCACCAATAGCAACCAAGCTAACATTGCCAAAGCTAGAGTTATGCGGAGCAAGTTTGCTTGCAAATTTAATGAATAGGGTGCAGCAAGACAGGCAGTTTGGCGATAAAACAACATACTTTTGGACGGATTCAATCATCGTGTTAGGATGGGTGAAAAATAAGCCCCACAAATTTAAAACATTCGTGGCAAATAAAATATCGGAAATCCAGAATTTAAGTTCTCCGTCTCAGTGGTTTTATGTCAAATCAATCAACAACCCAGCGGATTGTGCATCCAGAGGTATCGAAGCAACAGAATTAATAACACATAATTTATGGTGGAACAGCCCTGAGGTTATCTTTGAGAAAGCAATCCAGCTGACGCCAATGATAATAGAGGAAATACCAGACCAATTGGAAATTAAACAACGAGTATTGAGTACAGCTACGGTAACATCAGACAACGTTATCGATCCATTATATCTAAAATACGCCAAATTCAATAGCATATAAAGGACTATAGCATATGTTGCGAGATTCATCAACAAATGCCGAAAAAAGGTAGTAACCAACCAAGAAGCTCCTACGGCGGAAGAAATACGAAAATCCACGCAACTGTTGATCAAAATATCGCAAAGACAACATTTCAAAACTGAAATTCACGACCTTATGAACCAAAAAGTAATATCAAATAGAAGTTAGGTAAAATCGTTGTCTCCATTCCTAGGCCAAGATATATTACGAGTCGACGGTCGAGTTGAAAATACAACAACTTGGAGCTATGATGAGAAACATCCAGTTATTATTCCAAGGAACCATCCAATAGCTAAACTACTAATTCAAGAAGCCCATGAACAAACATTGCATGGAGGAACACAATTGACATTAGCTCATCTTCGAACAAAATACTGGATCATACACGGTCGAAATCTAACACGAAATTTAATATCCAAATGTATGAAGTGTCATCGGTTTAATGCTAAATCCGGAACACAGTTAATGGGAAATTTACCAAAAGTACGTGTCACACCCGGAAGACCATTCTTAAGAACCGGAGTCGATTATGCAGGACCTCTACTTATTCGTACAACAAAGGGAAGAGGTCATAAAGCACACAAGGGTTATTTATCAATCTTTGTTTGCATGACAACTAAGGCCATACACATTGAGCCAGTCAGTGATTTAACCACTGAATCATTCATCGCAGCTTACAAACGATTCACTGCACGAAGAGGATTGTGCAGTGATTTATATAGAGATAACGGTTCTAATTTTGTCGGGGTAAAAAACCAGCTTGAACGAGAAATGGCTACATTACTTCGTAAGTCATCTAAAGAAATCGCTGAACTATTGATAAACGATGGGACAACATGGCATTTCATACCACCAGCTTCACCACATTTTGGTGGACTTTGGGAGGCTGCTGTAAAGTCAGTAAAAAAACACCTAATTAAGGTCATAGGAGAAGCAACACTTACATTTGAAGAACTATCAACGGTCACTTCACAAGTAGAGGCTTGTCTTAATTCAAGACGACTGTCATCTATGACAACCGATCCCACAGACATAACTTTTTTAACTCCTGGACACTTCTTAATTGGTGCACCATTGCTATCAGTTCCACATGATGCTATGGCAGATACAAATATTCATGGGATATCACGATGGAAACTGGTAGAAAAAATCAAACAAGATTTTTGGAAAAGATGGCATTCAGAGTACTTAAATAGATTACAACATAGAAGAAAATGGTCACATGAACAACCAAACCTAAAAATAGGTGACTTAGTGCTTATCAAAGAGGACAACACTCCACCTTTAAAATGGCTGACTGGACGTGTGATGGAAGTACATCCAGGTTTAGATCAAAAGAATCGAGTATTATCACTTCGAGGCCCAGGAGGGGTTCTCATGAAAAGGCCAATCCATAAACTATCTCGTCTGCCCATAGAACCCGAGAATAAGAATGACACAACACCAACACAGATGCTAGATAACCAAGTAATGCAACCAACGCTTCCACCACGTGTTCAACCTGACCGAGAAGTTAAAAAACGAAGAGTACACCACATCAGGTTGACTAAGAAAATAGTTGATCTTGAGGGAACCGTCGCTCAGCAAAAGATCAATGAAGCAGCCTTGCCAGAATCAATAGATGCACCAAGTTTCGGACATCATACCCATCGTTATGTGGGAAAAAACGATTACCAGCTTTAAGGGACACTATCTCGCAACAACAAATTCCACGGCCGAGGTCTCTAACTCTGTCGGCCCCGCAGGATGTTCAATCACAGATTTGAACATAGATTACGTTTATCATGCAACCCAAACACATTGCACTAATCATGGCACATTACAAATACAACAACTAGCGATGCAATAATTGTCAACTAAGTGACTTTAAGTAAAATTGTTATG
Source organism: Tipula helvola (assembly GCA_963556165.1). NCBI lineage: Eukaryota > Metazoa > Arthropoda > Insecta > Diptera > Tipulidae > Tipula > Tipula helvola. The sequence continues at coordinate 73,059,316 of OY744481.1, forward strand.
TACGGATATAGAATCCAATTTCTGAATTATACTAATTGTTTCCCACATAATTTTTGTTTTGTTGGCAAATTATTGCATCGCTAGTTGTTGTATTTGTAATGTGCCATGATTAGTGCAATGTGTTTGGGTTGCATGATAAACGTAATCTATGTTCAAATCTGTGATTGAACAGTTTGTACAAACTTAAATCTGCTCGTTACTTGTTCGGATCCCGGAATCAACATATTATGCAAGGATGCTTTTGATTGTTTAGGACTTCAAATAATAGCAAGAAAAAGCGAGGAGATTCCAGCACTTGAGTCAAATTCGGAGGTGAAGAAAAGAGCAATCGAGCTAACGTATAAATATCCGAATAAAACCAGTTTCAAGTTGAAGGCGAATGCTGAGCCTAAGTTTTGTAAGGCCCGCCCCATACCGTTTGCACAAATGGAAGCCATGAAGAAAGAGGTAGACCGAATGGTGAACGATGGAATTTGGAAGGCGGTTTCTACGTCTGATTGGGTAACGTCAATTCTACCCATGGCAAAGAAGGACGGTTCAGTGCGCATCGTGGGTGACTTTAAGTTCACATTGAACCCTCAAATCCAGGTCGAACAGTATTATATACCTCGGGCGGAGAAACTATTCCACAAGTAACGTGGAGGTCTTTATTTTTCAAAGATTGACCTATCCAATGCTTACTTGCAACTTTAGCTGAACGACAAATCTAAGGAAGTTGTTGTTGTCAACACCCCATTTGGAATGTTCCAGTACCAAAGACTACCGATGGGAGTTTCCAGTTCAGCGGCGATATTTCAAAAATTTCTGGAGCAGGTGTTAGCTGGTTTGCCAGGGTGGGCGAACTATTTGGATGACATTGGGCTAGATACTCGATACTCAGATAAGCAGATAATTTGCTAAAAATGTTATACACGATATTTATTCTTGGTTAGCAAGCAAGCAAATCGTAGAAATTTTGCAGGCGTTTTAAAGTATGCGCATCTACGTAAATGTTTGTGGAAATATTTATTGATCATATTACGCAAATAAATTTACGATTCGCAAATCCGCCATATTTACCGATTTGCGAATTGAAAGAGTATCGAATATTTAGCCCATTATCGTGGCAGGCAGTAATTTAGATGAACACTTGCGAGTACTTGAATTGGTATTCCAGCGGCGTCAAGAACACGGCCTGACTCTCAGGTAAATTATTACCATAAATTCATTAAAACATTTTTCAGAAGTTTCTGCACCTTTGAACGACTTGAGAAAGAAAGATGCTGAATTTATGTGGGGTTCTGTACAGCAAAAAGCTTTCGGCACACTAAAAAACAGAATAATTGAGACAACGAAACTATTTCATTTCCGTGATGACTATCCAGTCGTACTATAGCAACAGATGCATCCTATTACGGTGTTGGAGCGGTAATTTCTTATATATACCCCGACGGCACAGAGCATCCTACAGCATTTGCGTGGAAGACGATGACTGATGCACAAAAAAATATGGGCAAATTGAGAAAGAGGCTTTGTCCATAATATTTGGTGTCCGAAAGTTCCACCAATAACTCTACGGGTGAAAGTTTATTCTAATCACGGACCACAAACCATTATGCAGTCTATTTGGGCCGAGCAATAAACTACCGGTGGTGTCTGCAAACCGATTAGTGAGATGGGCGATCATCCTCATGGGTTACCAATATGAGATTCGATATCGCAATATTAACCTCCACAGCAATGCGGACGCTCTCACATCTCAGTCGACTACCTATGGCGCCAGATACAAATTTGAATAAGAGCAAGAATTTCCTCTCAATTCGTAGAAAATTGCTGAATTGACACAAGTGGGTCCTGTTCTAAAAGGGTGTCACATTTCATTAGGATCGGTTGGCATGAAAATTCATCAAATTTAGAAAAAGATATATTTTCCTATTTTGAGAAAAGATTGGCACTAACGATACATGATGGAGTTATTTTATTACAGTCTGATTATCTTCGTGTAGTTATTCCATCCGGAATGCAAGCTCATGAATTGGATCTTCTGCACGAAGGGCATTGAGGAATGGTTAGAATGAAGCAAATGGCCAGACGATATTGTTAGTTTCCTGGTATAGATAACAGCATACGTGAAAAAGTTGGTACGTGTAACATGTGCAACAAATTAAACATTGATCCGAAACGGGAGTTCAGCGATTGGCCGAAACCGAATAAACCATGGGAACGCATACACATCAATTTCACCGGCCCATTCTGGGGCTGTGTCTGGCTTGTGTGTGTGGATGCCTTTTCCCGTTTTCCCTTACCTGGTTACGTTGAAAAGCATCACTGCCGAAGCAACCATTCGATCTTTGAGATCAATTTTTGCATTGGAAGGGTTTCCTGATGCTATCGTATCCGACAACGGGGTTCAATTCACATCAAAAGAGTTCAAATATTTTATCGTAGAGGGAAACATTAAGCATCTGACAACGGCACCATTTATCCGGCATGAAACAAAAACATGTAAAACTACTCTGTTCAAAATTGCACTGGAAGGGCAATGTAGAGACTAGGCTGTCTTAACGTTTTTGAGTACATACCGTACTATACACCATTAAAATTAACAAATCGCCGGCAGAGTTGCTTCAAGGGCGACAACCTAAAAATCTTCTGGCTGCTTTTCTACCAGCGTTGTATGATCTGACGAACCAACTTCGAAGTTTCAACCTGACGGTAGTGTTTGGGTAAACAATTTTTCCCGAGGGGACAAATGGGTTCGAGGTGAAATAGTTAGTTGTCTGAGCAAGGTGATGCACGTGGTGCAAACGAACCGAGGTAGATAGCGCGGGCACCAAAACCAACTCCGAAAACGACGTGAAACATCGACACGCCATAAAAATATTGAGATTCTTTCGTAGTCTCTTGTAGAATGATTGATCATAATGGAAGCATATCGGTAACCGCGTTTACCGCAAAATATTTGTAGACTGGAACGCAATGAAATTGTTTTATATATAATTGCCGATCATGGCAAGTCAAATTAATCAAAAAACATCTTAAAGGATGATAGATAGTTCCAAATTAACCTGTGAGGAAATGTCAACTTTGCTAGCCGAAATTGAAGCCTGTTTAAGCTGTAGACCCTTATGCCTCCTTGCTGGTAATATAGAAGATTTAGAAGATCTCATGCCGAAACCCCGATATAGGATGGAGACAAAACGAAGCTTTCATCATCTGCAGAAGGTCTATACAAAACGGAAAATGGGACTTTACGACGAAAATTTCTGCAAAACCCATTGGAAGAAACAAACATATGTGTTTTAAAATTCACTAAAAAATGAGGCGCCAAATGAATTGCGTAACACAATAATGAGAATAGCTGAGTAAAATTTTAGGCAAACTATTCGAAAAAAAAAACACAATTTATCCATTCTTTACCAACAACAATTCGGAATTGGGCTCTCTTTGAAGCAATCAAACAAAAAATTACAAATTATAAAGACATTAATGCAAAGAACTTTGGAATAAATGTCGAGTCCTGGTATTCATTCCTAATTCTCATTTTATTGAAAAAGTTAGGCAATGAAACACGACGACTGTACGAAAGTTCACTTAAAAACCCATGTGAATTTCAAGAAACAACCGAATTCCTAAAGTTCCTTGAACAAATATTCAAGACTTTAGAAACGTCGTACAGTAACAGGAGTTATACACAACCACCTAAAAGTCAACTAGCGAAAAAGATATTGGCCACAACAACGGTGCAAAGCATTTGCGTCTATTGTCAAAAAAATCATTCAGTAGAAAATTGTGAAAGATTCAGAAAGCTGTACATCAAATACAACAGTGTAAAAATTCTATAAGATGCTCGATTTGTAATGGTCTACCATATCAATCTTCATTCGCCAAATTCTCATCAACCAAAATCAGATGGCCAAGAGGTAAAAAGTTTTAAACTCGAGGCAAAAATAAATGGTAGTCAGACCGAAAGTGTCTTATTGGTAACAGTTTTAGTCAGCGCAGTCAAACATAATGGAAACCAAACAACATTATTACTCTTGATAGATCCAGGCTCGCAAGCAACTTTAAAAACGGAAGAAGCAATACAAAGAATGAAGTTGAAAGGTAATAAGATACATGTGAAAATAGCGGTAGTTGGTAATCATGACATTAGAAAAGTACGAAATATAGTCAGCTTCAAAATCCAACCAATTATAGCTTCCAAATTTGAACTATGCTTCAATGCCATTGGTATTCCAAAAGCTGACAAAACTACTACCTGATCAAGAGATGGAAAAATCATATTGAACAATATTATAAAAGGGGGTCCAGACCAACCAATGGCACAGAAGGCCGAATTGGGATGGATTGTTTTCGGAAAGTACACCAGCTGCATCACCCAGAGATACAGATTATAATGATTGGTATCATATATCGACCTAGAAAACCAATAAAAATGGTTTGGGAAATTGAAGAAGCCACACAAGAGAAGATCGAGATATGCGCACTAATTGCCACGGTCAAGGAAGAAAACGGTTATGTCCTTAGATTTATAAGAACAACCAAATCTTTACCGAGATACCTGACAACTAAGGAACTTCATGACAGACAAATACCAACTAGAACCTCAAGTTGAATTTCAACTTTGGTCACATGATCCAAAAATAGATGAGACGGGTTACTGCGAGTGGGCGGAGGACTGTCTAACGCCAGATCGCTTTCAGTTCTTGACATCCAATAATACTGCCTTATAAGAGTCACTTAACATGGCTCCTAATAGATTACGCACATAAGATGAAGTTACATGGGGGAAAGCCACTTACACTCGCTTTTATTAGGCTAAAAACTTACATCAACATATGTATAATCTGCCACAAACAACGCGTACAAACTTTAAATCAAATTTTGGGAGATCTTCCAATAGCAAGAGTAACACCGACACGGCCTTTTACGCTTGTTGGGGTAGATTATGCTGGACCTTTCCAACTATGGTGTTCACCAGGTCGAGGTCGCAAAAGCTATAAAGGTTACCTAGAAGTATTCATATGCTTGGCGGTAAAAGTTATACACATAGAAGTAGTAGGCCATTTGTCATCAGAAAGTTTCATAGCAGCATTCAAACGCTTCACAGCACGCCGAGGGCTTTGCTTGAACTTTTATAGTGACTGCGGTTCCAAATTCATAGGAGCTTCAAAACTTATGCAGAACGAACTCACGCTTACACTGAAACAACTATCGGGAAAATGGTCAGAAGAGCTTGCAAAAGAGGGTTAGAGGGTTCACAATGTTATTATATACCACAAGTCCACATATATGGGCGGACTTCGGGAATCAGCTGTTTCGGCAGAAACACCAGCCTTAGATCGATCCTTTATTTGAACTCACGCGGTATGTTTTCCCCGTGTTCTTAACATTTGTCCAAATCCTATAGAAAATAACAATTAACTTGTCCACATAATAGCTACTTAATATGCTTTCTTTGAACTGATTGAGAATAATATTTGTGTAAAACCAAATTTCTTTAAAATTCGTGTAAATAAAATTTATAAAGTTTCAATTAAATTAAATCCAAATTTGTAGTATACATTTAATTCAAAGTCTGTTGAGAGTATTTCTAAAAGCCAAAGTGTATAGTATCGAACCCAACAAGCTTGAATTTCAGCACAACAACTGTCATTAAAATTTGTGATAAAAATACTTACAAAAAAGCTCTTCGTCGAGTATTTCGAATTTATGCTTGATCTTGAACATGGTGAATCCCACCCAAAACCGCGGTAGCGAATTTTTCTCCCGATTTATTGAACTTGGTAATTTTGAGTTTTAATAAAACATGAATAACAAAAAAATTGTTCATCAAACGTCAAAAATAAACACGCGATCACAGGCTGCTTATTTGTGCATCGGCATTCAGGTCAATCATTTCATACAATTCAAAATACAAATTTTTAATTTATGTTTTAAATTAGTTTTGTGCAGAGAGCCGAGTCCATTCTTCCTAATTGAAGCAAACCCGGGACATTCGCATAGGTGGTGCTTGAATGTTTCTAGAAAATCTAAATTACAGCAGTCACAATATGGACCGATTGCAACCGAGCAATACTTTTAAATTTGATTTATCTAAATATAGAATGTCAGAGGTGTTCAGGATGCTGGGGACAAAATAAAAAAATTTGTAATTATAGATCCCCAGTTAAATCAATTCACAATAATAGAAACACGAGTAGCAGCATTTCTAGCTTGAATCTCAATAAAAAGTGCATAGGAGGTAACCTCTTGTCTAGAATCATTCCCACATCGTTAAATTTGATGAATTGACTAAAAAGTTACTCCTTTATTCAACATACACAAGTTAGGATACGATAAATTATTTTTGCCAAAAACCACTTTGCTCGACGATTTGAACGTCTCCGAGTCTGAAAAACAAAAAATAAGAAGTGTCCATCCGTCCTTATGTCTGGATGTTTGGCTGGATATCTGTACACTCGGTATCTCGAGAACGTCTTGTCCAATTTAGATTTTTCCAATCTGTTCTGTGGGCAAGGTGGAGATAAAGCTTTACAATAAGAGAATCGAACACCAGTCATTCGAATAGGATCACAGAGTGCTTCGAACAGATATTTCTGCCGTTCCGAGTTTCTGTTTTGGTTTTGCAAAATATTTTTCGTCTCGATTTTGTTTCGGTAAGGAATGAAAACTTTATCACCAACTTTATCATTTAACATCGTTAAAAAATTTAACTATTGTCTTCTAGTCAACTTCAAGACTGACAAAAAATTAAAGTTTAAGTTACTTGCGTCACTGATACTCGAATATCTAAAATCATTTTTCCAAGATCCGTTAATCTTTGTTTGAGCAAGCTCTTTCTCCACAATTTGGTGGTTGCTTTACAAAGCCACATGGAAATCAAATGAGGGGACAACGGTCAACCAAATTGACCATATCCTCTTATCCAAAAACATTTTTCTAGCCTTAAAATCATCAGAACTAAAGTTGGATCTTATATCGATTCAGACCACTTTTTTTGTAATGCCCTACTCGCGTAAGCCGTGATAAAATAGGAGAACCATTAAAGCTCTCCTCACTGCTGTGAGAGGCTCTGCAATGCCTGAACATTTTTTTAAGAAACAGCTATATAATAACGGGATTTTACACCGTTTGGGACAACAAATAAGAGTGCGTTTCTTGGATTATTATAGTATTCGTTGATAAGACTTTTTATCACGGTGTCCATCTGTTATTTGTTTTTTCCTTTGTTGCAAAAAGGTAGTCTACACCAGAGTGTACCAAAATAATTCCGTAAAATAATTTTTTTTAAATATAATATGAAGAATCTGTCAGAATCGGGCTCATAAGACGCCAGATTTTTTTTTTTGGTGTTTCAACGCTAATTTTTTTAGGAAGAGGGCAAATAAAATGATCCTACATGTTCCTAATTTTTATTCAATAAGATTCTTTCGGTTTTTTATAGATAAATTATATTAACAATAATAGCATTCACCATTTTCAGAAAAAATGAAGAGGCCTATCTTTTATAATATATCTACCAAAAAAGTAGAAATATCAAAATCCTCCCCGTATTTTAACCCGAGCATTATACAAAGAGTATCGACTTCAAAAAATGAAAATTTTCCTTGAGTGTTCTCTGTGGTAAGCTCACACGAACAAAACTTTGGCCTACTCATCAGGTAGCTACCACCAAACTCCAAAAATGTAATTCTAAATTCATACATTAAGTATGAGGCAAGAACGTACTGACTTAGCGAATTTTATTCGCTAAATCAAAACTCAAGGAAAACCCTCATTTTTTGTTTTTCAGTTCTTTTGTCTATAAAAAGCCGAAAGAATCTTATTGTTTTTATTTTAATACAGACAAACTTCTCTTTCTACTAATTTTTATTATAATATTCAACTGTGAAAATACAAATTAGATAACTAAATGGCAAGTAGGTTTCAGTAGAGGCTGTATAATGATTCTGAATTTTAGATCTACATAAGAATGTCCTGTTCCAAATCTTTCTGCTAATCGCATTTCTCTGGTAATTTGTTTAGAGCTTTCGGATCAACGGTTCTTGAATATATTTAGGTACAATGTGTATATCAATTTATTGAAGAAATTCAAATGAATAAACTTCTTTCATTTTTAAAGAATGACGACTAGGGTGACCAGACGTCCTGGTTTTTTCGGACAGTGTAAGTCCTGAAGACTCAGAGGAGGGATCACAAAAATAATAATTTCCATTCAATTTGAATATTTTATTTTAAATATCAGATTCCAGCCCAAATGTTATGGCCCAAAAAATCCTCCATCACGTGGTTCATTTGGTGTTGGAGGCGGAAAATTTTGTCTGAATTAGCTGCTGCCTATGGAAAACAAAATTGGTAAATCTAATTTTTGATTTATGGTATTGACCATAATGCCATTAGTGTAAATATATACAAATTCCGATCCCAGCCCAACTTAGGGCCGAAAAAATCCTTAAGGCTTTGAAATAATAGTTTCATTTTGAGTGATGTTCCGCAATATTTCTTGAATTTGGATGATATCCACTGTAAAGAGTATCAAAAATTCGATTTTTTCAATTTACAAACGTGCATGTTCCATTTAATGCTGGTAATATAGCCAAGAGCTGATTACGTATATAAAATAAAAATTTCTCACTGGCAAATTTCGTTTTTCGATTTATGGTTTCAATTTATTTACCAAAGTATCATTAGCAATGTCCCGGAATATTTGTTGAATTATGGCCATGTTTTATTTGGGAAACTCTATCCCGGCACCAAACTAAATTTTTCTGAATGGACTAATTCCATTGAAATTTGGTATCTAACTTAACCAACATATTTGATGATAAATTCATTATGTTACAGTACATCCAAATAAAGAATCAGGGTGGCGGGTTTTCTAGAAGAGATTTCATTTCAAATCTGGTTTTTAAGTTGAAATTTTCTACTGTTTCAAACTTTTTCAGAATTTGTTCAGGTTTAGCCATTTTTGTGAACATCCTACCTCCATCCTTCTGTTGTAACTAACATCAACGCAAACCCTAAACTGAAACTACATAGGTCAATGAATAAAATATGGCTGAACTTGAAAATTTTGCTATGGTTTTTATGATAGGTCGCTTTGAAAGGTTTCGGTATTAAACAAAAATTGTTGCAAATGGTAAAAATACGAGATTTGTCCTTGGCGTGAATAAAACAAGCGTTTAGCAGTGGTACAAACGTTACTAAAAGAGCCGTGCAGACTTTGAAGATATGACGAATGTGTTGGATGCCAGACCAACAACCGATGAAATCGTCGAAAAATTGAAGAAAATGGTTATGTACAATTGCCGAATCACTAGTAGAGTGTAATGTCAAACACTTTTTCAGAATGTTTTTGACATGGAACGTGTGACAGAAAAATTACCGCGAAATTGTTGAATTTCGAGCAAAAACAGTGCCGAATGGGCATTGCTCATAAGTCGCTGAATCATGTTAAAAACGATCCAGGGCTGCTTAAACAGGTCATGGCTGGTGATAAAATAGGAGTATATAAATATGGAAGTTCCCTAAAGAGGGAAGACCAAAAAAAGCTTGTCAAGTTCGATCGAATGTGAAGACTAACTATTTTCTTAATTTTTTGTTTTACCATACCAAGTGGATGCGTGAAGCAATCATAACGAAATGCCCAGTTTTGGTCAAAAACGATACAAGTAATTTTCTTTCGAGCTTTCCGTATTTCTCAAAAATATTTGATATTAATTCCAAATTGTCTTTTCCATTTTTTGCAAGAATAATTGCAAAAAGGTAGATTTTTAAAACTCAAAACTGTTTTGGCGTGCCGGACAAATATCTAGACTCAAGAATTAAAAGGGCGTAAGTCGACTTATGCCCTAATCGGCTTTTGAGCATTTTCTATCTAATTTTCTGTTAATACATTTTCATTCCAATTTTTAGGTAATATGCAAAAGAATAAGATATCTTAGTTTCTTTGATATTACCTTGGAAATTGGGAAATAAAAACATATTAATATTCAATTAAACATAAAATGCTCAAAAGTCGATTAGGGCATAAGACGACTTACGCCCTTTTAATTCTTGAGTCTAGATATATCAAACGTGCCACGTTTCTACGGTTTAACATTTACTAGTTCAGCATAATAAATGACAAAGATAATACACACGGGTTATTTAAATGGAGGACCAAAAATCGGACATCTCAGCTCAGAATTCGAATTCCACCGTTGGAAATCTGTATATTCTTCTATCGACATTTGTAGGTGGGCCCCGTTTTATGAATAAATTGTATGTACAAAGAATAGTAGAAAATTTGGGCGCCCAAATCCCTTTGTAACTTTTACGTGCAATTCGAAATGGAAAGAGATTACGCGTGAACTATATCCTTAGAAGTCAGATAGGCCTGATTTAGTAGCAAAAATGTTTCAACTAAAGGTTGAAGAATTTTTACGTGATGTTATTGATAGAGAAATCTTCGGAAAAGTTATTGCATACGTATACCGGGTGAATTTTTAACCTGATACACTCAAATATCTCGGACTATATAATATAAGCACTCTACGAAAAAAATGGTACAGATCAAAATGTAATTATTCCGCGGGGGAAATACATTAGTGTTAAAATTAGTACCCTCTCCCACTTCTTGTAGGTGGGGCGGGGGGGTAACTATGCAACTAAAATAGGAACTCCTATTTTTTATCGCCGATTCAGATTCTACGGCTAAAAATACGTAGGATTTGACTGAAACATTTTTGTTGATTCGTGATAGATGGCGCTGTAATTGACGATACGATCTCTTACTGAGAACCTACGCAAACGAGTCTGCAATACGTCTGCAATAAAAATACCATGGTTCCATTGCTGGCCGGAGTCTTGATAATGCTGTCACTCTCTATACTTCGCGTTTTCCGGATAGGATTCAGTCAGGTGCGTCATTTCAGCGTACTGTCAAACAATTTATTACTGATGGAAGTGTTCAACCGAAAAAAAGGAGTCGTCCAGCAATATTCACCGAAGAAAATATTGAAATTGATGTATTGGCTGCAGTAGCTCATAATCCTCATATTAGTACACGAGAAATAGCTAGCGATTCCGGATTGTTCCAGACCAGTGTTTGGAAAATTTTAAAACGTCATAAGTATCATCCATATCATGTGTCTTTATACCAAGATCTTCATGGCGTTGATTTCCAAAATCGGGTAACTTTTCGTTAGTGGGCACGTGAACAAATACAGCTGTACAGCAAAACCCAAATTTTTTTCGTTATGTCGTTCTCCGACGAGTCGTCTTTTACAAAAAGTGGAACCGTTAATCGCCACAACATGCATTACTGGAGTGTTGAAAATCCGCACTGGCTTCGCCAAGTTGAATATCAGTTTCCTTGGACTGTCAATGTGTGGTGTGGAATAATTGGCAACAACCTCATCGGTTCCCACATAATTGAAGGCAACTGGAATGGTCAAATGTACCGAGATATTTTAGTAAATGAACTGCCAACGTTATTTGAAGACTTGAGCTTAGAAGTGCGACGGAACATGTCCCGCACACCATTCGTTGGTAGCACGTGTAGTACTTGATCGTGATTTCAATGGTCGCTGGATCGGGAGAGCTGGTCCGGTCACCAGATCTTACTTCGCCAGATTTCTTTTTGTGGGGCTATCTCAATGACCAAGTTTATAAACAAAAACCAACAACACATGAGAATATGATTGAGCGAATCAGAAATGCTTGTGCTGAAATTCAAGCAGACACACTTCTCAGTTATGTACAGTCATTTAAATGCGGATTAATAAGTGCATTAAGTCGAAGGCCATCATTTTGAGCACTTAATTTAATAGAAAGATGATAAGGCGGGGGGCTCATGTAAATCAAGCACCCTTTTCCCAGTTATTCGAAATTTGCAAAATGAATAAGTTGTTTAAGACGTCTTACCTTCGACCTAACTTCGTGTATTTACAACGAAACCACGATATTTTTATTGCAAACGCATTGCAGAATCGTTTGCGTAGGTTCTCAGTAAGAGAAATCGAAAGAAATTGAATATTGTCAAGTACAGCGCCATCTATCATGAATCGAAAAAAATGTATTAGTCAAATCCTACGTATTTTTAGCCGTAGAATCCGAATCTGCAATAAAAAAATAGGGGTTCCTATTTTAGTTTCAAAGTTACCCCCCGCCCCACCTACAAGGAGGGGAGAGGGTACTAATTTTAACACTAATGTATTTCCCCCGCGGAATAATTAAATTTTGATCTTGACCATTTTTTTCGTTGAGTGCTTATTTTCCGAGATATTTGAGTGTATGTATCAAGTTAAAAAAATCACCCGGTATCTACTAACACATTCAAAGAAACCGGAATTTTTGAGACACATTTCTTTACCGAGTAGTACGTTTTTCCGTGTACTTTTCATGTTTATTTCCTTAGATACAGCATGCTTTTCGCACAGAAAAGTACACGAAAATCCGTGTGACTTGCATATTGGGGTTGTTGTGCATACTTTAAATTTGTACATATGAAGAAATCGATTGTGATTACGTAATACGTATAATGTATTTTTTTTGAATGTATTAATCATACAACGGAAAATATAGAGTCTTGTTTGTATAGTGTGTTGTTTTGGAATGTTCGTCAATTTCGTTTTTCCCCTTGTTTAAACTTTTGTTTGAAAGTTGAATTTGGTGATGTATGTGTGACAATACGACGCGAAAGCGAAAAGCATAAGGGAGATTGAATTCGGATTTAAAAAAATAAGTTTTTTGTATGCATCGTATTCGTATACAAGTTTTTTAAAATATGGGTCAGTCAAAGTTTGAAATTTGGTGAAAGGTGTGGCTCTACAATAATTTGATTAGCGCACCAAGTTTGTGAGTTAAATTAAATTTTATTGATTTATTGAACTGGTTAAAGATAAATTTTAAGTCCCGTACGAGAAGAAAAACAAATATTTTCTTTTTGTTATAAGTTAAGTGACAGGTGAATTTTTTTTAAGTATGTGATAAATTTGTATATTACTAAACACTTCTGAACAATTCTATTAAATAATATTATAAAAAATTAATAAAACGAAAATTAAGTGTAAAAACAGTTTCAAACCATTTGGGGATATACATATGTACCTGAAAACTAAAGTACATATGTTATACTAAAGTTTGATGTTTATCGATAATTAATAATTCCGGTATTTTTGTGCGGTGTTAATTTTATTTGTTTGGATGGGAAACGGATATAGTTCTAAGTAATAACAGCATAGTCTTGGCTGTATAGTTACTATTAATACTAGTTGTGCGTGGCGTTGGTACACAATTTTGGTGTTGCGCCTATATTCGATCGAGATTGATTCGGAGTGAATTATTGTGTGTGACAGTGTTGTTGGTGTTCTGCAGCAACTCCGCCAATCAAGCGGGGTGTGGTCGGAGCGAGGGGGATCCTGCGTCGGTGACGAAAGCAGTTTAGATTGGACGGGTCTAAAAAGGTATTGTGAAAATTTTGTTTTCTCGAAAAATTTACGAGTGAGAAAAAAATGTAACAATTTTTTTTGTCCAATGCGGTTTTTTTTTTAATTTTTCAATTTGTTGTGGCTAGGTATTGTCTACCCATACAGCCTGCGAATTCACTTTTCTCTTCAATTATTGTCTCCAGTAACTGCTCAAGGGTAGTCCTGTGACTATGAAGAATGGTCAGGGTTCCGATTTAGTCTACACTCTATCACTATAGCGTGATAATCAGAAAAATTATTACTTATTATTATTTTTTTCTTAATTAAAATAACTTTCAATCCTCCACCCCCTTATAACTATCTTTCCGTACTCTTCTCTATGTGAACTACTGTGGTATCAATCTATTCTTCTATATTTAAAACAATAAATTTGTTCGAAAAAACGTTAAAATTCCTAAAACAATAAATGGTTAGCAAATATCATATTCAATTTCATCTAAGAAATTGATGATCGTGACATATTCTCTCATATTCTGTCTTAATAATATATCTTTCAGACGTACTGTCTGTAGTAAGTTATATTTTCTTCTAATATTGCTATACTTAGGACAATCATTGTTAATATGCTCATTATTTTCTTTTGTACCGCATAAATCGCAGTTTGGATTTTCCTCAATACCCATTTTAAATAAAAACTCTTTATTTTTAGCATGACCTGTTCTCAGTCTTGTTAGTTGTTTTATTTTCTTAATTGACAATTTACTTCCTAGGAACCATAAATTCTTACATGGTTTAACCTGCATGAACTTGTATATTAAATTGGAGTCCTCCAGTCTTCTGTCAAATTCAACTTTCAATGGTTTTATCTATAATTACTTTTATATCTTTTTGATTCGGTGTATTCTCGAAAGTATGAGTGTGTCTTATTAATGCCATTTTTGCCAAATTATCCGCCGTTACATTCCCTTCAAAATCAACATGCCCCGGAATCCATTGTACAATAACTTCTCTGTTATCATTGAAACCTGCCAGGTCAATAATCTTGTTTTCCATACTCCTACTATAACTTGATTTTAATGCTGTTCTAATTGACATACATGAACTCTTTGAATCCGTTGCAATTATTAATTTCTTTTTCTTCGAACCCAATGCTACAATCAGAGCGATGTAAATACCTATTAACTCTATATCTGTAATATTTGTGATGTTATTGATTTTTATGGCAAGATTTATATCTAAATTCTTACAGTGAACCCCTACCTCAACTCTTGAATTTCTTAATGATCCGTCCGAAAAAACTATCAAACTATCCTCGTAACTATCCAAACATTCTTTCGTCCATGATTTTAGAATTAATTTATTATTTATTTTTTTATTCACTTCTCTATTTAATAGCTTAATTCTTATGCTCATATTCACTGGATTAGTTTTCTTGTTATTTATTCTCTTTATTTTCTCTAAGAATGTGTACTCACAATATAACTTGTTTAGTTTCACCGTAGAATTCTTATCCTTGATATCCATCCCCAGTTTAGATTTTGTAAATAAGTTTCTTGCCATAAATTCCAACGTTTTCTTTCTATGGTCGTGAGCAATACTTGTTTCTCCTGTCTCTGCCAATAGTGCCATAATTGGTGTACTTTTCACCAACCCTAGGCATATCCGTATGCATGTATTTTTTGTTATTTGACAAATCTTTGTATAGTATTTATTGTTCTCATCTGTTATAGTATAATAATATTCCAGTTTTGATTTTATCAAAATTTTGTAAAATGAAAAAAGAGATTCTATATTCGCCCCTCCATTTGTGTGTGTGAATCTTTTTAATAGATTTATACTTTTTTGTACTCCTGATTTCATATCGTAATAATGTCTGTTTAAATTGAGCCTGCTAGAAAATATCACGCCCAAAATCTCTGTTTCTCTCATCTCTAATAAAGAATTATTATTCCACTCCATTTTTCTCATCGTAGTATTATTTATATTAGTAAACAATCTTAAAAAATGCGTCTTATTGAAGTTAGTTTGTAAACCCAAATCATCTAATTTCTTCTTTAACCTTAACAATGTTTTCTTGGAGTTCTTTTCCAATTCATCCCAGTTTTTTCCACTGATCAAAATACTAATGTCATCCGCAAACTGAAAGACTTTTGTGCCATTATTATTTATTTCATGAATGCTCCTTGTATAAATATTAAACAGGGTCGGACTCAAACAGCTCCCTTGTGATACTCCACTATTTGTTATATTTTTAAACTTCCCCTATACCATCTTTCATACCCACTATCCTGTTTGTTAATATTAAATAGATCCAGTTGATAATTTGATTTGGGAATTTTAAATCTAATAGGATTTCTATTAATTTATTTTTGCTGATATTGTCAAAGGCCTTAGTTATAACTAAATTTATTAAGATCATTTTATCTCCATTTCTTTTCCCCCTCTCAATATAAGTGAATATAGTTGTCATATTTTCTATCACACTTTTATTCTTTCTGAATCCAAAAACGTTATCATTTAAAATATTATCGTCATTTATATGTATATTAATTCTATGTAGAATCAATTTCCCAAACATCTTAGACAATACCGGCGACAAACATATTGGCCTATAATCCTTCGTTTCCCTTTCATTACCTCCTCTCTTAAGTATACCAATTGTAACGAAATTATTCCAATCCTCTGGATAACTTTTATTTTTCCAAATCCCGTTAAAGTAGTCACACAGTAAAACTAACATAAATGGTTCCAGGTCCACAAGCTCTTTGATGAATCTATAAGAAATCTTATCAGGCGCCGATAATTTTGACTTTCTTACTATCTCCGATATTTCATCCCTATGAAACTCCGATGATACTCCTGTATTCACTGGCCATTCACATGGTACTCTTATATCTTCTGGTTCGTTTGGGAAGTTTTCATCAATAAATTTCTTTTCCATGATTATATCTTCGAATAGATTGAATTTATTTCTTTTGTTATTTTTGAGTTTATTAACTTGATTTCAAAATTTTCTCCCCTCAATTTTCATATTAATCTTATTTAGATATTCTCTCCATGACCTCTTTTTCTCTTTTCTAATCTTTAGTTTTATTTGTTGTGTTATTTTTTTAACCTCTAATGCCGTATATAGAGTTTTCTCCTTTTTATATATCACTTGTATAAGTTTTTTTATCTTCCACAACTTCTCAATATCCTTATTCCACCAAGGTTTTTGTCCTGTTTTATATGTGTCTGCTTCAATTGTGCTCTCCTTAATTGAATTCTTCAATACTTCGTCTAACTTAAAATCCCCGTTTCTACTTCTCTCAATTACTAACTTCCTCGCTTCTTTCCATTTGACTAATTTCCCCATCATTTCCTTCTCAATAAGCCATTGCATTTTTATCGCCAGATGATCACTCCCCAGGTATTCATTTGTTACTCTCCATTCTATATTTCCAATAAGTTCACTAGAAATTAGTGATATATCAATTGCTGAACCTTTATGTCTATACATATCAATCCTGGTTTGTGAACCATCATTTAACAACATTAAATTACTCTCTAGTATAATTTTTGCTAATTTTTTCCCCCACAGGTTTTCTTTCGTTTCTGCATCCCACATCGTACTGTGTTCATTCGTATCTCCTCCCATTATAGTTGGATAATCAGCACATTCTCCCAGCAGATTTTCTAATTCCTTTTTCAGTTCGTTATGACATTTGTTATTGTTTATATAGAAAGATACAACATTAAAATTTTTATTCCTATATTTCATATTTATTTTGATTATTTCCATTTTTGAGTAAGAGTGTCTAAGCGGCACCTCCCTTGCTGAAAAATTCTTTGAAATTAAAATTCCTACTCCTCCATATCCATCTTTTCTATCTTTTGAAAATAATACATGTCTTGAAAAATTCGGTCTGTCAATCTCCTTCAACCAAGTTTCTTGCAATAGTGCAATGCTAATTTTTTCTTTAACCAAATATTGCTCCAGTAACAGTTTTTTGTTTACCAAATTTCTAATATTTAATTGTAATAAATTTAACTCCTCCTTCATAATACCACTTAATAGAACCACAACTAGATTAAATTCAACATAAATATAAAATAAAATAAAATAAAAACGTAACTTAATTATCTTATAGATATGAATTTATTAATTATCAATATCTAACACGGGAAACTCCCCTTTTCTAATCCATTCTTCCATGTTATTAAAAATTATTTCTTTTTCTTCATCCCTCTTATCTTTTGTCAAAGATAAAACCCTTCCTACTTGGCTTAACATTTTTTCTTTTCCTAAAAGTTGTTTTCTAATTTCATCTAACAGCTCATGTAAAATCAGAATTTTTTTTCGGCGTTTTCCAATTTTTGATTTGAGCGTAATATTTCCTCATTAAATCCTGCTTTATTATAAAAATCAGAATTTGTTGGAATTCTAGGATTTGTACCGAATAATTTTAATTTCGCCTCTCTAAAAGATAATTTATTAATTGTCATACATTTCGTTATCTTAAACTGTTTAATCTTTTCTTCGCAACCTTTCTCTTTCGTTTTATGACCTGGTCCACAGAATTTACAACTTGGTTTGTCACTACACAAATGTTGCTCCGACGATCCTTCAATTCCCCCGGATATATTTTCTGCACAAATTCTGCATTTTCTATTTATAATTGGTATTTTACACCTTTTTTGTGTGTGACCATAATTTAAGCAATTAATGCAAAAAAATGGATTTGGGAAAAAGAAATTTACATTTAGTAGAATGTTTTCATATAGAGTTACATTATACGGTAGAGTGCTTCCATCGAAAAATACTTTCATCGATTCCATTGGTGCTGCTACTTCCAACTTCCTGTCCCATCTCGTCATCCTTTCTACTCTCGATATTCCCACTTGTGAGTTCAGGTTCATTAAAATTTCCTCTTCACTTAGATTGATCGGTACATTGTGTATAATCCCCACTGTCTGTACAAACGATTTATGGATAAAAATCTTATATCCATCAAATTTCTTTAACACCGGTGAATCTATACAATCATTAGCACTAACCCTATTATCAAAAATAACTTAAACCATATTTTTACTAATTTGTTCAACTGATTTAACATTACTAATTCTGTTCATGTGAAGTACTCTGCCTAAACTGATTAAATTTATGTTATCTTTAGCAATCATTACTCCGTATGGACCTTTATCTCCCTGATTATATTTCCTAGGATTTGGTGCAATCTCCATTTCAATTAAATCATTCTTTTTTTCTAAAAGAGTTTTATTACTATCTTTGATTCCATTAATTATTTCATCACTTATTTTTAAAATAATTCCTCCATTTTCTTTTTTGCTATTTGACACCATCTTTGACTCTTCTAATTTCCTGTTTCTGCCACGTTGTCTACGATTGCTATTTTTTTTTCCTTCACTCTGTATAATAAATTCACTTATATTTTTACGGCATCCGCCATCACATCACTTTTTGATGAACTCCTTGAATCATCCGAATCCGTACCCGATCTTGGGAGTTGTATCTTACCGCCCCGGTCAAGGTCTAAAAGGATTTCTCCCTCATCCTCTGTCCCGCGCGGCCCCTTTCTTCTATCACCCAACTTGATAAAATTGCTTCGATCAACAACTCAAAAATTTAATTGAATTTAATAATTGTACACCACTTACCGATATATCCTCAAAAATTTAAATTAATTTCTCTTAATTAAACACACTATAACACCCCGATACAAGAAAAGACGTCTCCACCTTCTTGATTTTCACACGAGAATCTGTCCAATGCGGTTAAATTAAGTTTTTTTTGTTTTGCTATTTAAATTGGTAGTTTAATCTCAAATAGTTTACTCAAAAGAAATTTTTTTTTTTTTGGTGTTATTAATAAATTTGTTTTTCTTTTGGACATTTTTTTTTGGTACATCTTTCTTTATATATAACATTTTGACCTTGACTGTCGTAGGGTTTTCGATTTTTTTTCATTATATTTGTTTTGTTAAATAACGTTCTTTTCAGCTTTTCTAGATGTTTATTTAAATATTCAATACTAGGAGGTACAGCCCGTCCTAGGACGGGTACAATTTATATATAATTACCTGTTAGGTACCTCCAAAATTGCATTCAAATTTTTTTAAGTAAAAGACAGATTTGTAAGTTGTATCTTGACGTTATCTCGGTTAGGCGCAGCTTGTAAAATCTAAAACTGACTCCTTGAAGTTTATCGCATGAATCTATTTGGCACAAACAACAATCGTATTTTTGTAGTTAGGCATCGTTTGAAGAAAAAGTTTTCCTCAATTCAAAAAAATGTAATCAAATGTTCCGGAAAGCGAGCGTTCCGGAGTCAATCAGTGAGGCAATCTGTGATATAGTACATACGAACAATGAAATGCCGATATGGAATAAAAATAATATTAAAAAAATTATTAAGCACTTTGGTGAGCATCGAACCCAAAACATATTCTATTCGAAGTTTGTTGTTACAAGTCAATACCTAAATCACTTAGGCTGTATTAGGAATTTTGACTACGATTTCTATTTATTTCTAATCCCTGTTTTGTTATTCTTGTATGATTACACAGCCACACAAAAAAAAAAATAGTTTTCGACCCAGAAGACATACCCTCCTACCCCTATTTATTTTGATTCACTGAATCCGAATTTCAGCATACAAATTTTTTTTTATTGTGTCAATTTCCCGTTATCACCCCCATTTTACCCCTATATTTTCAACCCGCATATAGGGGTAAAATGGGGGTGATAACGGGAAATTGACACTATAAAAAATTTGTATGCTGAAATTCGGATTCAGCGCATCAAAATATAAAAGGGTAGGAGGGTCTGTCTTCTGGGTCGAAAACTCTTTTTTTTGTGTGGCTGTGTTATTAATAAATTCCCTAATGTCTATAATCTTTCTATTATTTTAAAAGATCAGTTTAGACATTAATTATTTATTGCAGTTTGTTCTCGTTATTGTTGAGTTCTTCTATAGCTTTACTAATTTGTAGGGAAGAGTCTGCGGTTGTGGGCACTCTTCGGTTGTGAGCACCCCTGCATAACTTTTGACAGAATGCAAATATGGATGATCTGACTGTTGCCGTACTTGTATTTTGACAGTACGCAGTTTTCTAGCTAATATCGAAGTGAATGGACGATCTTGTTCATTTGCAATTGTAATTTTCCAATGAATAATCTCACACAGGTGAGTGTTATCGATATTTCTACAGTATTTTCGTTGTGATTTGAAAACCATGACGCATCACATTTTTTTTGGTTACTCCGAGAATGGTTCTGATTTACGGTTGTGTCTCTTTTTTGACGCGAGCAGCCCTTTCCCCTCCCCCCCAAAAGAAGGGTAAAAAAAGTAGGCAACCCGTCAGCCAAACGCTTTAAAAAAAAGAACTCTCCATCATCTGATGATGATATCGACTTTGCACCATCTGTTTGAAGCCTCTGCCATCGATGTTGACTGAAATTGAATAATTTTTTATAAAGCCTTTTTTTTGTTAAGTTTGCCACTGAAAGCCTTTAAAATTAATAAACCTCGAAATTCTTTCAAATTAGGTGCGTTTTCCATAAACTATTCCCATTTTCTGCGAATTTTTGAAGGGTGCCCATAACCGGTTACGATTTTTTTTTTTGACAAAAAAGATGACTTCACAAAATTGGTCGTACAATTTTTCTAGTTGACGGAATCAATATACATATGTAGTTACTTTAGAAAACAGTTAGCTAACGCCTCTAGCTTTCCATTGATATTCAAATCTCCGCATAATATGAACTCAAAGGAAAATTGTAGGTCAAAAACAAAAGTGTGCCTACAACCGAACACTCTCCCCTATATAATCGTCATTGTTCATAATTCCAGTTATACCCTTAACTATAGATCCTAGTCCGTTGACTAAGTTCCTTTTAGTTTTATATTTTGGTTTTAAAGATTTTAACATAGCTTCCAGTTGGTGTAGTTGTATTATTATGAAGGTTATTTTGCGATCGTGTAATGTGAATGGCAATGAAGTCCTTTATAAGTTTACGAACTTCTATTCCTTGACGCCTACCAAAAAGGTCGCTAAACACATTTCTTTATAGGGTGCCTTTAATAGCTCTTGCTGTGAGATTATCTTCATTTAACTTAATGTTGCTAATCATTGTGCTTTTATTTTGGAAAAAAGCCTCTCAATTGTATCATTTCCTTGGTGAAGTGTACGTAAATCTCTAATAATTATTCTTTTTCTTTTGATCTACCTTTTTTTCTCATGCGATTATACAAGCACAAGATTATGTCTGGAAAACCGTACGACAAACCGTGGCTCTAGCCAGCTACCAAAACCGCACCAGACCTCTAATCTCATGATTCTGATAACAAAATCTTAGGATTTCATTACAAGTTATTAGCAACAGGTTTGTTTATTTTGCCTAATTAATAGCTCGCAACATAAAATAATTCGACTTAAATTTGTTTGCACTGACGAAATTCCAACTTTTCTTATCTCCGTACGAATTGTATTCTGATAAGAGCAAATCCACTTTCCAATATATTCGGATTTTTCATGAGTAACATTACCTTTACCGCAGGCTTCGATAAGTATACATCGCGATTGTCACATAAAAATCGTTTAGCTTTGTGAGTTTGTCGAATTTGAAGTATTCCTTATTCGCAGACAAACAATTATTTGTCAAGTTATTGTTCCCCAACCTTTCCCAATGGCATTTTTGCAAGAGTATAGCGCTACTGTAGCTTTCTTTACTCTTTCCATAATATTGGATTTCCAGTTTAATTTACTGCCCAAGATGAGACACAGAAACTTTGCTTCACCTATAAAAGCCAAGTTGAACCCATTTAAAGTGGGAGGATCGATATGAGGAAGTTTATATTTCCTGGAGAAGAGAATCAATTCGGTCTTGTATGGGTTCACATTCAACCCACAACCATTGGCCCATAATGAAAGAATGCCCAGAGCATTTTGCATGAGCTCACTAAGTGTGCCGGGATATTTGCAACGGACACCAATACCGACGTAATCCGCTTAATCAACCACCTTGAAGCCACTATCCTCTATATCTGTAAGCACGTTGTTAAAAGCTCCCTCAATGTCCAAAAAGGTTACCATCGCGTAGTCTCCATATTCGAAAGATATTTCGATAAAATATGTAAGAGAATGAAGAGCAGTCTCTACAGATCTCCACTTGCAGTAGGCATCTTGAGATTTAGATAGCTTTGCCGGCACAATCGTGCCTCTTATATGAGGTTCAAATTGTGTTCCCAGTATTTTGAACAGGAAAGAAGACAAGCTAATGGTCTAAGGTCTTTGGGACTGCAGTGTGGCCGTTTCCCGCCTTAGGTATGAAAACAACCTTCACCGTTCATTTACTAGGAATGTGACATAGTTCTAGGCTGCCTCTGAAAATTACCTCTAACCAGGAAATGGTTAGATCCATAGTTTGTTGAATATCCGCAGTGATAATACCATCAGGTCCTGGCGACTTATGTGAAGTTTATAAAACACGGAAGAGCAAATAAACTTCCCAGTTGAATTTTTAAACACTATTACTCTACCTGGGACCCTATTCTCGATTTCCACATCCATTTTCCACATGTGGACATCTGTCAAAATTCCCTTAATAGTTCCCTTGGTATTTTCCCTATGTATATTCCACATGTAACCAAATACCCTATTCTTGAATCATTCGGAATTGTTTATTCACCACTCAGCAATTTTGGAATTTTACCAAAGCAGCAATTGTCAATATAGTCAACTAAATACGTTTAATGTTAGCAATGCTATTTTTTGCTATATTATGTCAGTTCATTTTAAGAATTATTTTTATGTTATCATGAATTTTGATATAAAAAAAATTTCGAAATGATTTTTTATTCACAAAAAGTAAATCTAAAATCTACGTAATTATTGACTTTATCGTACATGGGGAATTTTTTCCACATACTTATACCCATTCGGAAATATTCCCTTAGTACCGATGCTTGTGAAGTTTTTCCGAAAACGTTCCGAAAATTATATTCTCTATCAATGTGTTGGTGCGTCATTCAACAAGTTGATTGTTGAATGTTCCATTTAAAGATTAAATATTTCCAAATTAATGGAAAACTCTAAAACACCCAGTCTAATGAAAATTTTAAATAGGAGTAGGCCATTGCCAATAATTCTAGCCAAATTCAAGAAAAAAATTTGGGGCGATCATACTTAAAATTGGATAGGAATAAAAAAGTCGTTGTTGAACGATGAATAGAACATACATATATCGCTTTCCTAAACGGTGATAACCTCAATGACCATCGGTTTAGTTATGATTTTCTATTAGACTACGTCATTGCCAATAATCATGGCCAATTTCAGAAAAAAATTTGGGGCGATCACACTTTAAATTAGGGTTGAATAGAAACTAGTTGTTGAACGTTGAACATAGAACTCAATGGCATTCCTAAACGGTGATACCCTCAATGACCATCGGCCTAGTCCAATAGAAAATCATAACTAGACCGATGGTCATTGAAGTTATCACCGTCTAGGAATGCCATTGAGTTCTATGTTCAACGTTCAACAACGAATTTGTATTCAAGCCTAATTTAAAGTATGATCGATCCAAATTTTTTTTTTGAAATTGACCATGATTATTGGCAATGGGCTAGTCCAATAGAATATCGTAACTAGACCGATGGTCATTGAGGTTATCACCGCTTAGGAAAGCCGTTGTGTTCTATGTTCAACGTTCAACAACGAATTTGTATTCAAGCCTAATTTAAAGTATGATCGCCCCAATTTTTTTTCTGAAATTGGCCATGATTATTGGCAATGGCCTAGTCCAATAGAAGATCGTAACTAGACCGATGGTCATTGAAGTTATCACCGTTTAGAAAAGCCGTTGAGTTCTATGTTCAACGTTCAACAACTAGTTCCTATTCAATCCTAATTTAAAGTATGAACGCCCCAAATTTTTTTCTGAAATTGGCCATGATTATTGGCAATGGCCTAGTCCAATAGAAAATCATAACTAGACCGATGGTCATTGAGGTTATCACCGTTTAGGAAAACCGTTGTGTTCTATGTTCAACGTTCAACAACGAATTTGTATTCAAGCCTAATTTAAAGTATGATCGCCCCAAATTTTTTTTCTGAAATTGGCCACGATTATTGGCAATGACCTAGTCTAATAGAAAATCATAACTAGACCGATGGTCATTGAGGTTATCACTGTTTAGGAATGCCATTGGGTTCTATGTTCAACGTTCAACAACTAGTTCCTATTCAATCCTAATTTAAAGTATGAACGCCCCAAATTTTTTTTCTGAAATTGGCCATGATTATTGGCAATGGCCTAGTCCAATAGAAAATCATAACTAGACCGATGGTCATTGAGGTTGTCTCTGTTTAGGAATGCCATTGAGTTCTATGTTCAACGTTCAACAACTAGTTCCTATTCAACCCTAATTTAAAGTGTGATCGCCCCAAATTTTTTTTCTGAAATTGGCCATGATTATTGGCAATGGCCTAGTCCAATAGAAAATCATAACAAAACCGATGGTCATTGAGATTATCACTGTTTAGAAATGCCATTGAGTTCTATGTTCAACGTTCAACAACGAATTTGTATTCAAGCCTTATTTAAAGTATGATCGCCCCAAATTTTTTTTTTCTGAAATTGGCCATGATTATTGGCAATGGCCTAGTCCAATAGAAAATCGTAACTAGACCGATGGTCATTGAGGTTATCACCGTTTAGGAAAGCCGTTGTGTTCTATGTTCAACGTTCAACAACGAATTTGTATTCTATCCTAATTTAAAATGTGCGATCGCCCCAAATTTTTTTTTTTGAAATTGGCCACGATTATTGGCAATGACCTAGTCTAATAAAAAATCATAACTTGACCGATGGTCATTGAGGTTATCACTGTTTAGAAATGCCATTAAGTTCTATGTTCAACGTTCAACAACGAATTTGTATTCAAGCCTTATTTAAAGTATGATCGCCCCAAATTTTTTTCTGAAATTGGCCATGATTATTGGAAATGGCCTAGTCTAATAGAAAATCGTAACTAGACCGATGGTCATTGAGGTTATCACCGTTTAGGAAAGCCGTTGTGTTCTATGTTCAACGTTCAACAACGAATTTGTATTCTATCCTAATTTAAAATGTGCGATCGCCCCAAATTTTTTTTTTTGAAATTGGCCATGATTATTGGCAATGACCTAGTCTAATAAAAAATCATAACTTGACCGATGGTCATTGAGGTTATCACTGTTTAGAAATGCCATTAAGTTCTATGTTCAACGTTCAACAACGAATTTGTATTCAAGCCTTATTTAAAGTATGATCGCCCCAAATTTTTTTCTGAAATTGGCCATGATTATTGGCAATGGCCTAGTCTAATAGAAAATCGTAACTAGACCGATGGTCATTGAGGTTATCACCGTTTAGGAAAGCCGTTGTGTTCTATGTTCAACGTTCAACAACTAGTTCCTATTCAATCCCAATTTAAAGTATGAACGCCCCAAATTTTTTTCTGAAATTGGCCATGATTATTGGCAATGGCCTAGTCCAATAGAAAATCATAACTAGACCGATGGTCATTGAGGTTATCACTGTTTAGGAAAGCCATTGATTTCTATGTTCAACGTTCAACAACTAGTTCCTATTCAATCCTAATTTAAAGTATGATCGCCCCAAATTTTTTTCTGAAATTGGCCATGATTATTGGCAATGGCCTAGTCCAATAGAAAATCATAACTAGACCGATGGTCATTGAAGTTATCACCGTCCAGGAATGCCATTGAGTTCTATGTTCAACGTTCGACAACTAGTTCCTATTCAATCCTAATTTAAAGTATGAACGCCCCAAATTTTTTTTCTGAAATTGGTCATGATTATTGGCAATGGCGTAGTCTAATAGAAAATCATAACTTGACCGATGGTCATTGAGGTTATCACTGTTTAGAAATGCCATTAAGTTCTATGTTCAACGTTCAACAACGAATTTGTATTCAAGCCTTATTTAAAGTATGATCGCCCCAAATTTTTTTCTGAAATTGGCCATGATTATTGGAAATGGCCTAGTCTAATAGAAAATCGTAACTAGACCGATGGTCATTGAGGTTATCACCGTTTAGGAAAGCCGTTGTGTTCTATGTTCAACGTTCAACAACTAGTTCCTATTCAATCCCAATTTAAAGTATGAACGCCCCAAATTTTTTTCTGAAATTGGCCATGATTATTGGCAATGGCCTAGTCCAATAGAAAATCATAACTAGACCGATGGTCATTGAGGTTATCACTGTTTAGGAAAGCCATTGATTTCTATGTTCAACGTTCAACAACTAGTTCCTATTCAATCCTAATTTAAAGTATGATCGCCCCAAATTTTTTTCTGAAATTGGCCATGATTATTGGCAATGGCCTAGTCCAATAGAAAATCATAACTAGACCGATGGTCATTGAAGTTATCACCGTCCAGGAATGCCATTGAGTTCTATGTTCAACGTTCGACAACTAGTTCCTATTCAATCCTAATTTAGAGTATGATCGCCCCGAATTTTTTTTCTGAAATTGGCCATGATTATTGACACTGGCCTAGTCTAATAGAAAATCATAACTAGACCGATGGTCATTGAGGTAATCACCGTCTAGGAATGCCATTGAGTTCTATGTTCAACGTTCAACAACGAATTTGTATTCAAGCCTAATTTAAAGTATGATCGATCCAAATTTTTTTTCTGAAATTGGCCATGATTATTGGCAATGGCCTAGTCCAATAGAAAATCGTAACGAGACCGATGGTCATTGAGGTTATCACTGTTTAGGAAATCCATTGAGTTCTATGTTCAACGTTCAACAACTAGTTCCCATTCAATCCTAATTTAAAGTATGAACGTCTCAAATTTTTTTTTTTCTGAAATTGCCCATGATTATTGGCAATGGCCTAGTCTAATAGAAAATCATAACTAGACCGATGGCCATTGAGGTTATCACTGTTTAGAAATGCCATTGAGTTCTATGTTCAACGTTCAACAACGAATTTGTATTCAAGCCTAATTTAAAGTATGATCGCCCCAATTTTTTTTTCTGAAATTGGCCATGATTATTGGCAATGGTCTAGTCAAATAGAAAATCATAACTAGACCGATGGTCATTGAGGTTATCACCGTTTAGGAATGCCATTGTGTTCTATGTTCAACGTTCAACAACGAATGTGTATTCAATCCTAATTTAAAGTGTGCGATCGCCCCAATTTTTTTTCTGAAATTGGTCACGATTATTGGCAATGGCCTAGTCCAATAGAAAATCATAACTAGACCGATGGTCATTGAGATTATCACTGTTTAGAAATGCCATTGAGTTCTATGTTCAACGTTCAACAACGAATTTGTATTCAAGCCTAATTTAAAGTATGATCGCCCCAAATTTTTTTTCCTGAAATTGGCCATGATTATTGGCAATGACCTAGTCTAATAGAAAATCATAACAAAACCGACTGGGTGTTTTAGAGTTTTCCATTAATTTGGTAATATTTAATCTTTAAATGGAACATTCAACAATCAACTTGTTGAATGACGCACCAACACATTGATAGAGAATATAATTTTCGGAACGTTTTCGGAAAAACTTCACAAGTATTAGTACCGAAAAAATTCCATTAGTAGGGAATTCAAGAATACATAAAATTAAATTTCCGAACATTTTTGTAAATTTTGACAGATTTCCACATGTGGAAAATGGATGTGGAATTCGAGAATAGGGCCCCTGGTCTACCTTTTCATGAGATGGAATTAAAAGTAGGTGATATTGCCATGTTACTTCGCAATCTATCCATAGACAAAGGATTATGTACGATCCGGAAGTGCCAATGTCATTCAGGTATTAGGAAACTATATTTTTTTACCAAGAATAACGTTAGATACATCGTCGGATGTCAGTATTCCATCCAATTTTAGTCGATGCCAATTTCCGATTAAATTAGCATAGGCGTTAACTATTAACAATCAGGGTCAAACTTTTGACAAGTTTCGAGTATTTCTTCAAGAACCAGTTTTCACACACGGCCAACTATTCGTTGCTTGCTCAAGGGTCAGATCCATGGATTCCTTGATAATTACAAATTGTTGACAGACCAAAGTAAGGGAAATGTGGTGCCAAGACATAAAAATATATTTAACCTTTGTAAAGAATTAAAAAAAAAACTGTTTGTTTGTTTTTATGTCTATAGCACTCCTAACCCTTTCGCAGTTTACTTATTTATGTATTAAGCTTAAGTTCGATAATGTTTGAAACTTTGGTGTGCTGGAGTAACTGTGTGTTCCGGCACCGTAGGTAACATAGGCCTAGGTAACATAACCTAGTAAATTTCAGTTTGCTTTGAATTTTTTTGCAACTGTTCTTCTCTTGAATAGGACTTTGTGAAAGTAATGGTACACTTTGGAAAAGGGTGTCGGTTGTGTATTTATACACGATATAAAATCTGCACAATGCATACAATAGAAAGTTGTGAACTTGGATCCAATTTGATTTTTTCATAAATATTCGTTAATTAGGTCAAAATTATTCATCAATTCTCTTACAATTTTCATAATACTAGCTTCAAAATTAATATTTATTAGTAATTTTTTGCATCTGTACCTTAATTTTAACAAAAGCCATTGGTCCAATTTTCTCCCATTTTTCTAAATTAGCATTCATTAAAAAAACAATTACCCAAGTTAATTGTCTATAGGACTATTAATAGAATAATGTCAACATAACGATACATGTATAGTATGGCAGACTGCCCAAGTTATAATTCATATTAGTTTTGTCATTAATAAATTACACAAACTATTCTACTTATATTTGAAATTAATGCTTTAAAAATTGTAAGGCAATTAAAACTTATTTATACGAGTCACACTAGGCTGAACTTTCCTGATCAATTAGCCAATTTTCTATATTTATACTTACATTATAACAAAACAATTTATTGGCCATTTGTAAAACACACTCCCATATTTATGTTTGTTCGTCGACACACAATTTATGAAATGTTAACATGCAATCGCAAATTCAAACAAGTTTTTGTTGTCAATTTCATAAACATACAAAGAACTTTGTTATTTTTCATATTTTTTAACCGAAAAATGATATTGTCCAATTAAGTAATAACATTGTGTTTTTATATATTGTTGTACAATTTGATAATTCGCGTGTCGTGATACTATTTTAGTACCAACAACAACTAAACACTGGAAGTGCGCGTGGAAAACGGAAAATTGGTGCACAATACAAAAAATGTAATTTAAATAAATCAAAATGTTTTATATCGATTTATCTCAATCATTATAAAACGGATGGCTTCAATATTGGCTGTGTGTGTATCTCTGTAATGTATGTATATATGCGGATGTCACATGCGTTCCAATTAATAACAATTTTACATCAAAAACGTTTGTGATTTTTGACAGTGTTTTGATTTGTTTTAATTTGCTCGCATGCAATGTTATCATTAAAATGGATACCAATATACCAGCAAAAACGCTGACCATCTAATTATGTAACCTTATAAGTTTAATATTATTAAGGTTGGAAACCAAAAAAATAATTAAAATGATTTGTATACGCTTATTTTTGGTTTAAAGACAAAAAATAAAGTTTTACATGTATTCTGTGGATTATGCTTTGTGAACTTTTATAACATTAACAACTAAGCCCACAAGCCTAAAAGAGACATGCACGAAACATAATAACGTATATAATATTGCTCTATTTAGTACGGAATATATAGGAACAAAATCTTCACCGCCGCACGTGATTTGAATCTATGAAAGTTTATTGTCTTGTGTGGTTGTTAGCGCCAGAAAATTTTAAATTACACGCACAATTTTAATGTGAGCTAATGGAACAATATGTAGTTGGTTGAGAATCCAAACGATGATAAGAATAGAATTGTAATATTTATGGTCGAAAATGGTGTAGTAAATAAATCACAGTGTTCTTATGGGTTAACTAATTGACAAATTAATCTTCGAAATGTTGCATGCTATTTACACACCAACAGAATTTTGATTGATATACATATTTCAATACATTTCGTGCTACATAATATGATTTAAAAAAAAAATGTTGGGGAAGTATTCGTATACCGGAATTTAGCCTGAAGTCTGTAATAGATGTTGGATTTGAATTATTCCAATGTTTCATTTGCTTTGCTTTTTTTGTCATTATGTCGTCACATGCGTGAGATGCATACTATTGTGGAATGCGCCCGCACGATGTTGCTTTCCAGCGATTTGCAGAAACGTTTAGGGCCAGAATCAGTACGAACAGCAGTGTACATCTTGAACAGATCATCGAATAAGAAATGTCCGACCGCAATTCCTACGAGAATTGGTTTGGTGTGAAACCAGAAATGGGTCGTTCGTTTGCAATGGGTCATGGGTTTGCAAATACCAAAGCAATGTGGACGTAAGAAATGGGACGCCAAGGCAAAGAAAGTGTTTCTAGTTGGATACGAGTCCACGTCGAAGAACTTTCGGCTGTTTGATCCAGACACACAGAAGGTCATTGTGAGCTACAACGTAAAAATGAATGAGAAAGATGTGAATCGTGATGTCACGAAGTAAGTGTCGATTCAGAAATCGTCGGCCGAGCAACGAACGAAAGAAAACCCGCCAGTCATGGAACAGTATCTGCAGTGAATCGGCACGTCTGATAATGGACATAACACATCGTCCATGCCTGATAATGAATTCCTCGATTCAAACGATATCACGTTGACAGCAGATGACGGATGAAGATGAAATCGAAAACGTACGCAATAATGAACGTTATAATTTGCGTAAGAATGTGAACGAACCAGATCGATTGATAGTGAGCGGATATTCAGCTGTCGTGTTGGAGCCAAACACGTATGAAGAAGCGTTAAATTCCGAAGAAGCTGCTAAATGTCGAGATGCGATGAAGGATGAGCTGCAATCACTGAAGAAGAATTCGACATGGGAGCTGGTGAACTATCCGAAGAACCGCAACGCTGTCGGATGCCGATGGGTTTATAAATTGTCACCTTGTCGCAAAAGGTTTTCACAACGAGAAGGAGTTGATTATGGTGAAACGTTTTCACAAGTAGTTCGATACGATTCCACTCGGACCATCCTATCGATCGCCGCAGCAGAAGATCTGGAGATGATGCAGTTCGACGTGAAGACTGCGTTTTTGAACGGTGACCTGGATGAAGAGATTTTTATGGAGGCACCGAAAGGACTGGATATGGAGGAAGAAAACATGGTCTGCCGGCTCAAGAAAAATTTGTATGGGTTGAAGCAAGCATCCAGAGTGTGGAACAAGAAATTCACGAAGTTCCTCAGTGTGAGAGTTGTGTTATTAATGTACGTGGACGACGGATTGATTCTGTCGAAATGAAGAAACACGATTGAGACAGTGATGAATTATCTGTCAGATAATTTCGAGATGTCAGGAGGCAGCGTTGGTCATTACGTGGGCATGGAGATACATCGAAACAGAGAGAAGAAGACGATTTTCATCAATCAGAATGCATATATCAAGAAAATCGTCGAAAAGTTCCATATGCAGGATTCGAAGCACAAGACCAAATTAAAAGCCCAAAGGCCAAATTGTATGAAGAGGGCAGCGTCGACTTCCCGTATCAGCAAGCGATTGGATCGCTCATGTTTGCCACTATTGTGACCAGACCAGATATTTCATATGCAGTGGAAGAAGTAAGAAAATATTTGGACAATCCAAAATAACCCCGACACGGTAATGCAACTAAGAGATTGTTTCAAGATTATTTTTTAAAGAAACTACAGATTTTAACAAAACGATATCGGAAATAAATGGCAATATCGATTTACCGCTTAACGAAGCTTCACGAATGAAGAGGAAGACAGTGAAGAAATAGCTAGGTAGTATTAAACTTGATACTTAGCTATGACTTCCAAACCGAGCAAACTACAGGATGAAGTTCTAACCCTTACAGGATCGAGAAAGTGCACTACGAACCCATCTAAATCTCCACTAAACTATCATTCCATTTTGATAATCGACCGAGTGAAACATATGTCTCACCATATCCACCAGCCATGAACTTATTCGAGGGTACACCAGATGGATTGACTGTTGAGGAGATCTTTCCCGCTCTGAGCATCTCGCACGACTTTACAACGTACCTGTATTAAATCTATGTAACGAGCTTGCAACTATCATACCTTTATTATTATACCTTTTATGGCTTCCTATAATGACATTCCGGCTATGACAGCTATGACGGCTATGACATTCCGGCTATGATTTTCATACTTCGAAGACGTATGAGGACTAGTTTGCAAAATGTCCTGGTTGACAGAGTTATTCATATCATAAGTGATTTAGTGAGGCGATGTGTAGCTCTAGAAGGTTCTAGGAAAAGAACCAACCAGTTTAAATGTGTGAATATGATTAAGCCAATCTGAATAATAGAATATCTGCATTGTCGTTTACCCAAAAAGTTTCTGCTAATCAGACTAATGACTCCAGGCGACGAAATAAGAACGAACTTTTGTTGATCTGCTGGAACTGCCATAAATTAGGACATGGTTATTTCGGCTATCATAAGCCAGTCACAAAAATATTTTGTTTTGGATGTAGAAGGCCGGATATTATAAAAGAATCCGTTTCCTCGGAGAAAATTCCAACCCAGAATAGCTGCAGTCGCTGCAACGACAGCGAATGCCAACTTTGATGGACAATTTAACACAGCACTTAAATCTCACAAAAAATCTAAAGATTTTATGTCAACTAAAAGCATCAAATCTAACCCGGATTCGTCTAGGACCCAAACTGCATTTTCTTTTACTACGCAAAAACGAAATTTTCACCGAGGAAGATAGTACTGCAGAAACGTTTATCACAGATCAGCTCGTGAAGGACTGCCAATAATCGACGGTTGGATAAACCCCGATTTATCTCGAGCGTTGATTTGAAGGAAGCATTATGGCAGATCTCGCTTACTCAGGAGCCCCGTGATAAAACAGCGTTTACCGCCCATGGTCATCCTTTGGATCAAATTACCGTGAATCCGTTCGGGCTCTGCAACGCCCTGCAAATCATGTGTCGACTGATCCATCGTGTACTTTCCGGGAGCACATCAAGTAATTAAAAACTGTTGCTAAAAATTTGACCTCCGCGGGCTTAGCAGTTGTAAAAAAGTAGGTTCCTATAGAAGAATACGTTATTTCGGGTCTATTGTTGGCGGTGGTAGTCTTAGAGTATACCCAGAAGAAGTCCAAGCCATTTGAGAGTTACCACACCCAAACAGCGTAAAGGAGGTGCGTAGTTTCTTGGGAATGACAGGGTGGTACCGGCGCTTCATGTCAAAATATGCAGCTTTATCTTCGCCTTTAGCAAATCTCCTTAAGAAAAATACAAAATACTTTTGGAATGATGAACGTCAGGTTACACTTGAACAGTTGCAAAATGCTTTACTATCAGCACCTGTTCTTGTTTACCCTAATTTTACAATGTCATTTGTTATTTAATGCGATTCTTGACATTCAGGAGTAGTTAGAGTCCTTAGCCAGGTTAGCAACGATCAAGCCGAGCCTCTAACCGCCTACATGTCGAAAAGACTAAGTCGAGCCCAATAAAATTACTCCGTAATGGAGCTTGAATGTTACGCGGCCATACTCAGCGTGAAAATGTTTCGGGCGTACGTGGAATGTAGCGAATTCACAATCTTGATGGATCATGCGAGCCTAAAATGGCTCATGGGCGTTAAAGATTTAACTGATCAATTAGCGAGGTGGAACTTAAAGCTTCAGGCCTTTCTGATAATCATACCACAGAAATCACGGACCTACCGACTTCAAAATTATACGTTCCGACCAAGCTTATACCTAATATTATAAGCCAATTGCATAACCCGCCTCCGTCTGACTCTGCACACCAAAGAATCTCCAAGACACTCGAAAAGTTGCAAGGTACATGATGTGCGATTCTACATCAGTGTAGTGTTTGCAAGCAAATGATACCATTAAATCATGATTTGCAGCCACCAATGGGCCAACAAATTCAGGAGGAACGATGCATGCAATGGCTATATATTGATTTCACTGGCCCTTATCCAAGGTCAAAACTTGGTAACCCAGTATTGTTTATCGTTTTAGATGCGTTTAGCAAATATGCATATTTGAAACCTCTGAGGCACGCATTGTCCACAGAAGTAAGATGCTTGAGAACGAAATATTTAAAGCCTATTCTGTGCCCGAGACCATAATTTCGGAAAATTGGTCTCAGTTTAATTCGAAGAATTTTCAGACGCTTTTGAAAAAGTATGGAATTATCCACATGCAAAAATCGAAGTATTTTCCTCAGTCGAATTCATTCGAAAGGGTAAATCGCTCTATAACATCCGCCACAGAGCTTACACTTCAATTATCATTAAAATTGCGACCTTTATATTACGGACATAAACTGCGCTCTGCGTAATGTAGTACACGCCTCGACTATAGTTTTCCCGTTATTTTATCATGTATGGCCAGCATATGAAGACTCAAGGAAATGGGTTTTTAATATTGCAGAAACTTAGTAAGATTAATGAAGGGGGTGTGCTAGTATAGGAAATCATTCTTTGCCACCTAAAACAAGCTTACGAACGAGGAGCTCATAATTATAATTTACGTAGCAAACTGTGGCATTTAAGCATCGGTCAAACTGTTTATGTGCGAAATTTCGCGCATAGTAACGCTTCACGAACATTCTCGGCAAAGTTGGCTCCTAAGTTTGTGGAAGCAAAAATTATTCGCAGAATTGAAGCGATCGTGCGCCATCGTTTTAATCATCCTTAGGTCTTAAACAATAATTGTGTAAGATTTGGTTAAATCGGTCAAAGCGTGTGGATTTATGTAAATAGCAGTCAAACACTTATTTTTATATACATATAGAGATTTTCATTGCAATGCAATTTTTTGCTCGTTGAAGATGTCATCAAGGATATCTTATTAATTTTTTTAGTTAGAACAAATAATATTTCCTACCTACTATGAAGGAATATCTGCAACAAACTTTTTTGGCATATTATAGTCCTACCGAACATTACCGATTAGTGGACCAAGTCATTTAGCGTTTCCACAAATCAAATTCCTTTCCTGTCATCTATAGTGAGAGAGCTGCTTTAAGTCTCATCCAATACAGTGGACAAGTGAAGATAATTTCTGTTAACGTCAAAAAACCTCAAGTAATTCATCTTGTAAAGTACCAATCATCAAGCATTAAGTAGGCAGAATTTTTTTTCTTCAAGAAATACGATGACATATATTATGGATATGTTCTTCTACCTGGAGAGTTCGAACACGAATTTATTGAATTTAACGTCCTCGCCGTATATTAATAGCCTATAGAGATCGCCTTAAACAATAACTTGATGAGTTTTAGCATTTCGGAATACAGCTTGGGTGATAATATCTTAAAATTCCTCGGTCCTACCACCTGTAAAACGACCAAATTACCAATTTGCGACCATTAATGAAATACTACATAACTTAGGTCAAACCAGGATTTTTTACTTCCTGTAATGCCGCAAAATGTTTTTGGAAAATTAAATTAACCAAAGCCAGTAGTGAATTAATCTGTTTTTGGACTCTATTTGGATGGTACATATGGCGTCGCCTTCCATTCGGAATTTGTTCCGCACTAGAAATTTTACAAATTAAGCGACCATTATCAATGATGTTAAGGGTATAGCCAATGGAATTTTAGCCGATGATTTACTCGTTTACGGATTGGTAATATACAGTAGAAGAAGCCCTTAAAGATCATAATTGTAAACTCGAATTTGTATTTCAAAAAATACGCGCGAATAACTAGCAAACTAAACAAAAATAAACTGAAGTTATGCCAGAAAATCGTGAAGTTTTATGGATACGTTCTTTCTAATGATAGCTTGCAAGAAGATGCGTCGAAAATAGCTCCTTTTTTAAATATAAAATCTCCGTCTCATTTTACACCTCTTCGAAAACTACCACTTGAGAAATGAAATTATCCAGTGTCCAGAACTTTTTCAGCCGCCGAGTGTAACTACTCGCAAATCGAGAAAGATCTACTTGCTACAGTGTTTGGATGCACTAGGTTTGATCAAATGGTGCGAGGTCGATATATTGTAAAGACAGAGCATAAGACGTTCATAAAAATCTTCAAGAAAACTCTTTTGAAAGCTCTTAAGAGTTTATAGCTGATGTTCATGATCCTTCAGCGCTATTCGTTAGATATACAGTTCATCGAAAGGAAACATGATCTTTACAAATTGAACAACCTCAGGTCAGATAAATCCAGAAGTAGTTCAACCCCAAGTAGTGGTTCAAATCTTAACGGGAAGCCTTGCACTGTTATAGTGTTCCACTGTACTCTTTAAACCTATGCTTATCTCTTTCATGTAATTGTCACTTTTATGACAGAGTTCCCGTTAAGCACAGCTAGATACAATATTGCTCGCCAATATAGTACAAATATTAAACTAATCTGTTGGTGTGATTCTTCTACACACTACACAAAACTACATAACATCATAACAGAAAATTATACAATGGGATTATCGCAAAAACAACGAGGCTGATCAAGAACATGCCTTTCCGCAAAATTCTAATACTCTTTGGACATTGCGTTAAAAGCGTTTGTTGACTATTGCTTGAAACGTAAAAAAAGAAGAAATGAGGCAACAGACTCATTCAAACACAAAACAACAAGCAGACATTTGCAAAATTTAAAATGGAGCTTCACCAAACAATTGCGGTTTTGCGAATTTGAATCTATGTGTGCAAAAATATAACAAATTTTTCAAAAATCAAGTCATATACATATATGTAAGGTTTTTTCCGAATATCCGTAGTGTGCACTTGATGTAGAAATTATTAAATGGCCAGTCCTTGCAATTTTTGCAAAAGCTGTACAAAGTTCAAAAGGAAGAGCCCAAAATCCAATAATATTCGGAATACGCACTTGTTCTATACAAATCATCAAATGGGAGGTCACTGGGGTCGATCTTTAAGTTTCTGGCAATTTTTGCTCAAACGTTGTCCCAAACTCAAAAGATTTTTCTCGGTATAGAATTGCTTAATGTAGAAAATTTTAAATGGCCGGTTCCTGGGTCGGCCATATAATTATCAAGCAATTCTTGAATCAAATATTGTACGAAGTTGAAAGAATTTTTATCAAATGGCCGAATGTAAAAATGTACGGTCCATGAGCTCAACCATACAAAATGTGTCTCCAAATGCGTCGTCGTTTTGCATTATAGCCTTTTCTTTTGACCTTGATACCTTTTATTTTTTTTGAAGAAATTTTGACGATGGAATAGTGTTCAACATTTGATGGCAAAAAAGAAATAATTGCTTGTTATTAATATTACCAATCGAAGGAAGTTTGTCAATTCCATTGCTTGCTTTATGAGACAAAAAACACCTAAATGAATGTATTCTCCGTTACTCACACAAATACTACTTAAAAATTCAAAGCCAATGTTATCTCTGATGGTAGGATCTAACCGCGGATAGCAAATACGGCAATGCAATTCCCTGGTATGCCCAAACCCAAAAACCAATTTGATGCCATGCGGTTTTTGGGATTACTAAATTTATTGGCAGCATTTATCCCTAATTGGAGGGTATTGAAATGAACAGCAACTACTTAAAATATTCACATCAGGACCAGTTCTATCAAAAACGCCAAATTAAACAAATCTGTAACTGTGCAAACAGATGAATCAAACAATGAATTGAATCTATTTTGTTGCAAGATGATCTCCTACTGTTGCTTACATTTCCCGAATACTCAGTAAAAATGAGCAATAATATGAGGGAGGAGGAGGAGGGTTGAAATGGAAAAGGAGCTATTGGCACAATTTCATTTCTTATTGTTTGTAAGTGAATTTCTGGTCCAAAGTGATCATAAATCACAGAAGCACAAATACGACGTAAGTTCGTATTTTTGTTGAAATATCCAAATATCTTAGTAGTATAGACACCGGGAAAGGTGATGCTAGTAGTCGTTTATTTATCATATGCCCAATTTAAATTGATTGTTTGACGCAATTGACACAATTTAAATTGACACACAATAACAAAATAGGTGTATTCATCCATAGTATAAATAAAATCCATAATATTGTATGTACTTCCATGTGAAGTTCGTCGGTGAAGTGTTAGATGGCGATACTGATATCGTTTTGAATTTTTCAAAATATTTTTATATTTAAATTCGCCTAAATATATGTACGAATAAATATGCCCAAATGTCATCGTTTATTTCTTTAGGTTGATTGAAGAGCTATGTATAGTCATAATATAAACAGATATTTTTTTATTTAGTTCAAGCAACACTAAGACAATTTGATTTTTAATTAAAAATATTCTTGAAATCAAATTTTTTTAATTTTTCATTTCGTAGTAGATGTCTGTTCATCAGTAAATTTTATTGCTGTTCTACAAAATGTATTTTTTATTACAGATTCCAATAATGGATTTCAAACAGTCACCCTAAATTATTTTTTTGATGCAGAGTGTGACCTGAATGTTTCATTTTGCTCATAAATTGCCCCCGTACAACATGAAGATATGCTCTAGTTCTAAATACCTCTGTGAATAACTCTCTAAATAACTTTGCATCCAACTCTGCTAATGGTGAAGTTTTAGAGCGTAACAGATTTATAAATCAAGAATTCATTCCTTGCGTGCAAAAATGTTGTATCGCATCTGAATCCCCACATAAATTTTCAACTTTTACTTGTCCTTTGAAACCTCACCTAAATTTTTTTTTTGGATTAGAGGAATTTCGTAAAATCAAGCACCCATTCTCTGAAGGCCTTGCAAATATCTTTGGCGCATATAATGATACTCTTCTCGGAAACCCTGAGTAACACTTAACAACATGCAAGCACTAATCACCACGAAACATTATGCAACATAAACTCAGTTCTCTAATAATTTTGAAAGTTGCATAATACATGTAACGTCAAGCAAGCACCTCCACTTTAAAACTGAAATATATTGAACCATGGAGAAGCCAAGCACTATATACCGATACCTTAGAGCACACTAGTGCTATGTCCATTTTTTACAATTTGTGGTAAATATAAATTTGGGCTTTCACAAAGACATTCTTTTCTTATTTATGGTTCGGTTATTTGGTACTATAATCATTTATAGCACTATTTCTAAGGCATTGAATGAAAATTCCAAATATTTTCGAATTTAGCGTCATTCTTGTGGACATTCAAAATATGCACATAGCACTTGTGTGCTTCAAGATATCGATAAATAAAACCGTCAGCCCCAAAAATCTCGATAAGACTCAATTAATCTGGTAACCTAGAAACATCTTGAAAGTTCTGGAAAATTTCGTCCTGTTAGAAAAGTTTTAACAAACTAAAGTCAAGCAACCCAAATCAGTATTAAAAAATGTTCAACCTTTAGTGGCTAGCCCTAAAATAGGGGATTCTAAAAAAAAATCTAAATACCGAAAAATTTCTAAAATATGAAAATAATTCGTAAATAATTTTTTGAATAACCCCAAAATCATCATTTCCTAGAACCAGTACGATTACATGTCATTGGCCCTTAAAATCCATCTACCTTTTTCCTTGCAGAAACACTGTTTTATGTAACGTAAAAATGTATAAAATTTATATTACCTCTGGGACAGTACACATTTCGTGAATAAACATCGAAGCTATAATTTACCTTGAGATTTCTACCATTTTAGACCATTTAAGAATCAAAATTTTCGGAAAGCAGTTGCCTCAAACGTCAAATTTCGCAACCCAACTGTAGAAGTCGAGACTCCCAGAGTTTAAGGGATGTTGTTTTAAATAAGAGGATGATTCGGCCCATATGTTCAAAACTAACTACAGTAACCTCTATTTATTACCATAATGCATCCAGTATTCGAGGGAAATCTAAATTGTTTCTTTTGGGTGTCCTCGACAACGATTATGATGTTATAGTTATTTGTGAAACATGGCTTACAAAAAATTTCAATTCAGAAGAATACTTTCCATCAGATTACGTGGTCTATAGAAAAGACAGGCATGATTTTGATACCAGCCTTAAAGGAGGAGGTGTGTTGATCGCTGTGAAAAATTTACTTTCGAGTGAAGTTATAGCGTGTCATCCGGTATACGATATTATGGCTGTACGTATTAAAGCCGATATTTCTTTTATCTTCGTGATCGCTGTTTATGTGCCCTGTGGATCAAATTTAGAAGTTTATCTGGAATTTATTGATTTTTTCAATTCAGTAATGTCTGCCGTGCATATTGATGAACAACTCATGATCATTGGTGATTTCAATCTTCCAGACATTGTTTGGTTTGACGTTGATGGTGTTCTCACGCCCTCTTCTAACGATCAAAAGCATTAGCCATCACCGATTATTTTGCGAGTATAGCAACCAAGCAATTGAACCAAATAAGCAACAGTCGAGGAAAACTATTGGATTTAGTATTTTCATCTGATGTTATGTATTCGGATATTTCTTCATGTGAGGATTTTACTGGATGTGGGAGTGCCTACCATACTCCAATAATGATAAATATTTTTCATGAAAAATGCAATACTAATTTTTCCCTTGATAACTCTTTTCATTTTGATTTTAGGCATGCTGACTACATTTCTTTAAACGAATTTCTTGTCAACTCTGATTGGGAGTTCCTTAGGCATGGGAAAAACTTGAACGAAGCCGTTTCTTTGTTCAATGAACTACTCAAGACTGGTGTTGAAAGGTGGTACAATATGGTACAATAGGAAACTATTGCGCCTGGAAAAACGGCGTAACAAATTTCATTCATTATATAGGCTACATGGGGCTGAGTTTTATTCTAGATTCGATGCAGCTCGAAAAGAATTTAAAATTTTAAATTTGTTCCTATATAATAACTATATTTTGCAGATTGGAGTGGACTTAACGTCCAATCCAAGAAAATTCTGGAATTTCCTCAATGGTAAAAGGAAAGCAGTTGGGTTTCCTTCACCGATGATTTATCAGAATTCATTGGCGAGTCAACTCCCTGATATCTGCAATCTATTCGCCAAATATTTTGAGTCCGTGTACGAACCATCCGCGATATCATTTCCATTACATAACACGTCTTCATTAGCTTGTAATCGTACTGATTACAATTTATTAAAATTCACTGAAACGGAGGTTTATGATTGCTTGTCTCTTCTTGATGTAAGTAAGGGGGCTGGTCATGATAGTATTCCACCCATCCTCATAAAAAATTGTGCAGAAAGTTTAGCTGTTCCGCTTACCCACATCTTTAATGAAAGCCTTCGGTCTGGGATTTTTCCTGATCCCTGGAAAATATCCTTCATTCGTCCGTTTTTTAAATCTGGCAAAAGATGTGAAATTAGCAACTATCGAGGAATTGCTATTCTTTCTGCTATTCCCAAACTTTTCGAAGCCATGGTGCAGAAATTTTTGTTTTTTCATGTGAAATCTCTTGTTTTGCCTGCACAACATGGGTTTTATCCGGGAAGATCTACAATTACCAATTTGACTGCATTTTGTGGACATTTATACAGCAGAATCGAGGGCCGGCAACAAGTAGATGTAGTTTACACTGACTTTTCAAAAGCTTTTGATAAAATTGATCATTCAATTCTTATCTATAAGCTAGAGAAACTAAATTGTGAGTTCATCCCTATCAAATGGTTGGAATCTTATCTGTTTGGCCGGTCACAATACGTTAAGATTAATGATTCTGCTTCTCATTTATTTCGTGTAACTTCTGGAGTACCGCAAGGTAGTCACATTGGTCCACTTCTGTTTTCATTATTTATTAATGATGTTGTGGAGTGTTTTGAATTTGCACATTGCCTTCTTTACGCAGATGATATGAAAATATTCGCTCCGATTTCTTCTATTTCTGATTGTTTAAAGTTACAAAGTGATTTGAACACATTTTGCAGTTGGTCGTTTAACAACAAATTGTTGTTGAATGTGGCCAAATGTAAGGTTATCTCTTTTTTTCGAAAGCAATCACCTATTCTTCAGCAGTATTTTCTTTATAATATGGTGGTTGACAGAGTTGAGTTCATGTCTGACTTGGGTATAATTTTCTCTTCTGATCTTTCCTTTACAAAACATATTGATTCTATTATTGCTAAGGCTTACATTATGTTAGGCTTCATTAAGCGTAATTGTAAAGACTTTTGTGACCCGCTTACACTAAAATCTTTATATGTGTCCTTTGTTCGGTCTATTCTTGAATTCGCTTCTCAGATCTGGTCACCATTTTATAAGTGTCATTCAGATAGAATTGAAAGTGTTCAAAAGCAATTTGTACTGTATGCTCTTCGTGGTCTACCTTCTGATAGAGTGAATAACTATGTTCTTCTGCCTTATAAAGATCGCTGTAATTTATTAAAATTACAACGATTAAATCACCGAAGAGACATAGCATCAGCTATCTTTGTGCGCGATGTTTTGACCTCA
The DNA here is from genome assembly GCA_963556165.1 of Tipula helvola. Taxonomy (NCBI): domain Eukaryota; kingdom Metazoa; phylum Arthropoda; class Insecta; order Diptera; family Tipulidae; genus Tipula; species Tipula helvola. The sequence goes on from OY744481.1 coordinate 73,102,158, forward strand.
CGAATTGATTGTGATGAAATACTTACGCGTTTCAATTTTTACGCTCCTACGCGTTGTTTGCGGCGACGAGACGATTTCTTACACATTGATTCTGTTACGACAAACTACGCACTTTCTGAACCAGTCTTGAGAATGTCGCAAATTTTTAACTATGTTTTTGAAATTTTTGATTTTAATATGTCAAGAAATACGTTTAGAAATGAGTTATTTAAATTTTTTGCCATTGATAATTAATATTTTTTGTACCATTAACGTATTATTAATATTTTTGTATTGCATTATAATTTCTTATTACCGATTGTACTTTACTGTAGGTTTAAATAAATAAATAAATATAACTGTTATGTATGTGTCGACAAAACCACATCGAAACACTTTTGGAGGCATACGGCCATTAAAATACAAAATTATCAAGTTATCATAAGATTTTTGTTCACAGAAGAAAATTAGCTTGAGGATTTTTAAAATTTCAACGTATCTGAATTCAGAGAGTACAGTATATAGTCGGTATTATCTGACAAATTAATACGGCTTTTAATTTTTCCCAGTACAGTTGCGACTTTACGGATTTGTTTAGATATTGCGTGCATAAATTGCAGTGGTGGCATTTCATTTTTCACTCTTAAGAGAATTACCTGAGGTCGTTATCTTTAGGAGAAAATAAATTGAATAATAATTTTAGTATACTATCCATAGAGTACGATTTCTTGTAAAAAAGCGATTTTTTATTAGCCCAAGGAGCTCAAATTTGCTAAAACTACCCTGAGCACCAATGGTATTAATCCAAAAAATTACTAGACATTTTTGACTAAACTTTTAGTTATTCTGTTCGATTGCGATCCGGAAAATAGCTAATGTTCATTCTGTGCACAAGAAGGGCATAAAAGCCGCATCGAATTGTAACTAGACAGGTATTGCATCTGTCCTCTCTAAGGTGCTACAAATAATAATTTTTTATTTCTGATAAAATAGCTGGAAAAATCCCAACCGTTTAAACCGCCATTGCGGGTTTCGACGTGAATCGATCGGTGACTTGACGAACCTCGCCATCAGCAAGGCACAAGAGCTTAAAGAACAAGTTGAGAGCAATCGGACTACCCAGTAAGTTGGTTTCTTAGATTCTTTTTCTTACCACAGCATCCAAGTGGCGAGTGGATGGCGTGACTTTCTTTTCTCATACATTAAATTTTGGTGTTGCTGCTACATTTGGAGTGTCTTTTTACGCCAAATTTTTAAAAAGTGAAATAATTCAAACACGTATAGGACCAAAAATTCGTACTTTTACTGTATTACGTGCAAAATATAGCAAATTCGTGAGCCAACATTTTATTCTCTGCATGCCTCCTTTGGAATGAAAAAAACGAAAATGTTCTAAGATACTTGCATACCAAAGCCTAAACCCCCACATAATCGATAAGAACATTTCAAAACTCATTTCTGTTACAAAGCACAAACAGTACAAATCTTCATTGTTTAATTTTATTATTTGTTGCGTAATTTGTACTTTGTGTGGTTTAAAAAGAAGTTTTAATAATAAAAAAAAATAATAAATCAATAAATTTGGTGTTGTGACTATTTTGAAAAATTTCAGGAATGACCAAAATTTCAGTATTTAAAATAATAAAAATTGATATTTGATTGTATGTATCATAAATGAGCCTTTTATTTTGAAAGTGACCTAAGTCCATTTATCTTTAAATCGAGATATTTAACGGTTTGCGTTTTATTAAATTTAAAAATATTGGTAACTGATAATACGGTACTATAATGTTTTTGTGTTTCTAAGGATGTGTAGTTATCCAACCTAATTAAAATGATCAACATTGTTTAAAAAATAACACGTTCTTGATGGCTATAAATGGTGACTTACACTTTCAAAATTAATGAAATCATTTTTTAATTTTTAAAAAGGCTAAGTTCCTTGAAAAAAAATATCTTTGAAATAAATACCTAATTAGTTTGTTTGATATAATTAAAAAGTATTAAATTTTTATTTCTATACGGTAAATGTAGATTTTTAGTATTCGTTTTTTGTTAACTTAAGTATTTTTTACTATTTTATACTCGTTTATGGTGAATTGGCCAGAAAAATTTACTACCTATCGCTCCTTTATTGTATTTCACGTATGCTCCTTATCTACTCACAAACCATTAAATCAGTAAATAGAAAAATTAAAAAAAAAATCCGATGCAAAACAAAGAGTTGTAAACAAAACCTCGTAAATAGAAGAAACATAAACAAATTAGATTATCCTTGTCTTTCCAATTTAAAAATAACTACGAGCGAGTTCACCCTCAACTCGCAAAAGATTTATGTGAAAACTTTTTTGTATAAAAATCTATTCGGCTCACGATGTTTTTGAAATGCCGGATGATGTTGTATATTGAAAGTGTATGCGTAAATTTTGCATTGATTTTACGTTTTATTTATTTTTTGTTCTTGTCGATATTCACACATACCAGCAATATTTTTTGTTCGGCACTTTTGTTTCCGTAACCCGATTTCTATACAATTTTTTACTTACTCCTACCGCTAAAGATGTTTTCACATCAAAAACAAAAACTAAAAAAAGTAAAAAATTATATTTGTTGTTTCACCTGTAGAAAACAAAGCATATGCAATAAAATGAGGGACTTTCCCAAAATCGATTTTAGTTAATTTGTCCCCACGCTTGGGCAGCACTGACTACTTTTTTTTTATTACATGCAAAAACGTAAAATTATGTTTACAAATACAAGTTTCTTGTCTAAATTAGTGGATGTCCCCCTACTTTTTTTTTATGATTAATAAAGATGAGTATGTTGCGATTAATAATAAATATCAAATTTTATAATTAATTTAGTCGAAATTAATAATTTAATGAAACATTCAAACACATGTTTGACCATATAAAACTACATACGAAATATTTTAGCCTCCAGTCAGCAAGCGTTCGAATTCTATTTGGGAAAATCGCTAATTAAAAATAAAACGACGCATCTAGAAATAAATAATAGTAAAAACAATTGACATCCTTCAACTACCAATAGAAAACTACAATTTATACGCTCTACATCGCACCTCGCGTGGCTGTTTATTATTTGCGTTTAACCTTTGTGTTGACACGATTATAAAACGACTTTTCATCTGTATAAACTCGTATGTATCAATTTTATCAGGGATTTTGAATGAAATACTGTAAATTAGGATACAATTTGTATATAGATACGATGTCGTAATTAAAATGTGATTTTAGTTTATATAAAAAAATGTTCATTCGATTAAAGAAATATTAAAATTCGTGTTAAGCCAGGGTTGAAAAGCTCTTGTAGTTTTATATGTGTTTGTGAATAAAATTATGAACATTTAAATTTTGTTTTCCAGATTATTGGTATATTTCATGTTTGGTTTTCATATTGTGTGACATGTGTTTAATTTTTAATGTACACATTATTAATTTTGTATAGAGATTTCACTTTCTGGTTTTTGCTAATATATTAAAATTATATATTTAATCGAATTATTATTATTTAAAAAAAACATTATCTTAATAATATGTAGGTATATCTGCGACCTTAATGCTGTATAATCAATAACATACATACATAAGGACTGTATCGAAAAGAAAGTATCCACAAAAAAAAGCCATTTTAAACACAAAAAACAATTTTAAGTATTATAAAATGATGTTTATCATAAAGCAGACTTCTAATTAGAAGATTTTATTTTTAAAACATTTGAGAAATTATTTTCTAAATACATAGCGAATTTTTAATTTGATGCCTTGACTTAGATTCTGCACAGTAGTTTTATTAATTTGTCTGGTTGCTTTGGACTAACTTTTTGAACTTTGTTAAATTTTCTGCTAGTTTACCATTATTTTTCAAGTAACGCTTCGAAATTGCCCAATATCTTTCAATTGGTCAAAGTTCTGGTGAATTTGGCGGAGTTTATAGTTTTTCCACAAGAGTGATGCAGTGGATTTTTAACAGCTCCAAATTTATAATGGGCAGTTGCACGGTTTTACCATACAATTTTTTTTTTCACTTCGTTTCGGAACTTTTTGTTTCTTATATGTCTTCAAGTCACACGCCTTATTTTACCCGCTGGATCATTCCTATGCTAGTACCACCCACATAAATCTCTGACAGACAATGATTTGTTTTTGCGAATTTCACTCACAATTTTGGCTCTAATTTGGGATTGCTGGGACCTTGTTTTCGACCGTTTTTCCGGAAATCCTGTACCGTACCATATTCCCCAGACTTATTAATTACTTTTCTCACTGCAGTTTTACTTATATTTTCGCGCTTTGCTAAATTTCTAAACGAAACACCGTTTTCAATGCAAAATTTCTGGGTAACAAATTATAAAAATCAAATGCAATATTTACCTACAAAAAGCTATTCTATCTAACGGCACTTTTCCGTTACAATAGAATTAGAGTAAGGCGAAGAAAACTAAATTTTTTTGTGGATACTTTCTTTTCGATATAGTCCTTATAACAAATAAAGTAGAACCCTTATCTAATAAAATTTTACTTTATTTCATGTTTGAAGCTCTCAAAATAGGACTTAGGCCACTTTCAAATTAAAATTTTTCTTATTTTATTGATCAGCTAATTTTCTCATTACAAAATCTTAGTGATTTTACCTCAACTAGCTGTAATTTGTTTGATAATGAAAAGATTACGTAGAATTGAAAATGTTATGACATCTAACTTGATTTTTTTGGAAAATGGACTTAGGCCACTTTCAAAATAAACGGCTCAAATAATATTATACAAAAATACCTGTACATTTTGTATACATATTTGCACTACAATAATACGTAAAGTGTCAGAGACGAGTAGACCAGGGATGTTTATAACTAGGCTTAGGATTTTTAGGTGCTAAAAAATTAAAAATATGTACCTAAAATATATAACTAAAATTGCAAAATATGTGCTTAAAATATATGATTAAAATGAAAAATTTGTGGTCAAATTTTGAAAAGAAAGCCAAAACTACAACTTATCGTAAGAGGATTTCAATTCACCAATTAAAAAAAGTATCTACAAGATTTTGGCTATAAAGTGGACTAACTAACTCCACTGTATTATAAAGGGCTGGTTAGGTAGTCCAAAAATGGTTCCACATCTCCAAACATTTAAAAGTTTGGACACGCAAACGGTTCCTACCTCTAAAGTGTACCGTGAGAGTTGATACGATTCACACTATTAAAATGGGGTCGAATTGCATTTTCTATGTTTTTTATAGATCAACGTACTCTTGTTTGATTCATTTAAATTTCGAAAGAATCCTTCACATAAATTTTGAAAATTTTGGACTAGTTAGGTAAATGTCTCACTGGACGAGAATTATTTCATTTTTGATAAAGGTATATAGTCTAAGAACGGTGAATGTTTTATTAAAATATTTTTATAGCAGCTCAAAATTTGTGAAAAGGTAGTTTTTTGACCCTAAGAATGGCATCGAAAACTTTGCTTGGCAACTCACGGCCTGAACCGCCTCAGGATTATTTAAAATTGTATTAAAATATAAACAGTTCAAAATGAAGTATACCACTTGAATTTTTTTAACAAGTATTTTTGACCTATTTAAACGATCCAGGTGAGCCGCGCCCTAGAATTGTTCAAAGTTTTATTAAAATAATTTTTAAACGATTAAACAAATTGACCGATTTGGCTTGGCCTGACGTATCGCGAGGTAAATGTAAACTTGTCGTTTATTGAGTGTTACATTTAAAATTAAACAAAAATGAAAACCAGCACCGACAGATCGACCTGGTTTTAATTTTTTTATGTTTCGATAGCATTGGAAATATACTGTAAAAATGGCGGGCTGTATAAAATATTTTAAATGTAACACTCAATAATAAAAGTAATTTTACATTCGTGTTACGACAGATTAGGTCAAGTGAAATCCCCTGTGAATTTGTTTTATTACTTAAATAAGTCTAAAATACATGTTATGAAAAATTCAAACTATTTACGTCGATTGCTTATGTTTTAATGTAACTTTCAGCAATTCTTAGGCTGCTCAGACCCGGAGTTGTCCAGCCAGATTGTCAACTAAGACAGATTAACGATAAAGACTACCTTTTCACAAATTAGCAGCCGGTATAAACTCTTTGAATAAAACGTTCACCATCCCTCCTGCTGGTGGGTCCACGAATAAAGACAACAATAGCAAAATTTGTATTTCTAGAAGAACTCCAGATCATCAAAGAATGTACAATAAACCTCAATAATTAATTTTAATTCTACGTTTGGTTTGTTCTTAATTAAGTTAGAATTATGCAGTTTAGGCAAAAGTAAAATCCTTTTAGTTTCTAAAAAAAATATTTTTGTGGCTTAAATGACTTTGCAGTCAAATGTTAAGCTAATTAACAAAAAAAAAAAAATTAAAATATTTGGAAAAAATCAAAAAATATTTGCTAAAACATAAAATAAGTTGAAATATGTAAAAATATGTGATTATGCGAAAATATTTAAATATATGTGGTAACATATATGGCTCATTCGCCTTTATTTGTTCTAAATCGAACAAATATCCAACAAATTTTTGATTCGGATTGCCCAAAAAAAATATTTTTTTACCTAAAAATCCTAAGCCTATTTATAACTTTGCATTCATTTAGGCGATCACCAAATTTTTGCACCACATATTTAAATGCGATCGATGCGACATCTGGAACTTGACCGATTAAATATTTTTTTCGTGTGTTGGTAGTACTATTATGGTTCATCTTAAAGAAACTTTGTATTGAATGCAAATAACAACATCTTGATTTTCCTCAAAATGAAATTTAAAAAAAAAAAACCCCATCGATTGAAAAAAAAAATCGTTTATATGACGTAACCGTTATGCTGTGTGTAAGGCAAAAAGAACAATTTTAAGAAAACTTACTCTTTTCGCAAAATGTGTTAAGTATTTGTAGGAAAACCACACGCCCGCAAAGCGCTTTGTCTTGCTTGAAAGCACGGTATCTATGGGCCAGCAGCACAAATACCTATTTTCGACTCCTGACAACTGACTCCCACTCCAACTGCAACGCCGACTCCAATTTCGATGTATAAACAAATGTGTAATGCGGTATATGAAAGGAAATTCTTTATTCAAGATATACCTTAGAAATAAAATAACCATGCATATGTAAGTATGCCTTCATGCGAGTTTTGATGATGGAAACAGATGTGCAGAATTTCTGCATGCAGTGATGTACGCAGATATGCATTCAAAACACATGTGCTGCTTGCAGTTCTTTATTTTTTGACGTTTATTTGATACACATTTAATTTTGATGTATAATTTCTTTGTATGAATGATGCCTCACCATTTTATCAGAAATTAATTAATTTGTATCCTCCATTTTGGCACTAATCACACAAAACATATTTTATGTCAACAAATTAAAAAAATTGATTGGGAAACATAAAAAGTATACAAATTGTACTAGATTTGTTTTCTTTTACGTAATGTAGCCTACTGATTCGCAACAAAATTGGAAATAAAGACAACTTGCAGAATTCTGCGAGGCAAGCAGAATGCATGTATTTCATTCCATATAATCTAGTGTTTTCTAATTTCGATGCTTGTAGAATTCTGCACATCTGTTTCCACCATCACACTTACTTGTGAAGATGGGTTGCTGTTACCAAATTCCAACAGACCTACATTATGAATGAGGTATGAATATAGAAGGTGACAGTAAACGAGCGACTAAATTCACGCGACATGTTTTTCACAACTAGTTTGTGCCTACTTGATTTGCAATAAAAATGGGAATTATGTATTTTGACATTTCGTGGATTTAAAGTATTTTTTTTGTAACCCAATTCAATAAATTACAGTTTTTCATTAAAATTAGAAAAAATCTTTTGTGCAACACGTTAGAAAATTTATCGCTCCGCTCATTTCACAAATATCCCACTCGTTACACAAAATGAGACATTTCCTAACTCGTCGCAAGAATAGCTATTATTTAACTAAAGTCCCCAAGTGAAGTAGAGCAAAGTATTTCTTGACGTTATTAAAATTAAAAGATGATGTAAAATTTAAAATAATCTTACTTCACAATTTCAAATTAAAGTTTCCACACAACTATTAACCATATTTCGGCTTAAGTAATTTTATGACAGTTAGTAAATTTGGCGATTTCCATCTCTGCAATAAAAAATAAAAATTACCATAATTAATTGTAACAGTTAATAAATTATGGCTAGTTTGTGGCAATTCGCCCAAAAAAAAAAAGTGGCACATGGTATTAAACACAATGAATTTTATTTCGCATGTCAGTGCCGTGATACATGTTGCGATCGGAATTTTTTTTTTTTTGTTTGTTAAGATCTTGATGAAACATATTTTCTTCTCACAAGCCGATCGATTTATTTACACAACATTGTACCTAGAGGCAGCTTATATATTGTATATTTATTCAAGCGTTAAATACATATAACATCAGTAAGATGTTCATCATCAAAATTTATTCAAAAATAATTTGAATTTACTTTAATACAATATTGAAAAAGAAAGAAGAAAAATCGGGAAAAAAATTTCCATTGATTTTTCAGTCTGCTATTGACATTTTCCTATCACATCTTGTCTATTCACAACATACATACTATATGTACTTGTTTGTATACGTAAGTAAAAATATATGCAAGATACAGTTGGTTTATTTAAAATATGTAAGAACATACAAAATAAATTTCTATACTTGAAGAGTACATAAAAATATCTTAAGATTTTTTCAAGAATTTTTTTGATGACAATCTATCGAATGAACATCGAAAGGTGCGTGTTTAAGTATCACTAAAAGGGTTTGGTATTTTTCTTTTATATTTAATCATAATTTGAAGCACAAATTGAAATGTTGCGCAAGTAATTTGATTTGTATGCTACAAAACGAAAGTCATTTTCCTCAGGTGGCATCAGGTGTAATTTCTGCGGGCATAATGAAAATCTAAAGTATTATGCGGGTCGATGACTATATACCATCGATAGTGGTTAGTAATAAATTATGTAAACCTATATAATACACTGTTACAAAATTCGCATACATTTATTTTTATAGGTTTTGTCTCGCACTAAAAAACAAAACAAAAATCGATTTTCATAATTTTCCAACACAATAAACACAGGAAAGTCTGTGTGTGTGTGTGTGTTTTGTGACAACATAAATTATTATAAATCTCTTCTCACTCCCCTTACCCAGCGGCGATTTTAGTGAAAGCTTAAACAAAATGTAAATTTTCTCATTTTCATTTTTCGCAGTTTTGCAGGCAACAGGTGTTTGGCGTTTAGCCAATTCATTTAGATTTGGAGAGACACTGTGTGGAAAATAGCGAAAGGACAAAATAAAGTATTTGTTTTGGTTTTAATTAAATTTATCAGATTATGTTTACATTATTAAATTATATAATTAAAAATTTGGATTTTTTGTTTTGTTGGTAAAATGGACAATAACAAAGTGAAACATAATATTTGTTATTTGTGATTTTGTGTAGACTGCAGATTAGATTTATTGAGATCAGATTTGATTATTTTAACTGTTTCTCCAAATGGCCCTTTCAAGTTATTTTAACTCGATTATCATTGGATTTTCTGCTAAATCGTTTATGTCCCACATTTTGTTAATAATAAAAATCAGTTGATTAGAAAATATTACACCTCAATTATTTATTAACAATTTATTGGAAGCAGTTGTTGCAAATTATTTTGCTGACATTTTTCGTTAAAAGTTACCACTTATAGTATGAAACCTCATTTTTAAGATCCATCACGTGTACCTTTTTTATAAGTTTAATTTTTTTTTTGGTGTATCCAATTTTGCACTATAATTTTCATTGTCGAAGTTATTGGCCTTATTAGAAACTGACTGCCACTTCAAGACAAGCGCGCGTTCAACCACTTATTCCTTTCAATTTCAAACAATATATTTTGGAAAGCTTTGAAGTAGCTAGACTATATTACATTAAAATCAGTTTCTTAGGGATTGTAGATTTTAGTTGCTGAAAAAAAGTCACCGGTGACTTTTTTCGGTGAATTTCAAGAATACGGGGCCTTGCAATCTAAGAAACAATTGACTTCAAATAAATCATAAACAACTTTTCAATTTAAGGTTATTTGTAATTTTCTCAATATAGGATAAGTTTATTGTATTTTATCCTTTCCTTAAGAGGATTTGAGTTTGGAATACTTTCCTTATATGTATATAGAAACTACCATTACGATTATTTGAAATTTGAGTTTGTTGAAAAATATAAATTTGCATTACTTGCTCTCTATGTAAAAAACAGTTTTATTAAATAAATATTTATAATGTTTTAAATTTATAATTACCGTTAGGGAATATAAACGAAATACAATTTCAAAAATCCATTTACTTTTCAAAATAATTTGGAAGATAAAATAAAACATTAAATTGAAATAAAATTGCAAATACAAATTTATTTACAAGCCAAAAACACGTTCTATAGCTCTTGAAGGCATTGACTTACACAGCTTATACAAGAGTATATCTTTAGTATAAATAAGAAAAAACTGCCTTATTTCGTGTGCACATGGGAACGACGCAAGCATATTTAATACACACTGAAATGATATCAACATTATTCAAAGAGGGCTCAGCACAAAAATTATAAGCGATGATTCCAACACGGCGAAACCAGCATATAGATCATCGATTACTGTCTCACAAGTTAGCTATTAATAGGCACAAAAATGTAGAGTTCCTACATAAAAATGTACATAAATCCTCTTGAACATCACTAAATGGCTAAACCAAAAGCACTAACGATCAAAAATGCAAACAGATAGAAGGAGTCTAAATTGAGATCGAATTGCTTGATTACCAAGGAAGTATGAAGAACAGTCCGACAAACAAAGAAAATGCCAAGAATTGTACCCACATAATACACTCAATATATAAGGAGGGGGATTCCTCTACACAAATTTAGGAGCAGAACTCTTCACTTTGTGGACTTCGAACACTCGTTCTAGAAGCCGGTCTATTCCGTAATAAAAGAACCGTAAAGAGAAGATTTTAAGATCGAGTTGACTGAGCCAGTTTCTAAAAGACACTTTCTGCATAGGACAAATTAAATACATATATCCTGCAATGAAATATAAATAAATCAAAACGATTCCAACAAACTCAAAGGGTACATAATATCAAGATCAACATAAACTTGTAAACAAAATCAGTTGATGTATTTATTTACTTTTCGCTTGATTTATCTAACATCTTCATGCATCTGCATCTGCAATCATGGCAGCTGAAAAGACGGTAGCATTTCTCCCTGCAGCTTGTTTCTTGTGCGCATTATTAGAAAATGTCAACCGAATCTATGTGTACCAGTTTTACAGTTTTTGTGTACTACAAGCCCCCAATAATAAAACTCAGCAATAGCATGAGCAAAACCAACAAAAATGGTTATACAAGCCGTGATATACAAACACAAAATAAAACCTAATACAGGGGGGCTATTTGGGAATTCGATTCGACCGTATTCGAGTCTTCGGAGAAATGGATTCTTATTTGATCTGAATCAGATTCATTCGTTTCTTATTTAAATCAAATATAAATCTTATACTTCGAAGAGTCGAATACGTTCGAATCGAATTCACGAATAGCCCTCCTGCTGTAAGTATTAGTGTCGTGACCCAGTATAATCTTTACATCAATATGATTTTTTCGGCTTTTTACCAAAAAGGTAGAAATATCAAAATCCTCCGTATTTTAACCCCAGAGTCACACAAAGTGTATTAACCCTGAACAATGCACAGACGGCTTCTCTTTCTCTTAATTATTTGTGTGGGCATACTACACACAGAATTAAGGGTTGTCCTTGAGTTTTTGACTTTGTGAATAAAATTCGCTAGAACAGTAAGTTCTTACCTGATACTTTATATATAGTTTAATCGTAGCACTAGCTGTCTGATGAGTAAACCGAACTTTTCAGTATAAACCCAAACTATACCAACATAAAGAACTCAGGAAAGGTTTTCAATTTTTTGTTCAGGATTAATACGCTTTGTATGACGCTTGGGTTAAAATACGGGAAGGGATTTTGATATTTCTACTTTTTTGGTAGACGTATTTTAAATAATTGGCCTCTTTATTTCTTCTGATAAACCAATCGAAAATGTTGTGAATGACATTATTGGTTATAGATTTTGTCTATAAAAAGCCCATAAAATCATATTGATATTAATACACAGGTATTGCTATTGATATTAATCTCCCTAATACATATTATAGAAATAGCAGGTTTAGCTGTAATACGGCGATACAAATTTTTGTTGGTTTTGATCGGCTATCAAATTTCACAGTTAGCTATGATGTATAAAATTTAATATTTAAAGTATGCGTGCACGTTCTCTTTATTTCAAATATCGCCGGCGATCTGACAATACCTGCTAAGTTCATTTATCCTTTTTTTCAGTAGAACAAAAACACTGAATAAATTAAGTTGGTGCGGCTATAGATTATACCGAATATTATTAAGTGAAATAAGGAGAACAAATACTTTTTCTACTGTTAGAAGGCTCTCACAATTTGTACGCATGCATTAAGATGTTAGTTAACTGATTAAAAACCTCATTTTCATCAAAAATGTCGGTTAGCAGGTATTGCCAGATCGTCGGTGATATGTTTCCATTTCATGTTAATGGAAAATTCTGGAAATTAGTTTTTTTCTGGTTAATGAACAATTACACGTTCCTCAATTTTCTCTTTTGAGCAATAATTCTTCCATAGACAAGAAAAAACTTTCAACTAAGTCACGAAATAATTTTTTACCTCGACTAGCGCAGAACTCCTATATAAGCTTGATGTGGCTTATTTTACGGCCTAGGAAGACCACAACTTATATTTTACGATAGTAAAAAAAATTGTTTGTTGACTTTAACCTGAGGAAGTTTATAGAAATTGTATAACCTCTTTTTGTAGTTTCACGGCTTCAATATCGTAACGTGTCAGTATGTAATTCAACCCTGGCCGCAGAATTCCTTTATAATCAACATCCGAGTGGGTGACGTACATTTTTTCTCCAAAGCATAGAAACAGTCGTTTTTTGTTTCAAGGGGCCACTAAGTTTGGTATGGAGTTGGTTTGATTGGAATTGGAATTTTACTACGCCACGGTGTTACCTCGGTGGTACTTTTTCGATTTCTCAAAATCGCCTTATTGATTCATGGATGTTAATTGCGTTGCAAATACTAAAAAAACGTCTGAATAGTACAAAATCTAGAGGATACAAAATCCCGAGGTTATAGAATCCCAAAGAGTGAAAATCCTTAAATCTTAAGAATATCCGGAAATCCATTTTGTTCGTCCTCGTTGGACTATGAAATTTTTTTTTCGCGAATGTTTATTAATTTTTGCGCTTTTTAACAACACAATCGACCAATTATTGCAAGTATCGAACCCCTCCCCCTCCCCCCCCCCCCCCATGTTTCAAATCTCCGCCTTGACTATAGAAACAGATTGGCGAAAAAAAATTCAAAATCGGACAATCCGTTCTCGAGATAACATTGGTACAGACATTCAGATATCCAGACAGACGGAAGGACATTTTTTTTTGCTTTTGCAGTCTCAGAGACTTTCAAAACGTCGAGAAAAATGGTTTTGGACCAACCACATTTTTTGTCATTTTTGACACGATTTCAATACATACTTTGGTCTTTTTTCACCGAAGTAAAAAATGTCCGTCCGTCTGTCTGGATGTATTTATGTCTGGATGTCTGTACCCATGGTATCTCGAGAACGGATTGTTCTTGTATGATTTAAAATTTTTTCCGCCAATCTGTTTCTATGCTCAAGGCGGAGATTTGAAAGGCTTTTGGAACTTGTACGTCAAGAGGGTCGGGTACCTGCCATACGAATTGAAACTAATTGAATTAATTATTATTGGTTATATAAATATTTACCAATTTTTTTATATAATATGCTGGTTTGAATATTGAGTTAGGCATTGAGTTTGGGGTTGCGTTGACGGTTAAGTTAGGGGTCGTTGGAGTTGACTTGGGGTTGGGTGAAGATGTAGTGAGCAGTTGACCAATTTTTTGTATATGCAGGTTTGAGGATTGAGTTCAAAGAGAGTTTGCGGTTGGGTTGAGGGCCGTTTGCGGGTTGAATTTGGGTTGAGTTAGGGTTGGATTAGTGTTTAGTGAGCAGTTGAGCTATCTATATATATATAATAGTGAGTGTTTGTGCAGCATATGTGTGTGATATTTAAACAAATCCACACGCCTTGACCGATTTGAACCAAACTACAAAAATATTGTTTAAGACAAGGTCACTGATAATATCTCAAACTTCAAATTGAACCTTAAGCAAATTATATGAAGAGCCAATTAGGGTGGAACTTATCTATTTCTTAACGGATTGTAGTGAAATCTGACATACGCGGTGGAAATGGGATTATAAAGTTCTGGAATATGGCAAAGTATGAGGAAAATTGTCTATTTGTTAACCGAGTATGATGAAATTCGACATGTGCGTTGGAAATGGATTCTAAAATGATTTTTGGATGAAGTTCTGGAATATGGCGAAGTATAAAGGAACTTACCTATTTCTCAACCGGTTATGATGAAATTCAATACGTACACTAGTATTGGGATACTAAAATTATGTTTAGATGAAATTCTGGAATATGGCCAATTAGGATGGAACTTTGCTATTCCATAACTGATTATAATGAAATTAGAGATTGGGAATGAGGATTTAAAATAATATTTTTAATTCCGAAATTCTAACTACCGTCGGTAATTTCAATACGGCGACGCGTATCCGCCACACATGACATTTTTCTAAATTTACCGATCTGACAGCAAAAACTCAGAACTAGATTGAGTTAAGTTCATACAAACATATTGATTTTGGGATTTGGTTGACCATTAAGTGTCGAGTTGAGTAGACGGTTGAGTTTAGCTGAAGTTGAATTACGGTTTAATTAGATTATTGATTGAGTTATTGATTTGGGGATAGGTTAAGGGTTGATTTGAAAGTTCATTTGGAGTTGATTTGCTGATTGAGTTTAGCGTTGGGTTGGCGGTTGAATTGGTGATTGCGATTGAGTTGGAGGTTTAGTAGTAAATTGAGTTGGAGGTTTAGTTGAAAATTGACTTGATGGATTGATTTGGGAGTTGAATTGACCGAAGTTCTGATTACCTTCAAATTGACTTCCAAATGACTTTGAAAATTATCTCAAACTAAACAAATTAATTAAGTATGCAGTTTTGTTGCTGTTTTTAAATAAAACACCCTTTGTTTAAAATTTTTTCACTAAAATGCTGATTTTACGATATATTCAGTTTTTTTATATTTAGAATAAGAAAGTTATTGCATTTAATTATGACAATAAAACAAAAGGTTTAATTATTTCCATAATTAAATAGAAAAAAGATTATATTTCGTAACCATGATGTTGATTTTATGACCTAACTTTGACATTTTGTGTTTTGTATTCAAACCTCATTTAATGGGTATCCTTACTATGAAAAACAAACAAACTTTTATTGAAACATATTTGTATTTCAGCCCAGAATTATGTTCAACATTTATGTAACATAATCTCGTACGTAATCCTTCTTTTGTAAAAACATAACAAAAATGATTTATGTTGAAACCAAGCATAAAAAGTTCAAAATGCCGAAAGAAAACGTTAAAAATGAAATATGTTTTGTTTTGTAAATTTCCTATTACCTTGCGGTATATTAAAAAAAAAAAAAAGGAAATTGTTGAAGTACGCATCTTACACAATGTTAGATGGAGTTAGGACGTTGTTGCCTTTTTATTGAGTTAACTTAATCCATATAATTTATTTTATTAGTCTGCCGCTCTACGATACACCGTAGCTAAGTTACCAATTCCTATTGTTGTTTTTTAGATGTTGGTGCGTAGGTTGGTAAAATTCTTTAAAAAATTCTTTTCTTTTATTGTTTCTTAAAGAAATAAGTAAATTTCCTTTTCTTGGTTTTTATGCATAAATACATAAAGGTAAAACACTTGACTTTTTTTTTTTGTTGCTTATCAAAACAGAAAGGTTAAAACCTCAAAATGTGAACAATTTTCTATCATCCATACGTATACGTATTATAAAAAATCAAAAATCGACATAAAGAATTACTTCTGTGTTAGACAAACCAAAACTGTTTGTTGTATGCTGAATACCAACCGAAGGAAACATGTTTATCCGTTTTGCTATTCTATTTAAATAGGGTATCGGTGGATTCCAAGAAGAAATTTCGATTTTTATTCGTATTTTCAGTGGAAGCGTTTTAAATTCAAAGTTTCATTTTTATATTTGGTTGATATTAATTTAGAAATGGTTGTGTTTTATTGAATTTGGTGGCTTCTCACATTTTATGTTTTGGGTACGATATTATACTTGGTGAAATGATGGCTCCACACAGTATTTACATAAATATTAATTTACATAATATATGCATTTTAATGTAATGTCTTGTAAGGGTTCATATATCATAAAAGATACGTTTCACTTAAATATGGTGTTTCGCAAAAAATTAACACCAACATCATACCACAGTGAGTATTCATTGTAAAATCAGTTTGATAATGGCACCGGATGGGACAAAAGAGTTAACATTCAACGTTAATGACGTACAATGAAGCCCTATATATAACTGTTGGATTTCCTAAAAGGAGAAAAACCAATTAATTGAAACATAATTAAAAATATTTTTGTTCACCTTTTAAATTTTGTTAAACAACTTTGACATTCGATGAACAACGAATTGTATTAAGGTAGAATTGCAGTTCGCCATTATAGTTTATAGATTTTCATTTGTATAATTTTGTTTACTATCATCTATCTTAACGGTGAATAGCATCTATTGTGTATCATCCATCTGAATGATAAAACTCAAACCAAATAATTTTTTATAGTACCATTTTTCTATGTGGGTAACTGCAGCAGGGAAATTTTCGAATTTAAGCTTGAAATTGCTCACACCGTCAGAACCGAATTTGTGCTAATTAGTGCTCATTGAAAAAAATTAGTGCTAGTCCAGAAGACGAGAAAATGGAAAAAGAACTTTCATATTCCGCCTGAAAGACGGTAAAACATACAAACACAAAACGTGATTTTCAGGGGGAACCAAAATAGATTACCTAATTAACTAAATATATTTGGATTTAGAAATTTTTGCTTATTACAAAAATTTAAAATTTTGACAATTTTCATTCATTAAATTGTGGAAAATGAAAAACAATCCATACCCGCAAATGATACTATATGGAACTCTCCAGACACATTTTGCATTCAATAATTTCTAAATTGAACAACAAAATTAATTGATTTAACCTATTTCCGAAATAAAATGTTTTACGCACATTTAAGAAATTTGTGCTTATCACCAATTTTGAATCATCCAAGATAACTTACGTGTTCAAAAAATTACGATTAACGGCAGAAGGCAAACTTTCGAATTTAGGCTAATTAGTCCTCATTGGAAATAATTAGTGTTAGTTCCGGTGCGGCGCCGAGAAAATTGAAAATGAAATTTCAAAAACGAAACCCGATTTTCATCGGAAACCGGGAAAGTTTAACCAATTAACTTTATATTTTCGAATAATGAACACATTGAATAAATTTGTGGTTATTACAGAAATATAATTTTCGAATATTTTCATTGATAAAACAATGAAAAATTGAAAATCAATCAATAGCCCTTCCCTTAAAGACACTATAATAACTCCTAATTTTACAGATTTTTTAAATAATTCAGTCACCACCATACGGACATCATTGAACGAACCCGATTGTAAATTCATTCATTCATTCATCTAGGATTAGTTTATGTGATGGCATTCCAGAAGGTGCAATAGAATTGATATACTCTAATGGTATGTTTAATTGTGAAGGATCCTTTGTGATGATTGATTCGAGACGGCAATACACCTTGGAATCCCTGTCAATTAAATTAAGCAACTCTTTGTTGATCTGGTAGCAATTATCATTTAACGGGCAAACAATTGCTCTTACTGAATACTGATCTGTATTAGAAAAACTCTAACTACCAAGTCTGGCCGATGTTCCACTTTTTGCCAGGGCTCAAGGTTTTCTACGATTTCTTTTCATTTCGGAATGCAGGTCATAGTGACAAAAAGATCCGGCTTTCCATACTCTCTAACAATTGCCATAGCATCCTGGTAATGCTGTTGCATATTGCGAGGGCTACCCTGAAAGCCAGATGGCAATATTACAGATTTTCCAACCTGCTTGTTTTCAGAATCTGCGTCACAATTTAAGTATTCCATTAAAGCTTTATAGCTATCTCCTCTCAATGCCGGTTGATTGTTTCGGATCCATTGAAGATCGTTTGACTCTGCGCGTATATAAGCGGCAGCTACATACTGATGGGTTAAATGTCCTGCGTTCAGCAACTGGGAACACACCTCTCTAACTGACAAATGATAAGAAAAATATTCCTTCATTGATACTCGGGATCGCTTATCTGTCTCGTTATTTTTACAGCATTTATCCTTCCTGACCCGTCGGAAATAAAATCGGGTACATTATGGTATCTAAATGAGGATAACAAATGTCAATCCGTTAAAATGTTTGTTGGTCAGGCTGATTAGCACGTAAATTCATAACAATATCCCGATGAAACAGTGGTTCTCCATCTTTACTTTGAAACACTATGGCCACTTCGTTAAACGTTGGAGCATTGTACCGCCTTTGATCATTGTCTCCATCATAAATTAGTGCTAATGCCACCTTGGTTGGCTTAACGCCATCTGCTTCGGTAGTTTCAATAGCTTGTTTTGCTACTTCATGAAGCATTTTAATTGATTTTCCAAGTGGATGTTTGTTAATTATATCAGCTAATTTTCTCATGATCATTTCTGGGCACTGCTTGTTCTCTGGAAGGTTCTTTCGTTGGTAGACTCCATCATCAGAGTCCAACGCGTATATCTGGGCAAATTTTCTGGCTTCATATTTGTCCGCATACGCGAAAGCAATACGGTCCTTTTCCTTGAGGACGCTTAATGTTGCTCCAGTCGAGGCAAACACAAATGAACTATTATACGATCGTATGCATTCCATAAACTGTTTGCTTTCTGGAAGAGCATTGGTCATAAGATTATCTAAATACTCGGTATAGTTATCAAGTGGAGATAATTTAACTTGGGCTTTCTGGCAACATCGAGTAAACTCATTAGAACTATTTCCAGTTTTTTCTTCTGCGAAGTTAAGCGAAAAGCAATGTTTGCACACGATGTTCATTAATCCCAAAAAATGTTCAGGAATTGCTGCTTCTTTACTGAATGCACTTTCTGCCAGCTCTTGAAACCTTTGGGTAGCCGTCGTTTGTTCTTCTACGGCGATTGATTTAGTTTCAAGATATCGTATGCAATAGTTTTGAAGTCGTATGTTATGCTGGTCAAGTGTTTCAACCGCTCTTGAAGAAGAAGTTCTGCTTCGATCATTTTCAAACCGTATGTCATACTGTTCAGGTGTTTCAACCGCTGTTGTGACTTTCCTCTTCTTCTATGTCGCCCTAACATTTCCCATAGATCTTTTTTTCGGTGGCATTTTTACGCAAAATGAAATTATTTCTACAAACAAAAAGTTAACAACAGATTGTACACAATATTTCACCTGTCAAATATTCACCAACAATTATTTTGTTATTTCTAATCACAAAAATTCTATTTAACTTAAACTATGTTATAGCTATCGATTTCAATTAATTTTCAATTTGTTTGCGTATTTTCACAGAAAAGTCACAAAATATGTCCACTTCGAAATAATGTCATTTCACTATTAAATATATTCAAACATAACATTATGAAAAACAAAAGAAAATTTTAATTCTAACTCATCTTTACGCGTACAATATTTTGTATGAACGGATATTTCTTGTAGAAGATGGAAATTTAACTATAAAATAAAATGCAATTATGCAATTATTAATAAAATGGCCGAAGGCCGCCGATGATTTATGTTAATTATATCCAAAATTAGTGGTAGGATTATTAAACTGACTTGGAACGAGAGTGAAGTATATAACAAATAACAAAAATATAAATGTATTAGTAAATACACTGTAAAATTAAATTCTTATAAGAATGAAACGTAACAACAGCCAATATGTATAATTTTTATTTCATTGGGCAATATTCGATGGCCATTAACAAGCAATCGTAAAGATGTCTAAGTGAATCGGAATATGCCAACACATTTATCTGTATTTTCTAGATGCTTCGTAGTGGGCGTTTTGTTAGCGCGATACTCAGTTGACCATTGGTCGATTTTACAAAAAAGTCGTGCCATAAAATTTTTTATTTCATTGGGCAATATTCGATGGCCATTAACAAGCAATCGTAAAGATGTCTAAGTGAATCGGAATATGCCAACACATTTATCTGTATTTTCTAGATGCTTCGTAGTGGGCGTTTTGTTAGCGCGACCCTCAGTTGACCATTGGTCGATTTTACAAAAAAGTCGTGCCACAGAAATTTTTATTTCATTGGGCAATATTCGATGGCCATTAACAAGCAATCGTAAAGATGTCTAAGTGAATCGGAATATGCCAACACATTTATCTGTATTTTCTAGATGCTTCGTAGTGGGCGTTTTGTTAGCGCGACCCTCAGTTGACCATTGGTCGATTTTACAAAAAAGTCGTGCCACAGAAATTTTTATTTCATTGGGCAATATTCGATGGCCATTAACAAGCAATCGTAAAGATGTCTAAGTGAATCGGAATATGCCAACACATTTATCTGTATTTTCTAGATGCTTCGTAGTGGGCATCATGTTAGCGCGACCCTCAGTTGACCATTGGTCGATTTTACAAAAAAGTCGTGCCACAGAAATTTTTATTTCATTGGGCAATATTCGATGGCCATTAACAAGCAATCGTAAAGATGTCTAAGTGAATCGGAATATGCCAACACATTTATCTGTATTTTCTAGATGCTTCGTAATGGGCATCATGTTAGCGCGACCCTCAGTTGACCATTGGTCGATTTTACAAAAAAGTCGTGCCATAGAAATTTTTATTTCATTGGGCAATATTCGATGGCCATTAACAAGCAATCGTAAAGATGTCTAAGTGAATCGGAATATGCCAACACATTTATCTGTATTTTCTAGATGCTTCGTAGTGGGCGTTTTGTTAGCGCGACCCTCAGTTGACCATTGGTCGATTTTACAAAAAAGTCGTGCCATAGAAATTTTTATTTCATTGGGCAATATTCGATGGCCATTAACAAGCAATCGTAAAGATGTCTAAGTGAATCGGAATATGCCAACACATTTATCTGTATTTTCTAGATGCTTCGTAGTGGGCGTTTTGTTAGCGCGACCCTCAGTTGACCATTGGTCGATTTTACAAAAAAGTCGTGCCACAGAAATTTTTATTTCATTGGACAATATTCGATGGTCATTATTCATTAACAAACAATCGTAGAGATGTCTAAGTGAATCGGAATATGCCAACATATTTATCTGTATTTTCTAGATGCTTCGTAATGGGCATCATGTTAGCGCGACCCTCAGTTGACCATTGGTCGATTTTACAAAAAAGTCGTGCCATAGAAATTTTTATTTCATTGGGCAATATTCGATGGCCATTAACATGCAATCGTAAAGATGTCTAAGTGAATCGGAATATGCCAACACATTTATCTGTATTTTCTAGATGCTTCGTAGTGGGCGTTTTGTTAGCGCGACCCTCAGTTGACCATTGGTCGATTTTACAAAAAAGTCGTGCCATAGAAATTTTTATTTCATTGGGCAATATTCGATGGCCATTAACAAGCAATCGTAAAGATGTCTAAGTGAATCGGAATATGCCAACACATTTATCTGTATTTTCTAGATGCTTCGTAGTGGGCGTTTTGTTAGCGCGACACTCAGTTGACCATTGGTCGATTTTACAAAAAAGTCGTGCCACAGAAATTTTTATTTCATTGGGCAATATTCGATGGCCATTAACAAGCAATCGTAAAGATGTCTAAGTGAATCAGAATATGCCAACACATTTATCTGTATTTTCTAGATGCTTCGTAGTGGGCATCATGTTAGCGCGACCCTCAGTTGACCATTGGTCGATTTTACAAAAAAGTCGTGCCATAGAAATTTTTATTTCATTGGGCAATATTCGATGGCCATTAACAAGCAATCGTAAAGATGTCTAAGTGAATCGGAATATGCCAACACATTTATCTGTATTTTCTAGATGCTTCGTAGTGGGCGTTTTGTTAGCGCGACCCTCAGTTGACCATTGGTCGATTTTACAAAAAAGTCGTGCCACAGAAATTTTTATTTCATTGGGCAATATTCGATGGCCATTAACAAGCAATCGTAAAGATGTCTAAGTGAATCAGAATATGCCAACACATTTATCTGTATTTTCTAGATGCTTCGTAGTGGGCATCATGTTAGCGCGACCCTCAGTTGACCATTGGTCGATTTTACAAAAAAGTCGTGCCACAGAAATTTTTATTTCATTGGGCAATATTCGATGGCCATTAACAAGCAATCGTAAAGATGTCTAAGTGAATCGGAATATGCCAACACATTTATCTGTATTTTCTAGATGCTTCGTAATGGGCATCATGTTAGCGCGACCCTCAGTTGACCATTGGTCGATTTTACAAAAAAGTCGTGCCACAGAAATTTTTATTTCATTGGGCAATATTCGATGGCCATTAACAAGCAATCGTAAAGATGTCTAAGTGAATCGGAATATGCCAACACATTTATCTGTATTTTCTAGATGCTTCGTAATGGGCATCATGTTAGCGCGACCCTCAGTTGACCATTGGTCGATTTTACAAAAAAGTCGTGCCATAGAAATTTTTATTTCATTGGGCAATATTCGATGGCCATTAACAAGCAATCGTAAAGATGTCTAAGTGAATCGGAATATGCCAACACATTTATCTGTATTTTCTAGATGCTTCGTAGTGGGCGTTTTGTTAGCGCGACCCTCAGTTGACCATTGGTCGATTTTACAAAAAAGTCGTGCCACAGAAATTTTTATTTCATTGGGCAATATTCGATGGCCATTAACAAGCAATCGTAAAGATGTCTAAGTGAATCGGAATATGCCAACACATTTATCTGTATTTTCTAGATGCTTCGTAGTGGGCATCATGTTAGCGCGACCCTCAGTTGACCATTGGTCGATTTTACAAAAAAGTCGTGCCACAGAAATTTTTATTTCATTGGGCAATATTCGATGGCCATTAACAAGCAATCGTAAAGATGTCTAAGTGAATCGGAATATGCCAACACATTTATCTGTATTTTCTAGATGCTTCGTAATGGGCATCATGTTAGCGCGACCCTCAGTTGACCATTGGTCGATTTTACAAAAAAGTCGTGCCATAGAAATTTTTATTTCATTGGGCAATATTCGATGGCCATTAACAAGCAATCGTAAAGATGTCTAAGTGAATCGGAATATGCCAACACATTTATCTGTATTTTCTAGATGCTTCGTAGTGGGCGTTTTGTTAGCGCGACCCTCAGTTGACCATTGGTCGATTTTACAAAAAAGTCGTGCCATAGAAATTTTTATTTCATTGGGCAATATTCGATGGCCATTAACAAGCAATCGTAAAGATGTCTAAGTGAATCGGAATATGCCAACACATTTATCTGTATTTTCTAGATGCTTCGTAGTGGGCGTTTTGTTAGCGCGACCCTCAGTTGACCATTGGTCGATTTTACAAAAAAGTCGTGCCACAGAAATTTTTATTTCATTGGACAATATTCGATGGTCATTATTCATTAACAAACAATCGTAGAGATGTCTAAGTGAATCGGAATATGCCAACATATTTATCTGTATTTTCTAGATGCTTCGTAATGGGCATCATGTTAGCGCGACCCTCAGTTGACCATTGGTCGATTTTACAAAAAAGTCGTGCCATAGAAATTTTTATTTCATTGGGCAATATTCGATGGCCATTAACATGCAATCGTAAAGATGTCTAAGTGAATCGGAATATGCCAACACATTTATCTGTATTTTCTAGATGCTTCGTAGTGGGCGTTTTGTTAGCGCGACCCTCAGTTGACCATTGGTCGATTTTACAAAAAAGTCGTGCCATAGAAATTTTTATTTCATTGGGCAATATTCGATGGCCATTAACAAGCAATCGTAAAGATGTCTAAGTGAATCGGAATATGCCAACACATTTATCTGTATTTTCTAGATGCTTCGTAGTGGGCGTTTTGTTAGCGCGACACTCAGTTGACCATTGGTCGATTTTACAAAAAAGTCGTGCCACAGAAATTTTTATTTCATTGGGCAATATTCGATGGCCATTAACAAGCAATCGTAAAGATGTCTAAGTGAATCAGAATATGCCAACACATTTATCTGTATTTTCTAGATGCTTCGTAGTGGGCATCATGTTAGCGCGACCCTCAGTTGACCATTGGTCGATTTTACAAAAAAGTCGTGCCATAGAAATTTTTATTTCATTGGGCAATATTCGATGGCCATTAACAAGCAATCGTAAAGATGTCTAAGTGAATCGGAATATGCCAACACATTTATCTGTATTTTCTAGATGCTTCGTAGTGGGCGTTTTGTTAGCGCGACCCTCAGTTGACCATTGGTCGATTTTACAAAAAAGTCGTGCCACAGAAATTTTTATTTCATTGGGCAATATTCGATGGCCATTAACAAGCAATCGTAAAGATGTCTAAGTGAATCAGAATATGCCAACACATTTATCTGTATTTTCTAGATGCTTCGTAGTGGGCATCATGTTAGCGCGACCCTCAGTTGACCATTGGTCGATTTTACAAAAAAGTCGTGCCATAGAAATTTTTATTTCATTGGGCAATATTCGATGGCCATTAACAAGCAATCGTAAAGATGTCTAAGTGAATCGGAATATGCCAACACATTTATCTGTATTTTCTAGATGCTTCGTAGTGGGCGTTTTGTTAGCGCGACCCTCAGTTGACCATTGGTCGATTTTACAAAAAAGTCGTGCCATAGAAATTTTTATTTCATTGGGCAATATTCGATGGCCATTAACAAGCAATCGTAAAGATGTCTAAGTGAATCGGAATATGCCAACACATTTATCTGTATTTTCTAGATGCTTCGTAGTGGGCGTTTTGTTAGCGCGACCCTCAGTTGACCATTGGTCGATTTTACAAAAAAGTCGTGCCATAGAAATTTTTATTTCATTGGACAATATTCGATGGTCATTATTCATTAACAAACAATCGTAGAGATGTCTAAGTGAATCGGAATATGCCAACATATTTATCTGTATTTTCTAGATGCTTCGTAATGGGCATCATGTTAGCGCGACCCTCAGTTGACCATTGGTCGATTTTACAAAAAAGTCGTGCCATAGAAATTTTTATTTCATTGGGCAATATTCGATGGCCATTAACAAGCAATCGTAAAGATGTCTAAGTGAATCGGAATATGCCAACACATTTATCTGTATTTTCTAGATGCTTCGTAGTGGGCGTTTTGTTAGCGCGACCCTCAGTTGACCATTGGTCGATTTTACAAAAAAGTCGTGCCATAGAAATTTTTATTTCATTGGACAATATTCGATGGTCATTATTCATTAACAAACAATCGTAGAGATGTCTAAGTGAATCGGAATATGCCAACATATTTATCTGTATTTTCTAGATGCTTCGTAGTGGGCATCATGTTAGCGCGACCCTCAGTTGACCATTGGTCGATTTTACAAAAAAGTCGTGCAATAGAAATTTTTATTTCATTGGGCAATATTCGATGGCCATTAACAAGCAATCGTAAAGATGTCTAAGTGAATCGGAATATGCCAACACATTTATCTGTATTTTCTAGATGCTTCGTAGTGGGCGTTTTGTTAGCGCGACCCTCAGTTGACCATTGGTCGATTTTACAAAAAAGTCGTGCCATAGAAATTTTTATTTCATTGGGCAATATTCGATGGCCATTAACAAGCAATCGTAAAGATGTCTAAGTGAATCGGAATATGCCAAAACATTTATCTGTATTTTCTAGATGCTTCGTAGTGGGCGTTTTGTTAGCGCGACCCTCAGTTGACCATTGGTCGATTTTACAAAAAAGTCGTGCCATAGAAATTTTTATTTCATTGGGCAATATTCGATGGCCATTAACAAGCAATCGTAAAGATGTCTAAGTGAATCGGAATATGCCAACACATTTATCTGTATTTTCTAGATGCTTCGTAGTGGGCGTTTTGTTAGCGCGACACTCAGTTGACCATTGGTCGATTTTACAAAAAAGTCGTGCCATAGAAATTTTTATTTCATTGGGCAATATTCGATGGCCATTAACAAGCAATCGTAAAGATGTCTAAGTGAATCGGAATATGCCAACACATTTATCTGTATTTTCTAGATGCTTCGTAGTGGGCGTTTTGTTAGCGCGACCCTCAGTTGACCATTGGTCGATTTTACAAAAAAGTCGTGCCACAGAAATTTTTATTTCATTGGGCAATATTCGATGGCCATTAACAAGCAATCGTAAAGATGTCTAAGTGAATCGGAATATGCCAACACATTTATCTGTATTTTCTAGATGCTTCGTAGTGGGCATCATGTTAGCGCGACCCTCAGTTGACCATTGGTCGATTTTACAAAAAAGGCGTGCCATAGAAATTTTTATTTCATTGGGCAATATTCGATGGCCATTAACAAGCAATCGTAGAGATGTCTAAGTGAATCGGAATATGCCAACACATTTATCTGTATTTTCTAGATGCTTCGTAGTGGGCATCATGTTAGCGCGACCCTCAGTTGACCATTGGTCGATTTTACAAAAAAGTCGTGCCATAGAAATTTTTATTTCATTGGACAATATTCGATGGTCATTAACAAACAATCGTAGAGATGTCTAAGTGAATCGGAATATGCCAACACATTTATCTGTATTTTCTAGATGCTTCGTAGTGGGTATCATGTTAGCGCGACCCTCAGTTGACCATTGATCGATTTTACAAAAAAGTCGTGCCATAGAAATTTTTATTTCATTGGGCAATATTCGATGGCCATTAACAAGCAATCGTAAAGATGTCTAAGTGAATCGGAATATGCCAACACATTTATCTGTATTTTCTAGATGCTTCGTAGTGGGCATCATGTTAGCGCGACCCTCAGTTGACCATTGGTCGATTTTACAAAAAAGGCGTGCCATAGAAATTTTTATTTCATTGGGCAATATTCGATGGCCATTAACAAGCAATCGTAAAGATGTCTAAGTGAATCGGAATATGCCAACACATTTATCTGTATTTTCTAGATGCTTCGTAGTGGGCGTTTTGTTAGCGCGACACTCAGTTGACCATTGGTCGATTTTACAAAAAAGTCGTGCCATAGAAATTTTTATTTCATTGGACAATATTCGGTGGTCATTAACAAACAATCGTAGAGATGTCTAAGTGAATCGGAATATGCCAACACATTTATCTGTATTTTCTAGATGCTTCGTAGTGGGCATCATGTTAGCGCGACCCTCAGTTGACCATTGATCGATTTTACAAAAAAGTCGTGCCATAGAAATTTTTATTTCATTGGGCAATATTCGATGGCCATTAACAAGCAATCGTAAAGATGTCTAAGTGAATCGGAATATGCCAACACATTTATCTGTATTTTCTAGATGCTTCGTAGTGGGCGTTTTGTTAGCGCGACCCTCAGTTGACCATTGGTCGATTTTACAAAAAAGTCGTGCCATAGAAATTTTTATTTCATTGGACAATATTCGATGGCCATTAACAAACAATCGTAGAGATGTCTAAGTGAATCGGAATATGCCAACATATTTATCTGTATTTTCTAGATGCTTCGTAGTGGGCATCATGTTAGCGCGACCCTCAGTTGACCATTGGTCGATTTTACAAAAAAGTCGTGCCATAGAAATTTTTATTTCATTGGGCAATATTCGATGGCCATTAACAAGCAATCGTAGAGATGTCTAAGTGAATCGGAATATGCCAACACATTTATCTGTATTTTCTAGATGCTTCGTAGTGGGCATCATGTTAGCGCGACCCTCAGTTGACCATTGGTCGATTTTACAAAAAAGTCGTGCCATAGAAATTTTTATTTCATTGGACAATATTCGATGGTCATTAACAAACAATCGTAGAGATGTCTAAGTGAATCGGAATATGCCAACACATTTATCTGTATTTTCTAGATGCTTCGTAGTGGGTATCATGTTAGCGCGACCCTCAGTTGACCATTGATCGATTTTACAAAAAAGTCGTGCCATAGAAATTTTTATTTCATTGGACAATATTCGGTGGTCATTAACAAACAATCGTAGAGATGTCTAAGTGAATCGGAATATGCCAACACATTTATCTGTATTTTCTAGATGCTTCGTAGTGGGCATCATGTTAGCGCGACCCTCAGTTGACCATTGATCGATTTTACAAAAAAGTCGTGCCATAGAAATTTTTATTTCATTGGGCAATATTCGATGGCCATTAACAAGCAATCGTAAAGATGTCTAAGTGAATCGGAATATGCCAACACATTTATCTGTATTTTCTAGATGCTTCGTAGTGGGCGTTTTGTTAGCGCGACCCTCAGTTGACCATTGGTCGATTTTACAAAAAAGTCGTGCCATAGAAATTTTTATTTCATTGGACAATATTCGATGGCCATTAACAAACAATCGTAGAGATGTCTAAGTGAATCGGAATATGCCAACATATTTATCTGTATTTTCTAGATGCTTCGTAGTGGGCATCATGTTAGCGCGACCCTCAGTTGACCATTGGTCGATTTTACAAAAAAGTCGTGCCATAGAAATTTTTATTTCATTGGACAATATTCGATGGTCATTAACAAACAATCGTAGAGATGTCTAAGTGAATCGGAATATGCCAACACATTTATCTGTATTTTCTAGATGCTTCGTAGTGGGCATCATGTTAGCGCAACCCTCAGTTGACCATTGGTCGATTTTACAAAAAAGTCGTGCCATAGAAATTTTTATTTCATTGGACAATATTCGATGGTCATTAACAAACAATCGTAGAGAT
Source organism: Tipula helvola (assembly GCA_963556165.1). Taxonomy (NCBI): domain Eukaryota; kingdom Metazoa; phylum Arthropoda; class Insecta; order Diptera; family Tipulidae; genus Tipula; species Tipula helvola. The sequence goes on from OY744481.1 coordinate 73,131,178, forward strand.
GTCTAAGTGAATCGGAATATGCCAACACATTTATCTGTATTTTCTAGATGCTTCGTAGTGGGCATCATGTTAGCGCGACCCTCAGTTGACCATTGATCGATTTTACAAAAAAGTCGTGCCATAGAAATTTTTATTTCATTGGGCAATATTCGATGGCCATTAACAAGCAATCGTAAAGATGTCTAAGTGAATCGGAATATGCCAACACATTTATCTGTATTTTCTAGATGCTTCGTAGTGGGCGTTTTGTTAGCGCGACCCTCAGTTGACCATTGGTCGATTTTACAAAAAAGTCGTGCCATAGAAATTTTTATTTCATTGGGCAATATTCGATGGCCATTAACAAGCAATCGTAAAGATGTCTAAGTGAATCGGAATATGCCAACACATTTATCTGTATTTTCTAGATGCTTCGTAGTGGGCGTTTTGTTAGCGCGACCCTCAGTTGACCATTGGTCGATTTTACAAAAAAGTCGTGCCACAGAAATTTTTATTTCATTGGGCAATATTCGATGGCCATTAACAAGCAATCGTAAAGATGTCTAAGTGAATCGGAATATGCCAACACATTTATCTGTATTTTCTAGATGCTTCGTAGTGGGCATCATGTTAGCGCGACCCTCAGTTGACCATTGGTCGATTTTACAAAAAAGTCGTGCCATAGAAATTTTTATTTCATTGGGCAATATTCGATGGGCATCGTTTGGCAATATTCGATTTATTTACAAATATTTTTTTAGTTTCCAATAAGAATAAAATCATATTCATTTCCTTCCTTTCGTATAGTGTGTAGCACTTGCCTTAAGAATATGTTTAACAGTGTAGTTACTATTACACACAAAACATTTTAAAATTCTTTTTGGATTTGTATACATATATGTTATTTTTTTTGTTATAAACTTCACTCTCGTGACTTGGACCAAACCCGACAAACATTTCAATACCGACAACTAAATTTACCGAGCGTCGGACACAATTGCAAAAACAACAAAAATAATTTCATCGGACATAATTACAAATACAAAAAAAACAATTCAACAAACAAAAGAGAAAGTAAGTCAAATTCTCAGTATTTTTAAAGTTAAACTGTTTAGTTTTTTATTTTAACGAAAAAGTTCTCAAATTGCATTTTTCATTACTCTCTTAAAAGAAAAGAGTGGGACAAATCATGATTCTATAAATCCCAGGTTAGCTCGATTTTTCAAAACACGTGTTCGTGACGTCATGCAATTCTTTTTTACTTTTCATTTTTTTATTTGTTGTTGTAATTTATATACGTATTGAGAATTGAGTGACGTCAAAAAAAAAAGATGGCCATTTGTTTACATATTTCGAGCTAACCTTGGTTTTATTGAATCTGAATGAATTTAAATTTGGTGCCACTTGACAATGAATAATTGTTTCCGAAATAATTTTTCACGCAGAATCCGAATCTGGGCTCAGAATTGCTCTATCATGTCAGGTTTATGAGATATTCTAGCCTAAAAGTGCAAAAAACACTGTTTTATGACATATTTGAGGTTATCTAGCACCGCGATTTTTTTTTTCTTCAAAAATCCATGTGTGGGATCTTATAGTACCAGTCTTCTTCTTTCAAATGCCGATGAGTTTGCTCAAATATTTATTTTTTTCGCCGAGATATCGCATTTTCGAATTTGCATGTTCGTGAATTTTTCGGTATACGAAAATTTTATACCGTAGCCGTACGTACATCGGCGGAAACAACTATCGGCGGAAACAACTATTCGTTGTCCAGGGGCAACATTTTGCAGGGTAGTGTTACTTAAATTTTTTGTGATTAATTCTCGGTAATTTTATGGACTTTGTTCGGTAAAGAATATTTTTTTTTTTCTTAAGGCATTGCCCCCATGCACAAACAGCAAACCGGTATTTCAAAACGTCAAATTCAATTTTTGACCAAATTGTTTGGTGTTCAATATCAAAATTATTAAAAAATAGTTCGAATCTATAAGTTCCACCTTATTCTAAGAAAATTTTATTAAAATTGATTTAATTTCATTCAAAAAGTCCCAATTTTAAGTTTTGCCGTCCGTCAAGCAAAAATCCGTCCGTCAAAATATAAAATTGGGGTTTTTTGAATGAAATGAAATCTATTTTAATAAAATTTTCTACAAATAAGGCGGAACTTATAGATTCGAACTATTTTTTAATAATTTTGATATTGAAAACCAAACAATTTGGTCAAAAATTGAATTTGACGTTTTGAAATACCGGTTTGCTGTTTGTGGATGGGGCAATGCCTTTATTTCAATTATTAATTACGAGTATTACAAATTATTGTTTTGTTTTCATTTCGCAATAAAGCCATATATGGTATTCATAATGTGCAGTATACATTTTTAATGCAACGCCACACAAACTTGTTTAAAATTGATATAAATAAAACTCTTTTTGAAACTAATAATTTTTATTTAGTTAGCTTAATTATTTTGCTTTATAATTCAATAAAAAAATTTGTTAATTTTAATTCCAGGAATAAATACAGTTGATTTAATTGTATTCAAAATTATTTGTGCACATTAAAAATTAAATAGTGATTTAGTCAATTAAGATGTGTGTATGCCCTTATTTAGATTTTATTATTTCTCTTTGACATCTCGCAAGTGGTCCAGATTTATTGATACAATCTCCTAGAACCTTATCGCTTATGGTTTAATTAGCAACCTTCTATAAATGTTTGGTCTTACTATATCGTGACTATGATCTTTCGCTTTCATTTAAACCCTCGCAAGTTTAAATCCTATCAAAGTACCGAGGAAATATAATAAGAATGCTTAGAATAATTTGAAACCATCCTTGTGGTTTCAAAATTATTCTAAGCGTTTTATTAATTACCTCGGTAATTTTATGAACCTTGTTCGATAAAGAATATTTTTTTGTCTCTTATTGCAATTATTTATTATTATAAATTTTGTTTTGTCATTATTTCGCGGTAATTTGAATTATTTTTTCATTTTTGGTTTCAAAATTATTCTGTGTTTCTATTAATTTAATACACTTAATTTTTATTAGAATTTAATACATGTTTATATATCGTCGGTAATTTTACGAAATTTATTCAGTAACATTTTTCCTATTCCTCTGTATAAAAATAATATATATAATTGCTCCGTTTGGTTTTATTCTATTCTTTTCTATGTTCTCGAGTAACCACATGTCACAAAAAAGCGACAAAAATTTCACATAAAATGGTGATTGGTGGAAAAAAATGTGACGAAAAAATTGTCACAATATGGATGAAAAATGGTTGATGGGGTTGACGCCGATTGTCACACGTAACCGAACATTTTGTAAATCAAATTTGTCGGTTTTTGGTGGAATATTTTTGAAATATTTGTTGAAAATTTAGTCACAAATTCGGCAGTTGTTTTATGGTAATAAAGTCAAATATTTCTCGATATTTTCTGAATAATTGGTGGTTTAACTGTGGAACTATCATAATTATGAACTATTTGTTGAAATTATAACCACAAATTCGATAGTTTTTTTGTAATATCACTTAATTATCAACAATTTTGTGGATATTTGTTGGTTTATTGATGCAATTATGCGTAACAAATTTTTTTTTTGACCCTACTTAAATAATTTTGTAAAAAATACTCCATTGTATGGTTTATTTGATATTTTTATTATTATTTATTTTAAAAACAAGATCTACCAAAAATGTAGAAATATCAAAAGCCTCGACTCTAAAAAATGAAAACTTTCCTTGAGTTTTCTATGTGGTAGTTTGGTTTCGTACAGATAAGCTCGCACAAACAAAAAGTTCGGTCTACTCATCAGGTACTCAGGTAGCTACGACCAAACACAAACTACAAAAATAAAATTCCAACTTCGTACATTAAGTATGAGGCAAGAACGTAGTGACTTAGCGAATTATAAATTCACCAAATCAAAAATGATCAAAATCTTTTTTTTTTTTGGGAGTAAAATGAACATATATTTTGTCACAAAATACCCGCATAAATATGTTCCACATTGTCAACTTTTTTTGTGGCAAAAAGGTACTTACATTTTGTGACAAATTGGTCTAACATTTTGTGATCATTTTATGTAATTTTATTGGTAATTCCTTGTTTTTTTTAGTTTTTTGTCGGGGCGATGTTTATACAAAATTATTCGACGGTCATTTTACGTTTTTTTTTTTCGAAATTTCATATTTTGTTTCGTTCCGGTTAATTATTCATAATTTCCTATAGTTACTACTCGAAAATGTTGTGATACTTACTTTGTTCGATAATTTATTAATTTAATTTTTTCAATTTGTTATGTAAAGCAAAATGTCAAAATAATGGCTCATCAATTCCAATTTAATGTGGCCCAAACATTACGCCAAAGCATTCAAAAAGAATGAAGATGCGGGTTCGGATTGGATAGCATATATCTACAAAATGCTAAAAAATGATATCCGGTAAGTATTTTAGCTTGTTTAGGTTATTTTCCTATTTTTATTTTGTGCAACAATAACTTTTCAGAAACAACAGATGGCGCAATTAGGACAGAAGAAGTATACATACATGGTGTATACTAATTCTGAATCTGAGAAAACAGCTGTTTAATAACTTGATGGATACTGCATGCGAATAAAACGTAACCACAACAAACGAGACTCACTCATATCCAATAGAGAAAACGAGTTGATAAACAAATTAATGAGCCGTTGAGCGAAATTACTTTTACTCAGGTAAATTCGGAAGACACAAATAAATATATTTTGTCATACATTTTATTATTTGTATTTTTAGAGAATGGCAATGACGAAGGTACCCTAGTTTTCCGAAGTAACCTGAAGTATATCCGAATGAATTACAGTCAAAAGTTAAAAATCAACAAACAAATATTTTATTATAATTAATAAAATCCTTTATTTAAAAACATAATTTTACTTTTTTATTGCTACCAATATAATTGGAATAAAGGACAGACAGCTGACACTTTGCAGTGATATTTATCCACAACAAAATTACATATTCTAAAGTAAATTATACCATCTAAAGGTTTGCATTTGCGTTCAGTAATATAGATAGGCTAATCTTTTACTGTAATATAAAATCACACATTTACTGATTTTTCAAAGTAAAATACAATCATTTTGACATTTCACAATAATATGGAACCACTAAATTACCGATTCGGTGAATTAATCGTAACCAGTAAAATTTATGAATCATTTACGTATACGTTCAGTAATAAAGGCAGTCATGTAAAACCACAAAAATAACGATTCGGCAAAGTAAAATCGACAGGTAAAAATCATATGAAAGTATACATAAATGTTCAGTAATACAAACTGATATTTTATAGTAATCTGGGACCACAAAATTACCGAATCGGTAAAATCGGCCTGCCCAAAGAGCGCCAAAATACGTTCTTTTGTAGGTATTATGTCAGTAATTTCCCGACACGGTAATCGGTTCCTAGGTAATTTTGCGGGTCAAAAATTACAAAATGTTTGTCGGGAAATATGATATAAATCGACTAAAATTTGTCCAAGTTATTATGAAAAACCTGAAACTTTACCGAATGGTAAAATTTTCATGACGATCGGTTCAGCGGTTTAGGCGCCTATTCAACACAGACAGACATGAAATTGCCTATTAGTAATATAGATAGCAAAATTGGTATTGCTTTTTTAATTGACATAGTGTCTAAGTAGAAAGCCAAATTAATACGCCAAATTAATAATTCACCGAAATTTATGCTAAGTTTTTCCTGTTTATTGTTGATAGAAGTTCTAACTCCAAAATTTGTTCTAACTCCAAAATTTAGTTCGTCTTAACTCCAAAATTTGAATATGTTGCTTTTGTGGCCGCTTCTTAAGGTTACCTCAAAATAATTCGAAAAACTTCTTAATCATATATTCAATGTAATATATAAGATTATATCAAACATGGTTGACCATAGTTCCCAAATTTTTCCAAAATTGACATTGTGCTGCTCCCTGGGATTTTCAAATGAAAATTCGGAAAACCATATATGCATATTCACGATGTATTATATGAGATTGTAACAAGCATTGTCACAACCAGTTCCCTATTTTTTGGAAAATTTTCAGATTATGAGATCATCAGAATAGATTTAGCCGAAGAAAGAAATCTAAATTAACTCTGTAAGAGAAGAGTAAATAAACTTAAGCACGATTGCTCTTTTTCTCTACAGCTTAATTTATTGTTTGATGGATATAGGCAAATTAAATAGAAGTGATTTGTACCAAATACAGTACAAGATTAATTAACAGCAAATTAATTTATACTATAATAAATGGGGTTTCTTAACATTCTAAGAAAATTTTCTTCTGAACATAAAATATTCTTAACTATAATTTGCAAAACTTAATTTACTGTTGTACACGGTATTAATGTGTAAATAAAATTTAAAGTTCCAATGTCAGGTTTAATGCGGAAATCGAAAAATAATTCGGATATCACACTTGCTGAAGTATGAAAAAAAACATTAAAACTGTAAAACGATAAAGTATCTTCCGATAGTTTGATAAAATTTTCGATAAGCGATTTATTCGTATGTTACCGCAATGTAACAAATTGGGGTCAAGTACTTGCCTTCAACATCAGTCAAATAAGAATTCTTCAATTATTTATGCTATGCTGTAGAAATTGAATTTGATATATGTAGGTATGTATAAGAAATAGTAAAAAATCCAAATAAAATTTCAAAATCCCGAAGTAATACTTTTTTTTTGGTTGAAGTGTTAGAAAAATAAACTGATATACGATTAGGAAATCGTGTTATGTTTTTTTTTTCTTCAGAGTAGCAATAAGAACATCATAAGAATAGCATAAAAATTCAATCTCTACAAACTTTTATATATAGACGCAAATATAAATAGTGTTTCACAACATAAACTGCATCACACAATCAAACAACGGGTATCAACGGAAATCGATTACAATTTATCTAAATAAATTTTCATTTTTTATCAACTCATCGTCTTTCTTTTTTTATTTACATGTCCGACTGAGTAAACCTAAGCAAATATATTTTCAATAACCATACTAACTCGTCCGTATCGTATATGGTAGAGAGCAGACGACGATGAAGAAACCAGAGCGAAAAACTAATAAATAGCAAATTTATTATACTTCAACAGTTTCCTGGAAAAAATCTATAAAAAGATTTTCTTTTTTTAACATAATCTTCGTGTATAAAAAAAAAACAAACTGGTCTACTTTAAGATAAAACCAATTCACAGGTGACAAAAATAAATGTTTTCCAAATATTTTTTTCCCGCATATGTACGAGGTTTGTGAAACTCAGTCGTACAATACATATAAGCAACTTAGACGATAACAGAATCAGTTTTTTAATGCCTTCCTTTTATCATCTTATTTACTATGAATGCTATATATCACTTTTTATTTATCTTTATAAATTGAAGGAATCAGGTGGTAAAAAAAGTTCACAGAATTGATGTAATAATTCGAACTTACGTATAAAGAGGTGAAATTTATCGTTTTGCAAATACTAGATTAGTTTAGATAAATATATTTTCATCAGTGACATCTATCATCGTTATACATGTATCCCAATAAAAGGGTTTGTTTAACCCATTTGAATAAATATTTCATCGAGTTTTTGTTTTCAGCATAATACCATAAATTCCAGCTTGGCGTAGGCTGACTGTAAATAGATTAGATATAGGAGTAGCTTTATTGTGTACTTCTTTCAAAAGTACCGGAAATTTACTACGTCGATTCGACCCTCTCCACAATGATAATTTGTTAGCAAAAACTATCCTCTCTTTGAACCCTGTTCTTCTCAGTTTTGGGCTTTCTTCGGTTTTTGTACTTACTGCAGATGTAAACAGAGGGCAGGGATATTATGGATATAGATCCATCGTGCTACGTAGATATTCTAAATTGGCTGGTGCTCCTTTGATTTGAGTCATCCATGTGCTGGTGAACTCTTAGATGAAGGCTTTTACAAAAGGTTTTCCATAAACTTTGCAAGAGTTTTTGCTCAATTCTATTTATTTTAACGTTGTGGTATGTTTCTCATTTACTGTCATTTCAGAACCGTTTTCAAGTGGTTCGATATACTACACAAAAAATAATCAAGCAACAACTCACCTCAATTTTTGGTTTAAGTAATTCCTTGCATGCTTACTCGCTGATGCTTTAGCCGCTTGAGATAATCAAAACTATCTTCATTCCTTCGCGTTTGCCGAACTTTACAAGAGCTGTGCCTGTTAAGTTCTCTGTGGGCTCTGTATTAAATATATATTTTATAGTATTGTTAATTATGTTTGGATCTGGAGCAGATGCCTTTCCGCCATAAAATAACTAACCCTTTGACAAGGCTTAATGTGAAAACAAATAACTCCTTCTGCATTGCGAGCTCGATCATAGCCTGTGTATTTAATGATATCTCAATAAATAGATAACTTACTTTGTTACTGACGCCTGAGTAAGAATTTTGTTTGCAAAACATGACACGAGACCGGAGAATTTTGTAATTGTACTTTAGATGTACGATAGTACTAATACAATTTACTATTGTATGTACATCATTGTACGTACATGAATATCGCAGCTCTCAAGTCTCGTTTTACGAACAAAATTGTTGATCTGGTTCATCGGTAGGAATCGGAAAGTATTTTTTACCATCAACCATAATTTTATATGGCCTTCAGGTCGAAATTTTGTATGTCTAACCTATCAAGAATCCGTTTCTCATCCACGTCCGTCCCGAGTTGGGAAAGAAGGACACCGGTTTTTACTCGAGAAGGATCGAAATCTCTGCTGGAAGGAATGTATTTAGATTTAGATATTGAGTTGTGGAGTACGAGTTTAACAACGCTTTTCTTTTGAACGTCAGTTTTCAGTATGATGACCAGCTCGATGTTGCCCATCTGCTTCTTTTAAGCACAGTTTTGGGGAATTTCCTGGCCGTCCCTGGCACCGTCGGTGACACTTCATCTTCTTGTCTCCGATGGGTTTTCTCGGTCGATCTTCTACATTTCATTTTAAGATCGGCGACCGGTAACTACTAGCCTACAAACTTTAGGTTTTTCTAGGGCATTTTTAACTAGAAAGAACATTCGATTTTTAACAGCTCCACTTAGCCTTTGTTTGTGATTTCCTGTTGCTTGCATAGACCGCTATGCATTGTTTATGAGAATGCGACTCTCCTCCAAGTTATTTAAATCGTTTCCTTCTTTTCTTGTGTTCTCTGCTTCTTGCTGCCTGAACGAGGGGGCTGCATTTCCTGTTTTTCTTTAAAAGCTTAAAAAATATGAAAAATGCAAATGCCGAACCACCGGCGTTTGAAACACTAATTATAACTAAGAAACTCAAAACCTAAACATTAGAAAATTGAATTTAGAAGACATCGGAACAAAGTGCGTACGATTAGGTTAACTTTAGAAAATATTAGGCTGAAATCCTGCACGTCCGTGGACCGAATTAGGCAAACAAAACCAAAAGCATTTGTACGAATGTTATGTATGAGTGTGTATGTTGAAAACTCAAGCGTTTTTGAGTTTGAAGAACTTTGTAGAAAATTGATGAGTTTTGTAGAAGGCTCGTTGTAGCAGCAGATGAAGAAAAACGCCAATGATTTAATAGTCAATCTTGACTTAAGATAATTTTTATTTTATCTTATAATTAAAACTGAGTGATATTGAGACGACGTATATCGTTTGATCTCGAAACCAACTTAGCATAAGATTGGATCCTCTACGATTTCATGATCCAGATGAAATAGCTTAATTGAGAGTGGAATTAAACGGAATGAATGGGATCTCATACCTACCTCAAATCAACTCCTAACTAAACCTCTCTCCCAACTCAAACTCAATCGTGACGCAATCCGAAATGCAACCACCAAATCAATGAAATCAATGAGCTCATGATAAAATCTCAACTGAACCCAAACTCAAACTCAACACACTTCTAGACCAAAACTCATAGCTCAACGAAACCGCCCAAATCAATGGGCGTACGTGAACTTAAATCAATTCTAACTCAACTTGCAAATCGACGTGCAACCGAACCCTCAACTTCACCCCAAACTCAATGTCCAAATCAATCCTCCACTCAATGCAGTTTGAAAAACTACATGAGTACATGAACTGATCTTAAAGCAACTTAGACTCACTTCCAACTCAGCACTCAACAAAACCCATGTAAATTCCCAATTGAACTGCTGATTCAATCTTAACTCAATCCCAACACAAAATCCTACCCTAGCCGTACCCAACCCTACTACAACCCAACCCAGCCTCAACTCGACTTGCACCCCAGCCCTTAAATTAAACACAAACTCAACTTTCAAGTCAACGTAGTCTAAAACTACAAGCGTATGTAAACTCAACTCAAGCTAACCCTTACTCAATGCTTAATTCAACTTTCATGGACCCCGGCTGAACTGCCTTAACCTTAACTCAACCCCAAATCCACTCCAACTCTACCCGTAGATGAACTACATGCGTACGTGAACTCAACTCAAGCTAACCCTTGCTCAATGCTTAATTCCACTCTCATGGACCCCGGCTGAACTGCCTAAACCCTAACCCTCCAAATCCACTCCAACTCAACCCTCAACTCAACCGTAACCTGAACGCTCAACTCAATCCACAAACCAGCATATCCACAAATGGAACGAAAACGATATAGTACGTGTTTTTATGTCAATCCGCATGGCATGTAGCCGAGCCTGTTGATCTACAGGTTCCAAAATCTTTTAAATTCTCCGCCTTGACCGCAGAAATAGATTTACATGAAAAAGAAAAACAATCCAAATGACAAACCGTTCTTGAGATACCATGGGTATACAGTAGACATCCAGACAGGTGGACGGATTCTTTTTGTTTGCTTTGTCGGACTCAAGGGTTTTCAAAACGTCGAGAGAATTGATTTTGAACAAAAAAAAATATTGGTCATTTCATAACTTTGCTTCTGACAGACTAAAGTTAACTGTCTAAAATATGACCAGAACAGTATGTTACAGTTCTCCGGCTCAAGATCTTTTTTGCGGATGAGCATGCTATAAAAACAATTATTTTTTACGATCATAGCAGGTATTTGTGAGAATTTAAGGACTTACAGTCATTGATCAAATTATTAGGACCAAGTTGATTTCTAATAATTTGTTTAATTAACTAAACATTTTAGGCGCGTGGCCACCTCAAAACATTATTTTCACTAATTATTGTTGTAAGTATTATGTGATAAAAAAAATTGTTGGGGTACTAAATTAATGATATATTATGTACTAAAAGGGGAAATATTTAATTTTTTATTAATTTAAAAAAAAAAAAACTATTGCTGCACCCCTAGAGATATTGCTCAAAATTCTGAAATGATAAATTATTCTCCATCACTGATTTTACATTTCTATTTCTTTCATTTGGGGGTCTCTAAAAGTTATTTATTTTTATCCCAATTTACTACGCATATTAAGACTGTGACCGAAACCTGTGATAAATATTTTTAGTACTAATTTTTGATATTTATTTGAGAAATATTCCCCTACATTCATAATTTTTTATTAGGCTGTCCGAATAGTGTAAGAATTTGTTGACGTATTTCTCCTTCTCATATATTTATTATCTCAGTGTAAATGGGAAATTTTTTTGAGAGAAAATGACATTAATGATACCCACAACATCAAGTTTACTTTACTGTACCTTCTTATATTGTGGCTAGGTAGTGGCCTATGTTTAGGATAATAAGAGTGGTTGTTGTTTATTTTTATATAAAATAAATTTCAAATCTATGCTATTGATTTGTCAGGAGTCGGTTGGAAAAAGACATCTTCGCTCATTCTTAATACTCAACAATATTCGGTAAACAAAGGTAATATTTTTGAAAATTGGATTGCGGTGCTGAATAAGTGTATGTAATGAGAATAGAACATGCAGATAGGCGATGTAAATAATCACAGAATTAGGAAGTTGGCTTCTATTCGCATCATTGAATAATTTCCGATTTCTGGATATCGGATGTTCACGACACTTTTAAACTGACAATAACACTGAATTACGCGATTTAAATCCATCAAAAAATCCAGCAAGACAACTAAAATCAAATCCCAGTTCAAAACATGCATCTCAAAATAGCGAAAGAGGAAAATCAATACATAAAGTACTAAAGTATGTTACTAAGGCGACTACACCAATTACGCAATGAATTATTTTGTATATTATGTCAAAAATTATCATAGGATTTGACTGTAGTAATTTGGGTGTGTGCGGTTTTGTCAAGTAAATGGCAAAAATTAGTACTAAAACTTATTTATCACAGGTTTCGGTCACTGTCTTAAAATGTACTTTTGGTTTACTAAATTTTGTGTACTAAATTTTTGAAGTACTAAATTTACCATGTACTAATTTTGTTTGTGTGCGAATAATTTTTTGTTTTAACCACATCTTCTCTTGAACTTACGGAATGTTAAATATAGTCTTTCGGGAGGCGCCGGACCCTTTAAACATGTTAGCTTCATTTGACATTAGTGGTCAATAGTGGCTCAATATTCTGTGAACAGTTTAACATATTATTCGATTTTCGATTTGTAGATCTTCAATTTTTTAGTGCAGTACATATTGTAAAATTTTAATCTTTCAATGGTTGTTTCACTATATCAACGGTAGTTTGACTATAGTCATCTTTAATTGGAGACCATCGAGATTTTTGAAGTTCGCCGAAATTTAAAAAATAACGGAACAACTAGTTGGATGATTGATCTAATGAATTACCAATTTGGTCAAGTTTGGTCTTTTTGCTAAGTTTTTACAATAATGGCATTTATGCGTCACTAATAATAACTTCTTTTGTTTGTTGTGAAGTATGTTCTTTTAAACGAAAATTTCTATGACATTTGATTGAATAGTTTCTTAGTAAGACTTAAAAGGTTTAGAGCTAAAAGAAATCATCGGTAAGATGAAAACAGTGTTAGGTAAATATGCACTTTCAAATGCAACTGTTTATAATTGGGTAAATTAATTTAAATGTGGCCGTACAAGCACAAGTGATGCTGATAGTTCAGGAATGCCAGAAGAGGTAACAACACCAGAAATGTTCGAAAACGTCTATGGACTCATTATGAATGACCGTCGTATAAAGTTGCGCGAAATTGCTGCTATTGTTAACATCTCAAAAGCTGGCAGCAAGATGAGTACCAAACTTTTTAACAAATGTTCAAAAAATGAATCGAATGATCATTTCTAAGTAATGTTTGGACATGTTTCAGGGTGAACTAACTAAATTTTTATGTCGATTCATAACGGTAGATGAAACATGGTTCCATCACTACACGCCAGAATCAAAACAACAGTCAAAACAATGGGTAGAAGCTGGTTCAAGTGCTCCAAAGAAAGCAAAATTTGTTCCATCAGCTGGTAAGGTTATGGCCCCTGCCTTTTGGGATGCACAAGGCATAATATTCATCCACTATCTTGAGAAGGATAAAACCATCACAGGTGTATATTATGCATCATTATTAAGCACTTTGAATGAAAAAATTAAGAATAAACGGCCACGTTTGAAGAAGAAAAATGTACTCTTCCATCATGACAATGCGCCATCACATTGCCCCTTGTGACTTTTTCCTAATTTAAAACATGAAGAACTGGCTCGATGGAAAGAGGTTTGAGTCAAATGATGAAGTAATAGCTGAAACGAACGCTTATTTTGAGAAGTTTGATAAATTATATTTTAAAAAACTTTTAATGAAATTGGAAAAACGTTAGAATATGTGTATCGACCTAAAAGGAGACTATATGTTCAAAAATAAAGTGAATTTTACTTAAAAAAATTATGTTTACAGTACTATAATTTTGTCGTTGAGGACGTTCTAAGTGTAGTTTTTCTTAAAATGGGTCGTACGGTATAGTCTGGAAAAGTCTATTTTGGGTTATTTCGATGTTCAGAATTCAAACTGTCGATAATACTTAGAGTTGATCAAGCGGCATACTTATTTTACAATCTCCCACACAAGAAATCTCGTTTGTTTGCTATGTGCTATGAGTTTTGAATAAAGGACCTGCAGAAAACAAAATTTTGCATATTCACTCCACAATGTTAGCCAATAAAGTTTTACTATACAAAGCGATAATCAAACCCATATAAATTACTGTATTCAATTTTAGGGGTCCACAGAGAACTCCTGAAGCAAACCCAAGCCAAAATATTGGTAGTTTTACCAATGGTCCGTGGTACATTAGAAATAGTAATATACATGACGACTTTGGAATTAAATTCATCAAAGAAACTAAAATATTACTCAAAACAAGAAGCATACGAATTGGCTGAAACGGCTTCGATTTAGGCAACTGAAAATAACAGATCCACTCGGACTGATAAACCTGTGAACCTGTAAATTTATTAAATGGTATATATAAGTATTTAAATTAATCTAAATTAATTAAATTGTGAGCACTAACAATAAGTATTAACATTGGCTAAGACTTAAAATATGTAATAATTTTATTTAATAATTTGATTACTTCTTATTAGTTTCTTATGTAGAAAGATTCAAGAATTAGACCATTAGCATCATTTAAAAAAGAAAAACTCTTTAATGTACGTCATCACAAAGATAATGACAATACATACAAATTTTTGAAATGGCAACAAGTTTGTACAAAAATTGTTCGTGGCAACTTCTTCGGGTCAAATCTTCCAGCATTTATGGAAACTGATTGTTTCTGAAATTGCAAAAAAAAACTTCACGATAGACAACACCCACTATTGTTTTTAACAATACCTATGATTCTTATACATCATTCAATGATTCGTTTCGAACGCTTGTTCGTACAACAACACAAAATTATAAAATTAGAGATATTTGAAAATTAACACTTATATGTTATAAATAAAAATTAAAAGCGGTATAATGTGTTAAATTAATTGCTAATATAAACATTTCACGTGGTCTTGAAGCATGAAGTTTAAATTTATTGATCACAATAAACTCAATTTTATTGTTGTTGTTGTTATTTTCGTTTGCTTAGGTCGACTAGCAACTCAATTTTATACGTCAATTCCAAAAATTTTGGAAACAGTTGGATAAATTACTTAAAAAGTCATATACTATCAAATTGGATTTCTGCGGCATTTTAGAACTTGAACAAATAAACAACAAATTAGAACGTCATTTATTGTAATACCATTCAAATTGAGCTAATTTTTGTGTTCAGCAATCAAAATTGAAATCACAGATTCTCGAAAATCTAGATAACTTTAATAAGGTCAAAAGAAGTGCAACTCCAAATCCTAGCCAATATTATGTACGGTTTACTACATTAAAATCCAAGTATTTATATAGACCAATAAAGACAGAAAATCCCATTTCTAGTTTTATTGCTTGTTATAAAAACATCATAAATGACTAATACTGTATTCTATTCTTATACATATTGTATGAATACGTAAAGAAGATTTTCTTTTCATAAAAACACAAATCTGAAAATCTTTTTCATTCATTCATACAGACTATACAAATAAAATAGCAACTATTCAGCTGACAACAACAACAATATCAATATCATCAAGACATGACATTTCGTTTTATTTAAGTAAATTTAAAATTTTTAAATTAGATTTTATTAACAAAAAAATAAAAATGCTAAATAAATAAATTTGTTTAGTTTTTAAGAACTTTTATCAACAAATTGCAGCAATTTTTGTTGCTGTGATTTTGTGAAAAATATATATGTATATACATACATTGCAAATGCTACATTTATATGTTGAAATGTGATGGATATGTGCATTCATACGAAAATGTATGATTGCATTGTGTAGTTGAGGATGAGATTTTTTTTTTCTATTTATTATTATTATCACCGTTGAGTTGTTTACTGTATTCTATGCGATAGCAAATTATTCTATCAGCCAGGATTAGGGTAGTTTACTGTTATGAATATATATAAAAAAAACTAGGTTTATCCGATTCCTTCAACGACACTTTTCATCAAAGCGTTCTTTATACGTCTCCAAACCATCCAGAGACACCTCACCTCCGTCCTAACATCACGATTTTATTTAAGGGTGTCTCATAGTAATTTGCTATTAAGATTTATAAAAGAGCTTTAATACTAAGAGAATTTATTACTCAGGAATAATTTATTGAAAGGCCAGTTCATTAAAACAATTCACAAATAATGTTTCGATCAACCTGACGTTGCAATTTGAATCAATAAATTGTCTTAAAATGTAATAAAACGTCACAGGAAGAATTTATATTTAAAAGCGTACTAGATATTTTTAAAAATATTAACGATATTATTGGCCACCAGCAAAGTATTGAAGGTAAATTTAAATATTTAAATTTTATATTACAATAACCTATAGGTGTCCCTATATGTTATTGTAATATGAAATTTAAACTTCCTAAATATGGAACAATTGTTGGAATTAGGAAGGTGTATTCGCCGTAAAAAAATATTTTTTCGAAAAGTTTTCTTTTATTTCGGAAAACGGTTCAACACATTTTTGTTTGCTGTTTTTCATTAAAATGACTCCGACGCATTCAGATAATGGCTTGTCACATTTATCATCAAAATACAAAAAATTTCGCCAGCTCCTTTTTTGGCAGTTTTCTCTTCCACTGCAATCCCCTCTGTTCTAGAACCGAATGGATTCAACATTTAGTACAAACTGCTTATTACTCAAATCTATCTTTGTACACAATTTTAAGAGAATCTATTAATATTTATGATAATGGCAGGCAAAACAAAATAATAAAAATGTATAACTGGAAGGACGGACACGACACGATGCAACATTTTTTTAATCGATGTTTTGGAGTCCTTGTAACATAATTCGTCGAGACATGTGAAAATCAGGAACAAAATTTTTTTGCGATTACAATACCTATACTTATTCAATATAACTACATTATAGTGGGAAAAGTAAAAAATATATCATATTTGGATGATTTTGATGTCTTCTGAAAAAGCGACTTCTCACAGAATAATGTATTATGCTTTTTTTGACATTCGTTGTAAGACTTCATTCTCTCACTAAATTTCCAATTGTGGTCGCACTCAAAAATGTAATTGTTATTTGAATGATCAAGAAATTCGGTCGTAATATTCGTTGAAGTGGAATCGATTTACCCTCATCAATATTTGTATACTTTGCCTTCAGAACTGTTCGGTTTAAAAATAGCTAAGATTCAGAGTAGAATCTCATTTCCATCGTGCATATCGAATTTCATAATAATCAGTTGAGAAACGGCCAAGTTCCATCCTAATGTGTCATATTTCAGAACTTCACCTAAAAATCATTTTAAAATAACATTTCCATCCCACGTATCGGATTTCATTATTATCGGTTTAGAATTGGCCAAGTTCCATTCTGTTTATCCAAATTCTATATAGAAGACGTAAATAAAACTTAATGTTCGTTGAATGATGTTAAAACTTAATGTTCGTTGAATGATGTTAATAAATTTGACAATGTTTTAGAGTTCATTGATAATTTACAGTCAGATGTTCACGTCTTAGTTATTGCTGAAACATTTATTCAAAGTCACAACACAATGGGGTAATCTATAAAAAATTACAGTAGCATGTTTTCATGTAGAGATGATAGATTAGGTGATGGGTTTTCATTATATATTGGAAATGATACTAAGTGTTGTATAGTGAACAAAGATAATGGTTTATACCCGTTTCAATTTATACAAATCAGGCAGGCTTTCTAGATGGTTTGGTACTAAGTACGGTTTGTGCTTTTTATCGTCCACCTAGCTCTGAGCTTGGTTGTTTTTTACCTGTTTGGATATTTTGCTATCTGGAAGCTGCAATTCTGATAACATACTACTTGTTGATATGAATATTTCGGTTAACAAAACCAATGTTTTTGTAATTGACTATATAGATCTGATTCCCATAAATACGGATGTCACTCGATCTGTTTGTGGTAATATTATACATCACGCAGTATCTAGTTTTTTTAAATATCAAAAATGTATTTAATTCTACCATATATTCCAACATTAGTGATCACAATTTTCTGTTCTCAAATTTCTGCTTTGCGGATAAATACATTAAAAAAAAATTAGAAAAGATAATAGTATTGATAAAGTAAATGAGAAGTTTAATAAATTTCTACTTGGCACACCATTTAATGTACATGATCCAAATAGCACTCAAAAAATCCAAATAGAAATTATTGTTAAGGTTTACAATGATTTGATTAATAAATTTACTACGACATTTTGTATTGATGCCAAGCTTAAAAATACGTTGTGCCCTCGGATTACATATACGATATCTGGCAAATTATTCGTAAGAAAATTAAGATTTAAAAAAAATTTAAACAGAATTTGAATTAGAACGATTATCCAAACTACTATACTTAAAAAAATATTTCTCTAAGAAGCATTACTTTAATAAAATGTTTTTTGATTTGAACCAAAGAGATTTATGGAAAAAATATTAATGTATTTCTTAACAAAAATCATAAACATGTTCAATTTGAAAACATTTGTTTTAATGGGCGATTTATTAGTGATGTTGGTGATATTGTTAACATTTTTAATGAGTATTTTGTTAATGTAGGTGGTTTAATCAGTGGATATATCAACTCAAACAGAGCATTCATTGAATTTTTGATTTCATGTATTTTCCGCCAGTTACATCTGCTGAAGTTGTTAACGTTATCTGTTTCCTTAGTGACTGTAAGGGTGGAGGTCCTGATAAAACTAATAACTTTGTCTTGAAATGCAGAGCGGATTTCTTCTCAAATATGTTGTCTGATATTTTTAATGCAAATTTATTAACTGGTATGTATCCCAATCGCTTAAAGATTGCTAAAGTTATTCCTATTCTGAAGAGTGGAGACTGTTCTTAAATTAATAATTACAGACCAAGCTCTACTTTATCCGTATTTGACAGAATTTTTGAAAAATTAATTTCTTTCCAATTGGTAAGTTTTTTGAACTATAAACATTTTTTTTACTCACACCAATATGGATTTAGAAAAGGGTCAAGTACGGTATTGGGTCTTGCTTAAATTGCAAGTATGTATGTACTGTTTTTGACAACAAAAAGTACGTTGGAACGATTTTTCTGGATTTACAAAAAGCTTTTGATTGTATTGATCATGATTTCTTTTAAGTAAGTACGTGGTGTTACTTTTGATTTGCTGAAAAGCTATTTATTAAATAGAAAGCAATATGTCGTACGCAGTGGAATTGACAGTAGAATTCTTGATGTGAAGTGCGGTGTTCCACAAGGCAGTGTTCTGGGACCACGTTTGTTTCTCATTTTTATTAATGATATGTCTAATTTACCATTTAAAGGTCATATTAGAATATTTGAAGATGATACTGCTTTGTTTTATGAAACTCTTGATCCTGATATGGAACATGATCTCGTTATTTTATTAAACTGTTTTAAATTTAATCTGATTTCACTTAACATTTCGAAAACTAAATATATGATTTTTCACCCTCCCTATAGAAACCAATGCTTACGTTATCTCCACTTACAGTGAATAACAATAATATCACAAGAGTTAATTCATTTAAATATCTAGGAGGTACATTTGATATTCATGTCATGGAAGGTTCATATTAATATAATTAGCAGTAAAATTGCTCCGCTTGTCGCACTACTGAGGAAGTTATCTTATTTTGTTCCAACTTGGGTTTTACTAATGATTTATTTCTCCTTCATTCATTCACGAGTCTGCTATGGTCTTCTTGTATGGAACATCTAGTTCAACTAGGCTGAAAAAACTACAAGTAATGCAAAATAAAAGCATAAATGCGATACTGCCTATTCTATTTCCGTCTAAATAATTACACTGTAATGAGAATAGTTTAGTATTACCTATTAATGTTCTGCATAAATCAATTATCCCGATGTATAAAACAATAAATTTATATTCAGTTATGTCTAACCTTAATTTTGAATATTTTCATCATGCTCACGCAACTAGGAATTGTAAAAGAATTGTTTACCACCACATTAAAACTGAATTTGGAAGAAAGTCAATTACATTTTTGGGACCATTTACGTATAATCAGATACCGGGAGACATACAAATATGTGAAACATTTCTTAAATTTAAACAAACTGTTAGAATTATTTTAAGAAAAATCTTGAATTGTATTTTTAGTTTTTAGACATTGACATATATATTTACATATTGTGTTTTTAATTTAATTAAATGTATTTCTTTGTTTTAATATTTTTTGGTTATCAACTGAGATTATACTTAAAGGGACATTAAATCCACTGGATAATCTGGTTGTTAACTTTTTTGATTAATGTTAACAATAAATAAATAAATAAACTTAAATTGACATTGATTTGAATTGGGACATCATTGGGAAAGGATTGGCCATATTAAGCAAATGATGGAAAGTTTACCCATATTGAGAATATGTATATCAAAGATACTGAACTAATTATTGAGGTACTAAACTAAAATTATTTTTATTTCAAATTTCAGGTGTATAAGTGTTTAATTGTTCATCGTTATTTAAAACACACTAGTCGCTATGTTCGGAAACAAGACAAACATTTTGCAAAGTTTCTACACAAAATTCCATCGACGTTTTTTTCATTGAGTTGGCTTAAATTAATTATGTACTTACAATATCAAATAATAAAAAAACGCTTCTCTGGAATATACCATCACTCTACATTCCATCATAATAATTTTATCTTAGAAAAAACAACCGTTTAAAAATTACATTACAGAATATAAACTTCTCAAATATCACAACTAATGGTTTATAAAAACCTGTTAAGAAGGTCCAAATTAATAAAGAGATAAGTAAAACAATGCGTTTAGATGTTAAAACAATAGAAGGAATATTAATACCCATTGAGTTCCAAATAAAGAAATTTTTTAGTTTCCCGAATGTCTTAGAAGAAACGCTTCAGTATACAAAAAATTTATTGGCAGATTCGACCGAGGAAATTTTTTTCAAGCTAAAATATCGAGAAAGAACTCCTTGCTATTTCAAAAAAAAAATTCATAATTCCATATTTTCTGTACGTATTATGATGATTTTGAAACAGGGAATATTTTGGGAAGCCATTCTGGAAAGCAATCTTACGCAGCCTTTTACTATAGCTTTCCTACATTGCCGAAACAGATTTCTTCACTTAGAAGCATTTTTCCTGCAATGTTTTGTAAATCTCATGAATTGAAAATTTTTGGTGTTAACACTTGTATTAGAAGCCTCATTAACGTAGGTACTCAAATAAATAGAATCTGAGGGAAATGATATATTGTTAAGCAGACAAAAATTAAAGGTGTATTTTGTATTGGGGTTAGTGGTTGTTGATTAGAATTACTTAGCATTGAATGCGTTATTAGGATTTAGTTAATCTTTCTCAACAGTTATTTTTGCCGATTTTGTGAATTTAATAAAAACGACATTTCAAATATAAATTGTGAAAATTCTTCTCTTTTGTAGACTTCAAAGCTACAGGTATAACAAATAGCATATTAAATGAAATTTCAAGCTTCCATGTTACTGATAACTTCTCACTCACTAACATATTTATGAAGAAAAAATTTTTCTCTGGAAATATTTAATTCCAAAATTCAATTTTATGACTACAGAGAAATTGAATTAGGAAATAAAGTTCGAGTTTTAAAACATGATCTCCGTAATAAGGATTTACAACTTTCTGGCAGAAAATGTTTATCACTTCTGAATTATTTTCCTTTTTTTTTTTGGAGAACTTATTCCAAACAAAGATATTGTAATATATGTTTATTTTAGAGAAAACCATTGAGCTTTTATTTTCAGAATCGTTTACTAATTGTATGGTAATTAAACTCTCTGAAAAAATAAATTTCATATCATAACCAGTTTTACGTTAAACTTTTTGAGCCTATGCTTAAATCCAAATATCATCATTTACTTTATTACCCCATGCTTGAATCCGGTTCTATTAAACATTTGTGGGGTATGTGTTTTGAATCCAAACACCGTGAGTTAAAAAATTACATCAATGTAACTTCATGTACAAAAATTTGTCATTTCCAGTGGGAAAGAAGTCATTGCTGAAATTAGCTTACAAAATTTTACAAAATTTCCAACTCGATTCAGATAAAATTAGTTTTAAATTAGAAGGTGATAATAATGTGACTTCAACAGTATACAAGCACTCTAAATGTATCAATTCTTCATGAAGATGTTAAGCAAGTTGAACTATTAATTTATAAAGGAACTTAATTCAAAAACGGTTTCTATATTCAAGGTAATTAAACAAATTTTATTTTTAAAATTATTTGTATATTGATTCAAAATTAAAATGGTTATTTTATATGTCAGAAAATCAAAATAAAGAATTTCGATTCAATTTGAAGAGCTTTTTATAACACAATGGTTAAATTTACTTTGTTTCATCTAAATTTAAGAAAACTTTCTCCTCTGATGTAGGTTTTCAAAGTTTAAATTCAGCAACAATGACATTGAATTGTTAATAAATCCACTGGTTTTAAGGCAATTTTACACAATCTGAGTTACACATTTTTTAAACTAATGAAAGATATCTTAGATCAAGGAAACTATTGCATTAAAAGGTGCTAAAGTTTAATGGAATAAATATACAGAAGACTCAAAAAATTTGCTTAAATCAAGAAAGTTACGTTATTCAGTTAAGAAAGTTTTACTAGATTTAAAGAACTGTCATCATTCTAAATTTTGATGTTTAGTGTTCGTGAACTTAATTCAATATTTATTGATTTAACGGTTCTTATTTTTATGTTTAGGTTCTCAAATTAAGCTCTAAATATTAATAGTTGAAAAACAAGGCATATTATCAGAGCCTTCTAGAGTATAGACCCATAATCACCATGACGTATTTTTTAAAAGTTTTTTGAGTGGTATAACTGTTCACTGATTTCCATAGGATTCCATACTAAATATGGTGTTTTTTAGCTTCAAGTTTTTCAATGAAAAAAGCAAAAACATTATAAAACGTTTACATAAAAGTTTTCCACATATCTTTGACAACAATATACAAGTAAATATTAACTGCACAAATATTAAAATTAAATTATTTCTGAAATATATGTTTCGAAATTTCATTTTGAAAAATACATCAAAGTTGGCTCTGACGAATTAAAATAATACTTGCTAAATTTGTCTTTAGTTTTACTAGTACACGTTAGATGTCTATAATTATCGGGAGAGAAATGCGAAAATGCTGTGTGTCTCATGTCGATATTTTCGATTAAATTTTTGACTAAACTAAATTATGCTACGTTATGCTATTAATCACCAGACGGCTCACGAAAAGTCTCCTCGCGAGGATGCTTTTCTTTTTAGTTGTCATTTTTATTGAGAGAGTGCTTAGATTAAGTACTTTTCATTATCAACAATTTTAATTAGTACCACAACTTGGTACCGATTAATGGTTATACATACGATACGAGTTTTTATCGTATTTGAATTTATGGTTTTTATTCAGATTTTCTATTTTTGTTTATAAAGTTGTTTTAAATATTGATTTGATTAATATTGTCTTACTCTCAGTGCTTGATCGTGGCTTGAAATGGTATTATGAATAAGTATAACGGCTAGCAAATGAACAATTTTAGGGTGAAGGGACTTACTAGATTTATGCTACCCAGATCTAACTTGTTCCGAATTAAAATAAACATTTTTTGAATTAATTTAAACCTTTTCCGAAATAAATGAAACCAAATTAAATAAATTTAAAACCAATAAGTACATAAATCACTAAAATTTGTTTTATTATTTGTTAAACAAAATACTCATTAATGAATTTATTAAAACTGGTGGCTCTTTTAACCATACATTTGATCACGCCCTCTAAATTAGATTCTCTCATGGTGCGCAATAAATTGATGTCTTTTGATATTTGAGACGGCCTTTTCTATGTTCCTTAGGATCGGATAAAACGGAGGAAGGACCATTTAAACGGACTTCTCGGAGCGCTGCTAAGGTAAAATCATTTATCTGGATAATTTTATGACAAAATAAACAGATAAATATTTATCATAAAATAATATTGAATGGCACGTGAAGTACCTACAAATTCTGCGTTTTCAGTCAGGAGCTCATAAAAAATTTTATGACGGACCATACCCGAACTGTGTGAGTGACGTTACTTTAAGGTTAGCTTTGGTTCGAGTGTATTATGGTTTTTAACTTTGTTCTTAACTATATTTGGAATCAAAATGTTTAATTTTTAGTCGATTCATTTTTGGGCACTCAAGAAAATTTAAATACGGTTCAGGTAGCAATCGAACAACAATTTTAAGGGACAATGCCGATTCTCTCAGTTTATGTTCAGTTAGGTTAGGCAATTACTTCTAGTAACCACAAGGAAAAACAAACAATCGAAACAATGTTCGTCTTTAATTTGCTGGCGGTATTTTTTCGACAATCGCATAAATGGTAGAAAGCAGCACAAAACCAAAGAAGTTTCTTCTTCCATAACCGCACTCTCTACTTTTTATTCCAATTTTAAACCATTTTAATTATTTATTAATTGGCAAAGGGTTATTTTAATCTGCAAAAGTAAATGCGATAGGGCACATCAAAGGACATGCAAGAAACTTATTAACAGCTAAGAGAAACCCGAATCTGAAAGGCGTAATCTAATATCAAATTGAAACAGTCACAACATCTGATTGAGCCAATTTCATCTTAGATACGAAGTAATATGTACAATATGACCAGATACAAGAGAGATACAATTTTTGTTTTTAAATTTATTTAATTTGGTTTCATTTAATTTGGAAAAAGTTTCATTCCACTCGAAATTAGTTTCATTCTTTCCGTAAAAGGGTTTTTTCAAATCGAAATAATTTTCATTCATTTTAGGAGTAGTTTCATTTAAACTGGAGAAGGTTTCGCTTAATCCGAGATATTTCAAAATTTATCAAAATTAATCAAATTATTCAAGAAATTATAAAAATAAAGTTTATATATTTTTGTACATAAGATTTTAATTTCAACTTTCTGTTAGAAATTATATGGTAAGTGAGATCGTCTTTAGGCAACACGGATGGATAAACTTTTGGGTCGAACAGAGAGACCATTTTTAGTTTAACAACGCTAAAATATTCTGACGGGTTTTGCTGAACTCATCAACGACTTTACAAGCCTTTAAATTTTCTTATAGCGCCAATAAATTAATTTAATATTTTGTACATAATTTTGTGTACGAAATACTGAGAAATTCCAAAAAAATCAAATTAACATGGTAAATCAACTTGCGCGTGAGCCAAAATGAAAATTAACGAAAATTTAAGCAATATTCCCAGTTATTTCCGTATAATATATCTTAACATTCGGTTGACGTCTCAAAAGTCGGAATTTAGAATAATGAAATGTCAGGTACAGCTTGTCTTATTGACCCTTATGCCATTTATGAATGGCTGATACGAACTAGTCGACAATTTAGAAAAGTCAACAATTTAGTCAAAATAGTCGACGTTAGGCACACAGAATTATCACAAAATTATGACACGTTCTTATGTGAATTTGTTTTGCTTTTCCTACAATTTTTGAACTTGAAATTTCCCAGGTGGCAATTTTTGGTACGATTTTAAATAAATTGATAATAAATCAATTATTACAAGAAAATGAAAACGATTTACTTAAACGACATTTACATATTATGTTGAAATTCAAACATTTATGAAAATATTTCAAAAATCATAATTAAGAATTTGCAACGTTTTCATTTAAAATTTTGTTTTAGGAAAAACAGTGATTTCACATATGTTTTATGTGTTTTACTATGAAAAGTTTGGTTTTTTCCTCGTATCTAATTCCCATATGGCTTTGTATAATCTAGGTTGCTTTGATATAATTCTTGATTTACATTACAAATTTCTTATGCTGAGTGATCTTTTTTTCCGTTAGTAAACAATTTTATTACAGCAATTATAAAAGGTTGTAATCTGTACGAGAGATTTTGTAGAAATGCTAAAAAAGACACAACAAACCAACTGTTTGACTAGGGTGCCAAACATGGGGCAAAGTGGTATTTTATACCACTTACTGCTGTAATTAAACCACGTTCTAAATATTGAAAATATATTTTACGAACATGTGCGTTAAAAATTGTATTAAATAAAAAATGGTACTTACTCGAGGCCAAATTTTCCATACTGCTTTCATCCACTTTGACCAGCTCATTACGAATCCGTGTTTTGCCACCATTTGAATCGGCCACCAAAAGCTTATGCATTTTTTGCCAAAACCCTTTTTCGTTTCTGACAAAGTATTAAATCTTTTCGTATTATTTCAAAAACAAATTTTTTTTTTTGTTTTACACTATTTCTTAATTAATTTTAATTTAAATTTCCATTTTTTCATAATAAATTATTTGTTGGTTGTTATTGTTGTTACTATTTATAATAAAATAAAAATTATGATTTATTTATACATTGTTGCTGTCGTCGTTTATATTTTAGTGTACATACTAGTTCACAAAAACAAAGTTAAAATTAAATTTTAAATTATTTTAAATTATCTTGAAAACTTTAATAAGATTTTTGTTTTTCCGAAAGCTATAAAATAAAATTGTGTTAAAACTCGTAGTAATAAGATTACGTTGAATTTTTTTCGTGTTTCATCTTTAAAACAGAAATAAAATGAAAATGAAAAATCGTTTACTTTTTCACTGTATGTATGTATACATAAATAATAAATAAACTTCCGTTAAAAACTTCTACTTTTGATATCACCTACTAATGTATAATAGAAGTTCACGTTAAACATAATGTTTATGTAAGCGTATAGCATAAATCTGATATTAATCTAATGGTGATTTAACCGCTTTAATATTTTAAATTATATTATGTATATACGAGAGTATGCCACCACATGTTGCGTTTTCAATAAGCCCAACTTATTTATCGACTAATAATATGTACATATTTTAACCTCGTTTGAACTACGAGTAGTATGAATAGTCTGACACAATAAAACTGTATAGTTTGTACAATATACATAAAAGGGGGTTTAAAATAATATTTGTTGCTGATTTTCTTGGCTCGATTCCAACCAAAACGTTTCGTTGTGTATTTACACTTAATAAACTCTTAAATTTGATGATTTGTTTGAAACTAAGCAAAAAGCACCATATGGATCGAAAAATTAAGGGTGAAATTAAATAAATCACGTACAATTTTAACCAAAATGTTCTAAATTGACCTTAATTATAATAAATGTATGTGTAGGAGAATGTCAATTAATTTATTGGTTGGGTTTACAATCAAATTATACAACAACAAAAAATACTTTAAATGTACGGTTGGTAATTGAATCCAATTTAGCACATCAGTTAACATTTCTTAAGAATTTTGGGCAAAATATAAGATTCCTAAATAAACAGAAAAATGTCAGGATAAATTGGTAGAAAACTCCATATGAGAAACGAGGAGTAATATAATTACTGTTATTTTATTGATTGATTGTAATGTTGTATTTATTTCACGATAAAACGATTTATAGCGGTTTCAATTTATTCTAGTAAAAACAACATCCGGATGTCTGTGAACCTAGCACAAAAAACTAGCTAGAAAAATGCATTGCCGGCACTTTTAGTACAAATATATTTAAAAAAACACTTAGTTAACTCTCAGAACGATAACGGCGTTCTACGAATGACATAACGACGTTTTTGATCTGTTTCTGTTTAAAATTGCCAAAATCGTGTCGTAAAACGTAATTTTAAAAATTTAGAATAGTTTAATCAATAACCAAACAACAATTTAAATTGCCGATATTATTTGTTAAATAAAAATTAAATGTTCTAAAAACGAAAATTGTTTAATAATTTGAATGCAATATCTAACCGAAAAAAAAATAAATATCATGATATCGGCTATCCCTTTACTCGTATTTATAAAGCGTCTGTTTGTACGGAACAATCTTAGAAACTATGAAACTACGAATAATGTCGCCTTCGGAAGGTTTTAAAATACAATTTATAAAAATTGATTATGTAGCTTCAGAACTTTGACGTAATTTGGGAAGCTGGAGATAGATTATCTAAAAACATAATTCAAAATAAGATCGGTGCTAACAGAAGACCAGAAGATGGTCAGTCGGGTTATTTTATTATTGAAATTAAAACTAAGAAGCAGTTGTTATCGTTCTCCAAAATTTTGAGTAACAGATAGAGTATTAGGCCCGATTCTGCCTTCCAAAATTTTATGTTATGTTATAATATAAATTTTAACGTTGCAGAATCGGGCCAATTAATTGGTCGAATTTATAAAAGTTCAATTCAAGTAAGAGCAGATTCAAAAAAGTACGTTGCTTCTTTTGTTTTTGCCTCTACTTGTTTGCAAGATAGAAGATCAAATTGTAATTTATTATTTTATATTGTAATCCATTCACATTTCACGTGCATGCTATGTGGCTAGGGGTCTTGATTTTCGAGTTTCAAATTTTATTTTCTACAGTTAAATTGTCTGAATAGAGATTATCTGTACATATCTGTGGCCACAAGGCAAAATTGCTTAAGTCAAATTTGATAATTTTTCTAGAATAGAGAAGTTGAATATTAAATTCATTTTGCGCTTATGTCGGCTAAAGTTACTACTGCTTGCGACCACAGCCTTTCGCCACAAGGCTTTACCACTTAAATCAAATTTAGTGAAGTTAGAAGAGAGGTAGGGAACGGAAAAGTCGCGCTATCCTAGGAAATCAGTTAACGGTTGGTTAAGTTTTATGAGTAGTTCATTAAAGTCCGATGTAGGATTTCAGAGTTTTGAACAATTTGCACGAGCCAATGATTTATTTACAAAAAAAACTAAGGAAACTTCTTTTTTGACTTTTTTACTGCTAAAACTGACTTTTGGCCACATTCCTCAATTTATTTTCAATATTGAATTGCAAGTATTTTTCCGCTTAATAAGGCTTTGAATGTAATGCTGCATAATCGCCGGAGTTGGCTAAAATGTTCAATACACTTAGTGTGCAAATAGTGTGAATCGAAATATGCAAAATTCATTAATTAATCGCTTTGAATTTAACCCATTACCTAACGGGTTTTATTCAATTAAGTTAACACCCGGTGTGAATGGTCCGTGTATTTAAAAAAAATTAATTTCCTGAAATAATATGTCTTAGCATGCATAAGTGGCTCTTTAAATACTCGTATTATTGGTACAGGTTTAATATGTAAATTTAACAAGCTACACTTATCTTAAATTTTTACCAGACATTTTTGGAATAAAAATTCTTAAAATTGTTTCAATTCTTAGCACACTTCTAACTTTTAGAATCCATTAAATTTTGTAAAGTCGTTTACTTCTTTATTAAATATTAGGTTAATATTTAAAAGTCTTAAAACTGGTTATTTCTTAGAACCTTAAAATCTTTCAAATTATTTTTAGAAAAATAATTTTTAAATCCTCAAAATTCTTTAAATTTTGATTTTGATGGGATTTTTAAATTAAGTTTAAGTTTTTTAGTTTTAAGTTTTTTTCTATAAATTTTACAAGTTTAAATAAATACATTTAAAATTCTTACAATCGAAAAATTATCAAAATTTTTAAAAATTCTGCCGCATAATTTTCGATTCTCGGTCCTCCATGAAATTTTTAATTTAATTTATTAGATTTTTAATTTGGTACAAATTCCTAAAACTTCTGAATTTTTAAATCCATCCGTAAAATTCCTTTAAACCTCAAAATATTTGAAAAGGGTTAATTTCAAAATTTTTAATTTGTTAAAATAATTAATTCACTACTTTCGAATATTAATTCGTGAAACGCTTGAATATATTCAAGATATTACAGATTGGCTAGCAAACAAATTATCTTAGGCTTACTTAGAAGGAAACGTGAAGCTGAATAGTTTTAACTTAGAAAGCTAGGCCTCAAGTATAATCAATAACAAGAAAATTGTTCACTATTTGAGGATCGTCAACGGATATAGTCTGTTGAATTAATGGGCACTCATTGCACTTTTTGATTTACCAGCAACAAATGCTCAACTTCACATGAATTATCATTCATATACCTAACATTTAAGCGCGCCGCGTTTTATGGAGTCACCGTGTTAAAGTTATTTAAGACCACTACAAAAATGATAAAAAAATAAAAAACACGTTTCGCGCAATTCGTGAATATTTTTGGCCCAGCTTGATGGAATCGACGTGGGTAATGTTTATTTTCAACATGACGGTATAACTTGCTATACTATGTGTGAGGATATCGACTAATTGTAAAGTTCTTCGAAAATTACTTAATTTCGCCTTGCAGAAATGTGATTTGGCCTGCAAGAACATGCGATTTAACGCCATTAGATTACTTTTTATTGGGATTTTGAAAAGAAAATTGTATTTTTATAGTCCAGCCACTATCCAAGATCTAAAAAAACCACATCATTGCCGAGATAAATGCCATAGAAACGTCTCTATTGGAAAATGCCATCAACAATTTTGACTATCGGATCGATTTCTGTATATTCAGCCGTGGTGAACATTTGAGTGATATCATTTTTCATACATAAATGGCATCGATGAACCTTCAAAATAAAATACCCAACTTGATTCAAAAATAAATATTTGTAGTTTTAGTTTGCGTTTATTTCCCTGCGTCTCAATTAGACAACCCTTTGACAAGTGACCTGCATGACCTGCATGAATTCAAGTTTAAACAAATTCTTCAGTCGAGCAATGCCGGGTATTTCAACTAATCAAAACTAAATGCTATACCTACAACATGACTTATGTATGTTTCAGTAAAGGTAGAGTATGCCTATCTTGAAATGTTACGAAACCATAAAAATCTGTTACGTCACCAAATAAAACGAGGTGGATAGAAAAAGTATTATTGATTAACAGACAAATTTCAACTGTTTAATTGTTTGTGTTTACTTTGGTTTTTTGATTTAGTGAATAAAATTCACTAGATCAGTACGTTATTTCTTGGTACTTGATTTATTAAGCTAGAATTGTATTTTTGTAGTTTAGTCGTAGCTACCTGATGAGTAGGCCAACTTTTCAGTACGAAGTAGATACATTGGTATAGATTTTGGGGTAAAATACGGCGGAGGGGGGGGGGAGGGAGATGATGTTTCTACTTTTTTTTAGTAGATCTCTTTATTTTCTGATTAACCAATCGAAAATACTGTGGGTGTCATTATACAATTAATATATTTTGTCTATAAAAACCAAAAAAATCATAACATCTCCAAAGTGAGTGAGGGTCTGTTCATCGACTGATAGACGAACATTAATAGTGCAAAACGACAACAGGCGTTACATAAGGCGTAATGAGCTCTCTCTATATAAAAATGCCATTAAAAAGGGGGAAGAAGGAACAAAAACCCACACCCATACAGTAGCAAACCAATGTTCATCAAAAATTCGGTTTACGTGTAACATTGTCAACGAGATAGCCAACCGATTTGCAAATGCGCCTAATAAATTCAAGAGCTTTCTGTAAAAAAAACTATAATTTGTACGGTTAGAAAGGAAGTATATGGTTAATGGTTCTTGCTGAATCTTTCCTCACATTTATCATGAACTTAATTTGACACTAAATTGGTAGATTAATTCATGAGTTTCTAGGAACTAAATAGCAATCCTTAATAGCAATAGCAAATAGCAATCCATTCCTTAAAATTCCTATTGCCGATTTTCAAAATGCCATACATCCCTCCGTAAACAAACATAATTTAGTTAAATCCGGATCGTGCCGAATTTTAAACGGGGTTTTTAAAGCGGAACTTTGAAAAGCATGAGCTTAAACAGCTGGATTTCTAACGTAAATATTTCGAAAAGCGGGACCGTGAAATGATTCAACTTGAAATTGTGATGCTGAAAAATGGGCACTCATAGTCAAACTGCTCCAATTACTGTAACAAAACAACGTTATTACTATTAGGTCCATCTATGTTTCTCTCTAAATAAACAATTAGGTGCTACCAATTTAGCAGGCAGAATGCATTGTCAACTATCATTTATGAGAGTTTTAAATTATTTTAAGAACCTGCCAGAAATATAAAACCCGAACCTGAACAGCTTTCTAGGCGATATTTTCTGTTTGTGAAGTTTGTATCATGTTGAGATAAAAAACAGCTGCTTATGTGACTTAAATCAGTAAACCGAAGGAAACTGGTAAAAGGCTGAATGTTTTGTTTATGTTCAATATGGCAATTGGCGCATTCAGGTAAGCCAACATTTGGTAATATTCTGGGTAAAATCAACGTGATAGTACCTGAAAGCACACGATACAATTCAAATTTCATGTCAATATGACAGTTTAAATGCCATTTTTCCATCGGTAGATTTGTATGTTAACATGATGGGAGACCTAATTGTGAAAAGTCTCTTCTTTTTTAAAAATTTCGGTAATAATCTTGATTAACCGGTTAATATTCTTCAATTTGTTATTTCTTACTTCTTCGTATACGAAGATTATACAAATTGGCTAGAACCTCGGCGTAAAAAGCTAGATTCACGACCGGTAAATCTGACGCCGTGCTGGGAATTTCCTATTATTACTCCCTTCCAAACCAAACATAAAAATAATAAAATTTTGTAATATGCTCGCCAACGATTGTACTTTACCATAACAACAAAAACCGAACGAATATTTAATTGTATCGAAATTGGATAATACAACAAGAGCTAAATGGAGGGAACAATTACCACTTAATGCAATTCCCATTTTAGCAGATTTATCTAAATTCATTAAAACAAAAAGTCATTTATTAGAATCACTCATTTCATCATTAAAATTTTCATTAAAACAAAATGTCATTCATTAGAATGCTTAATCGTTGAAATCGAGGTCATTGAATTCTTTCGAGCCACAATCAAGGTCACATTTTAATTCATCATTTTACATTAACAATCGATTCTCATGTGTTTACTTTAAAAAACATGGACATACAATTATGCGATGCAATCAATTCTTGGCAATGTCGGTCGATGATCGAGTTAAAACTGTAACCCAAATTCATTTGTGCAAAAATTGGTCTTAGATTAAATCATGACATTAATAGCTACCCAAATCAAGCCGTTTGCCGATATTGTAAGCTAAAACACCACTCATTGTTGCATGTCACACCATCATTATCTCATACACAACACACAACGAATGTACTCACACTATCTACAGCCAAGAACAGCACTCAAGCGTCTACTTCTACATTTCTTCATATTCAACCAATTGTGTTATCACGCACAGCCTCAAATTATATCATACTGGCTACTGCTGAAGTTTTCGTTATCAGTCACAGTGGAATCGTAGTCATCACCAATTCATTAGCATCTAAACTTGGGATTCGGTCAACACCATCATCTGTACCGATTCAACGCATTGGATGCTCGTTATCAAATTCGTCGAGTTCTGCATTGCTAACAATTAAATCTAAATACAATGGCTACACTACTAAATTTGAAGCGCAAATACTCAGCAAAATATCCAACAATGAACCAGCTTTCAACTTCGATGTCTCGCAATTTAGCATTCCACAAAATCTTTAATTAGCTGATCCAAAATTTCATTCCTGCCAACGAGTGAACATGCTGATAGGCGCTGAATCATTTTTCGAGCTTCAATCTGTGGGTCAATTGAAATTGGGCACTGGTCTTCCATTTCTACAAAAAACTCAAATTTGGTTTCTGGTAGTGTAGACATATTCAACAAGAACGAAGGCTTCTGCTATCTTGTCGAACTCAACTCATCTGGATAACTCAATAGACTGCTAGAGCGATTTTGGGAGTTTGAGGAAAAAGAAGATGATACTGACATCTCCACCAACTCCTGTGAGCAACACTTCATATCAACTCATCGGAGACAAGAGCAAGGACGTTTTGTTGTTCGAAAATTCAACCGAGCTTGGAAGAGTCTTCAGAGATGGTACTAAAACGTTTCCTCAATCCCGACAGACGGTTAGAAAAGGATTCAACATTACGAAATTCCTACAATCAATTAATGGCAGAATATCTTTCTTTAGGACACATGTCTCTAGAAAAATAATTGGCTCGCAATCATTATTATCTGCCGCACCACTGCGTCTTCAAACTAGATTCGTCTTCAAACAGATTGCTGTTAGTGCTAATATATCTAAAATGTACCGGCAAATTTGAATACATCCAGATCCAGACGACCAGAGGTACCAATATATTTTCTGGAGGTTTAATACTCAAGATCAGGTGCAAACGTATAAATTGTATACAGTAACTTACGGTACGAAAAGAATGATCGTGTCCGAAATAGCCAAAATCTATGACCCCATAGGACTAGTTTCTCCAGTGGTAGTGATTGGAAAAATGATAATGCAAGATATTTGGAAGTTAAAATATGACTGGGATGAAAGTCTTCCAATTACAACTTCATACTACATGGGTTCATTACCGTGATGAACTGGCACATCTGCAGCACTTGTATATTCCACGTCATTTGTTTGACGGTAATTCATTACCATCACACATTCAAATACACGGTTTCGCTGATTGACGCTGTCTAATTGATACTTAAATATAAATCAATAATTAATTACAATATTTCACAGTTTTATTGTTGGAGTGATTCAACCATAACGCTTCATTGGATTCATTCAGATTTGTCACGATGCACTCAGTACGTGTCTAATCGTGTTCAACAAATTCAATCCGCAACGAATCCATCACTATGCTATCATGTGGATTCCAAAAATATTCCTGCGGACCTGATATCAAGAGGAGTTCAACCACGAGCGTTAATCGATTTAGGACTTTGGTGGGAGGGGTCTGTGTTCTTATTACAAAACGATGAACATTGGAACATACCATTTGCTGCTATGTATTTCAGAAAGTATTCCTGAAATAAAAAAATCTTTGTTATCATTACTTGCTGCAACCAGTTTCCGTGATATGAAAAACCTTCGCAACGAAGATCTGGGCCTCTAAGTTGTAATGCAATTAAACCTGGATTAAAAACACTAATACGTCAAGCTCAAATGGTTTGCTTTCATGAGGAGTATAATAGCTTGAAATCTCCAAATCATATAATTAAGAATTCGTCGCTCAAGTCATTATCGTTGTTCTCTAATGAGGAAGGTATAATCCGCGTAGCAGGACGGATTAAGTTTTCTGCATTATCATATACGTCAAAACATTCTGCATTGTTACATCCAGATTGCCCAGAACTGTATATTGCCTCAAAATGGTTGCGGATTTTTTTAATTGAAAATAAGACGAAGATAAAGAGATGAGAGGCAGATGACCGACTGAGTATGGTTCGTGCAACGAGTTGATGAGGATACAAGAATTACTTGGTGTGGAAAACGCCTCTGAGTATTTCCTAAGTCCTTATTTCACGGTTTCTTAAATTGCGACGAAGAAGTAAAGTAATTCGAGCGGGGGAAAGATATTTTCTTCTTATGAAGATATTGAAGTAATCACATCCGCCTTTTTATCACATCCCAGCCCTAAACACTGGTATTTCATTTCCAACTGCACCATTTTCTACCATCACTTGTGTGCTCAAAGCAAAAACAAAAAACGTTCTCTGTTTTTACTCATTCGAACCTATTTAGTTGTTTTGGTACGCCGTTCTTACTTACATTCCCTCCTAGTCCAACATAGTCTTGGTTACCATCTTGTTATATTCTAAATAAATAAAAATCATAAATCGTTCATGCGTGAAAACACGGTGGTGACAAATATTTTAATATTTAACAGTACAACAAAATTAAGTGCTAATTACATTTTAACAAAAAGTCTCACAGTTTCACTGTGAAATAAAATTATTACAAATGCGTTCCACTTCAACAGTTTCCCTAAAAAATCATATGTGAGACAAACATAAAATGTACACAATTATTGCTCCCACTATTGGATAAGCACCAAAACATCATGTTTAATGATTCTAAAGATTTAATTTCAATCGTTATGTGTGGCGATAAACAAATACAGAAGTGTTATATTACAATGTGTAAAATTTGTTCTAACAATTTGAAAGAATTTGACGAATTCTTATGTAAATGCTTGAATTAACAATATCAGGTGTGATAAGTGAATTATTAACTTGCAAGTTCTAGTGCCAATAATTTAAAGAAACTAATAGCGCATGAGACGAGTGATGATGTTTGTGGTACTGCTGTAACTTAAATCAGTTCAAGCAATGCAACAATGCAACAAAACAGCGTAATCAAGGAAACTCAAGGTTAATAAATTGTTTTATGTAGGTACCTAAATAGTAGATTAATAAAAGAAAGAAATTGATGAAAAGTTTTTTTTTAAATCGATGCATTTTTGCACATGACCAATTCGAAGCGTTGAAAAAAGGGTTTTCACCCGTTTTATGGAGTCGCTGTCCCGAAAGAATTAAATAACCACCTAAGGGCATCGTTGGACAATTTCCCGTAGAACAACTTTGCTATTTGATATTTTGCTTTAAATACAAAATAACCGAGATATTTGCAAAAATATGGCCGCGACTCCATAAAAGAAGTAAACAGCCTTTTTCTTGACTCCGGAACTCAGCGAATTTCTAATCTACGGGAAAATACATAGATTAAAAAATCTTTTGGTCAAAATCCTAATTCTGCTAGACTTAAAGCAGAGAACAAATTTGTAACTAAATTCTGGATGTCTTGATGTCCGTACCCTTGGTATCTCGAGAACGGCTTGCCCGATTTGAAATTTTGTTTCGTCAATCTGTTTCTATGATCAAGGTGGAGATTTGAATAGCTTTTGGAGACTGTAAGTCAAGAGGGTGGGGTATCTATAACATACAATTGACCCAAAACACCTGGTTATATAAATATTTACGATTTTTTATATACATATGTTGGTTTGATTATTGAATTGGGTATTGAATTTGGGGTTGATTTGAAGGTTAAGTTAGGGGCCAATTTGCGGGTTGAGTTGAAGTTGAGTTGGAGTTGAGTTGGAGTTGAGTTGGAGTTGAGTTGGAGTTGAGTTGGAGATGAGTTGGAGTTGAGTTGGAGTTGAATTAGGGTTGGATTAGGATGTAATGAGCAGCTAACTTATTTTTTATATATGCTGGTTTGAGGATAGGGTTTGGCATAGTGTTTGCGGGTTGAGTTGAGGGTGGATTAGGGTTTAGTGAGCAGTTAAACTGAGGATTTGTGATTTTTTATAAAAAATTTATTGGGATTCTATATCTATCTTATCCGATTTTGATGAAATCAAATGATGGAAATGGGATTCTAAAATGATTTTTGGATGAAGTTCTGGAACATGGGCAAGTATGATGGAACTTCCCTAGTTCTTGACCGATTTAGAGGAAATTCGACAAATGAGTTGGAAACTGCATTCTTAAGTGATTTTAAGATTAAAATCTGGAATATGGGCAACTAGGATATACCTTAGCTATTCTCCGATTATGATGAATATTGACGTTTCCAACTAATAGAAGGAAATTTGATACAAAAATTGTTTTTGGATGAGGTTGTGAGGAATATGTCAATATGGCTTTTGATTTGTTGTCTGGTGAGGTTTCTGTATATAATGCAGCTATTAAAGTTTCTTTGAGGCAGCGTAAAATTCTATTTTAATTGCTTAACGATCGAGATTATCTTCGAAATAATATTCTAGTTCGCCTAGAAGCCCAATATCGCCAATCCTTCACTTTAAACATTGGGGTATGTTTCCTGAGTATTTACTGTCAGAGCTGTGAGTTTAGCCATGCATAAAAAAATTAAGTGTGTGTTGGACACGCGCTGAAGAATTAAAACTATTAACGATAGTGTAGAGTCTCAGAATTAGCAGTATCATTTTAGAATAACCTTTCTATCGGGAAGCAATAGCCAAGTTCTATCCTAATTGGCCATATTCCAGAATTTCATCCAAAAGCCATTTTAGATAATCCTATTTTCAACACACATGTCGAAATTCATCATAATCGGATGAGAAATGGGCAAGTTCAATCATACTTAGCCATATTCCAGAACTTCATCCAAAAACCATTTTAGAATTCCATTTCCAACGCACATACCAAATTTCATCATAATCGGTTGAGAAATAGGCAAGTTCTATTTCATTTGGCCATGTTGAGTTTATCCAAAAATCATTTAAGGGTCCTATTTCTATCGCGGATGTCAAATTTCACTAAAATACGTTATGGAATAGATAAGTTTTATCCTAATTGACCATTGTAAAACTAGTATATGAGCAAGATATTTAAACAAATCCACCCTCCTTGACCAATTTGAACCAAACTTTACACAAACACTGTTTATGGAGGTTCAGCTGAAGACTGACTTAAAAGATTCAATTTGGGATTAAATTGGGAGTAGTCTTAATTTTGAAGTGCGTAGTTCTGATTACCTAATGAGGTTTCAGCCCTATATATTTTTGTTATTAACATAAAAAGGGTTTGGCAATTCCAAAATGACTCAAAATATTCTAACTTGCGGTGCTACACTATTTTCGAAAATTTTTGTTCTTCGCAATTTTCAAAAACGTTTCGTACATGCCCAACCCTTTTTATCTTAATAACAAAAATTGTTTCGGAAATCTTAACATGCCCACGTTATGGAAATATAGGCCCACATGAGGTAACATGTCTGAGATTTTGGAAAATGGCCATAGTGTAGCAGCAATTTCAACAGGTTTATCCTTTTTCACAATTTTCAAAAATTTATCGAACATACCCAAGTCTTTTTATTTAAATCCCAAAAATTATTTCGGAAAGCTTGATCTATCTACTTTATAATATCGCCCCTTACCTGGTTCTACTGGTTATTTACATTTTTTTCAAGGAGGCCAACACTTTTTCAGTACACGTATACATATTTGTGTAACTACACTTTGTGTGAAATACTTCTCACCAACACAATAATAAGACCGCCTATACTTTGGTATTGTGGGTATCACGATCACGACGAGCCACAGAATAGCATGAAGAATAAAACTCCACAGGATTGAAATCTGCGTTCAATTAGGTTTCTGTAAAATAACGTTGCGTAAAAGTGATGAATAAATAGGATGAGCTTTGATCAGCATTGCACTGTTGTTATGATAATAGTGAGGAAAACTATTGTCGATTTTTTTGGTTGTATCGGACGTTCCAAAAAATTCCAAAGTAAGGTTACTAATGGCTTTTGACGCCAAACCATTGTTAGAAAATCATACAAAGAAACTCATACTAAAATCCAGACGCACAACTTACACTGAAACTCAGACAATCAAAGTGTTACTCAAACCGAGACGCAAAATTCACACTTGACCTATGGCGAGCAAACTGAAGTTCAGCGAGTATAAGTTACAAATAGAAAACAAATAAGACAAATTTGCGGCTTGTCTAACTGAAAGAAAGTTATTGGAAATAGGAAAGTGAAACCTAACCATGAAAGTTTAGCTGAAACGAGTTCCCCTTATGGCTCAAGATTGAGTTACAATTTGTTGATTTTCATCAACTTTTTGTACATAGACCTATCACGAGCGTTCAAGTAAAGTTTTATTGATGTCATTTTTTGCGTTTATAACGTACTCTCTTGTCCTTGAATGACCTATGAAGTGGATTTCTACGTCTTTTTCTTAGATTTGTTTTTTTATCTCTCTTGAGCATCCAACAAAAGTCTGCTAACATGTTAACATCCCACCTTCCCTGATATCTCCTTATTTCTTTTACATCCTGGTGGAAGCGCTCCTCATGCTCTTCACTCTAGTCGCCTAAATTGTCAGGAAAGTAATCAAGATGGGAATCCAAAAAATGGAGCTTTAAGTTCATAAGATATCCAAATTGCTTGTAATTTTCTATCTACTTTGTAGCATTGTCTTTGCGCTCACTTCTGGTGTTTCCTAAGAAGTTTTCACAAACTAACTAATTTTTCTAATTTGTTTTGCATGGTTTTAACGAAATTTTTGTCTTGAAATAGTTTTCGTATTTGAGGTCCATTAAAAATACCTTCTTTAATTTTAGCCTCTGTCAGTTTTGGAAATTGTGTGCTATGTATTGGAAACATTGCCATTCTTTATCTAATGCTTTCACATATTGCTTCATCAGCCCAAGTTTTATGTGGAGAGTGGAGGTAAGAGAATTTTTGGAGGGATCTAATAAAGATTCTTCAATTACACGAGGTTTTTCTGGTTGAAGACAGTCTCTTAGCGGCCACTGTTTTTTAACGTAATGGATTTCTCGGTCTCTACTATTCCAGAGACATTTAAAACAATGATACTTCACAAAACAAGGCTGCTGTTCTTAGCAGTTTGTTACAATTTTTAAATCCCCACAAACTTGCCAATTGTACTCCTAGTACTTGAGTTTTTGCAAAATATATCCTAGATCTCTATAATTCTCTCCCATAGGAATTGAGTGGACCATTGGGGCAGTGGCATAAAATTTGTAAGAGAGTTTACCTGTATTAGTATAATTCGCTAATACAACTTGCACAGTACATTCTGTATATATTGAATGTAAATTGTGGTCCAATCAGTCCAGTCGCCGCGGCCTGATGAGAAGGATTGATTTTTTCACAATTGTAAGCTCATCAGTTCGAAACTGGATTAAGTAGGTTCGCTTACAATTTTTCGGAAATGGTAACTTCAAATAATTTAAAAATAAATAATATCCACTCGTTATGTTTGTAAATATCTTTGGTTAATTCCTTTTCTCTTTCTCAATAAATTGTGAGGTGTTTAGTGTATATGTTAAATTAAGTTACTCTTAGTGTTCTTCCACCGCTTTAGCATGGCTGAACATCCAGTGCTTATCATATTATTGCAGTCCACATATTTTCCTCAAGAATCTCTCTACCGATACATTCGTGGTTTGAGGAGTTACGGTCAGATGATGATGACCCCAGCGGGCCTTCTTTCCCACCCAGACCAGCCGCTAATACTGGGGTATCTCTCCCCTACGTCGTAACATTTTTATTTGTGGTTGCCATGATAGCATGAAAGCCGTAACCCAGGGACTTAGCCGGATAGTGGACAACTCCGTTGCCCACGGTCATCAGTTGGAGGTGCCCTGGGTGCAGCCACACGTTAATTTTCTGTTGACACGAGGTTTTTGGGATAATGAATAGTCAGAAGTATATTTGAGCTACGGAATCCTTTTTTGCGGTTAAAAATACTCCGAAAACGATATATCTGGAATAAATAGTATACAAAAAATAGACTTTGGTATTTTCTTGGGCAATTTTGACCTAAAATTGGGATTTAATGGAAAACTGGTGAGTGATGGTGCAAAACAAACATCGGATTCATACTCAGCGCATATCTAATATATAAAAATGGTGTCTGTAATGATTGTAATAGCCTTTATCAGGAACCAGACATCGCAGGAAGCTGACATTTTTTTTTTTTTTTTTACATTTGCAATTATTGATTGTGTTACCAACAACACGAAGTGACAGTTAAAGATAATTCCATTGTATTGTAA
Source organism: Tipula helvola (assembly GCA_963556165.1). Classification (NCBI taxonomy): domain Eukaryota; kingdom Metazoa; phylum Arthropoda; class Insecta; order Diptera; family Tipulidae; genus Tipula; species Tipula helvola. The sequence continues at coordinate 73,172,487 of OY744481.1, forward strand.
AATTAAATATTTCTTTCATAAAAATACGACGCCTAAAAATATTTGACCAATCAAATATTGGTGGCAATACGCAAAGAAACCAAGCGATTAGACGATATAGAGAAAATAATAATGCTGACCAACAATTATCAGAATTAAAGACACCAAGGCATCACAACTTACAACGTGAAATTCAACAAATATAACCGAAATTCGAAGAGTTACTACTCGAAGAGCAAATAGGAATGTTCGAGCTGCTGCAAGAGCATCGAACGCTTAATACGAGCGCAACAGAAGAGCATTAGTAATGTATTGCCTTTAATTATGAAGCAGACATCGATTATTACGTCCATCCTAAAATTTTTGTCGGTGGAATGGATAAAGAATGCAATTATTTTCATGCATTAAAATTTTGAAAATGAAACTCTTGGGATGTATTGCTCTTCAGGTAAGCTTTCTTGGACGTTAACCACTCTCTTCCCCCTTTTTATTACGTCAAAAATTCATAAAATATTATCGTAAAATATTTCAGGTAAAGTTGTTTTAAATTAATTTTAAATCCACCACCTGAACCTTTAAAACCCTTGATTACAGGAGAATTAAGTGATTCAAAGCTATTTTTGTCAAAAATAAGGAAATTCAATCAATGTTTCCAAATGACATCTTTTGGCGCAAAACAAATTACCAATATTGATTCTCTTGGTCGTAATTTTGCATCAACTTTTAAAACTCAAGGCCGAAAATGCGAAATGTTTGCAAATATATTTTATTGGATCAAATGAACAGCAGGTTCAAGAACGTTGCGAAATACATCGCATAACCGTAATTCGAGAGCGTGAATTATGAAAAAAATCTATTAATACAATTGTTCCAAAAAATTACACCACAATTGGAAAATGATAATTACATGATCGTCATTGAAGCAGATAAAATACCAACAGGTGCCCACGTCCGTAGATATAATGCACCAACAGTTGATGAAGTTGCTATTGTAATGGTTGGGGAAGCTTTTTAATCACGTGACATAGTTATTAAGCGTAGAGATAACGTCATTCAGAAAATTGAAGACACTCATCGCTCTTACGACGCATTGCAATACCCTTTAATTTTTTGGGAAGGTGATGATAGATATCACATCAACATAAAACAAACAAATCCATCCACCGGCGCAGAACTGACCAAAAAAGTTAGTGCTATGAATTATTACGCTTATCGACTAATGATTAGATCTACTGATCAGCATGTTGTCGATATGTATGCCAAAATCGAGAGTGAACGCCTACAATACATTCGTTTTAATCAGTCAAAATTATGAAGCGACGAATACATCCACTTGCATGATGCAATAAATGGAAATGTAGACGAAAGTATTAATGTTAATGGCACCGGTAATACTGTTATTCTTCCTTCATCATACATTGGCAGTCCGCATCATATGCATGAGTATATTCAAGACGCTTTGACTTTCGTTCGTCATTACGGAACACCCGATTTATTTATAACATTCACATGCAATCCAAAGTGGAACGATATTGTAAAATTATTAAAGCATGGTCAACAATCGCATGATCGACATGACATTGTAGCACGAGTTTTTAAACAAAAGCTAAAAACGAGGACTTCCTCATGCTCATATATTAATTTGGCTGACAAATAAAATAAGATCAATCGATATCGATAACGAAATAAGCGCTGAAATTCCTGATGAAGACACGGATCCAGAATTGTTTGAAATTGTTAAATTAAATATGGTTCATGGTCGATGTGGAGCACATAATATGAATTCACCATGTATGATTAATGGTAAACGTTCCAAAAATTTTCCTAAAGAATTTACAATGCATACGATTACTGGAATTGATGGCTATCCATTATATCGTAGAAAATCTACTATGAATTCTGGAAAGTAATTCACGATAAATATTCACACAAATGAATTTGAAGTTGACAATAGATGGAATATCGCCATTTTTATCAAAAACATTGAAGGCACATATTAATGTTGAACCATGCAATTTAAATGACGAAATTTCAAGATTTCAAACTGGAAGATATATAAGCACCAGCGAGGCTATTTGGCGTAATTTTTCATTTTCAATGCACGAAAGAGATCCAGCAGTAATTCATCTAGCGGTACATCTTCAAAATGGCAACATGCGTCTATTTTACAGACGAAAATATTGCACAGCGAGCTGCTTCTCCACCAAAAACTACTTTAACCGAATTTTTCAATACATGTCAACAACAAAATTCATTTACATGTCGATGGACATCCTGGCATTTTTAAGTCAAATGTTTTAGGCAGAATTTACACCATTCATCCAAATCAAAAAGAATGTTTCTATTTACGCTTATTATTAATTAATGTTCGAGGACCTACATCATTTAATAATTTAAAAACAGTTAATGGACATCAACATGAAACATTTCAGTTTGGCTTTGAATTTTTTAGAAGCATATTTACATTGGGATTCCACATTAAACGATGCAGTCATTACCTCATCTCCAAATCAAATACGCCAATTATTCGCCATTATTATTACAATTTGCAGTCTTTCCAATCCAAATGAACTATGGGAAAAATTCAAAAATGCAAAGACTGAGGATATTCTTCACACATATTGCAGTATTCACAACGACAACACAATTGATTTCTTACCAATCATGTTCAATGAATGTTTAATTCGACTTGAGAATATCTGCATGACTATTTCAAATCAAAATCTTCAAACTTTAGGATTGCCATCCACCTTCAAGATTAGCAAATGATCTAATTAATTATGATCTTTCACTAGAATACGCTTGATCTTGATTTACTTGAATTTGTTTAAATTAATAAGCCAAAATTGATAGATGAACAAAAAATTATTTACGACAGAATTTTACCTGCAGAGGAGCATCTAAAAAAAAAGAAGCCCCCAGCAGTTTGGGCTTGAAAACTGCTGGGAACGTCTTTTTTTTTAGATGCTCCAGGCGGAACTGGAAAAACTTTCATGATTTCACTTTTATTAGCAGAAATTCGTTCCCAAGGTAACATTGCATTAGCCGTTGCTTCGTCAGAAATTGCTGCAACTTTATTAGATGGAGGGAGAACAGCGCATCCAGCATTTAAACTGCCATTAAATATTCAAACTAATGAAAACGCAACATGTAATATAAAAAAAATCAAACATGGCCAAAATACTGCAAAAATGTCATATTATAATTTGGGACGAATGCACAATGGCTCATAAACATTTATTGAAGGCATTGGATCGAACATTAAAAGATTTCAAGAACAACACAAATATTTTTGGTGGAACCATAATTTTACTTTCTGCGGGGATTTCAAACGCTTGCCTTAAATCTTCATCTTTATGGCAAACAGTAATTCCAATGAAATTAACCACAAATATGCGTGTACTTATCCAAAACGATCCTTCAGCTGAAATTTTTTCTAAACAATTGCTTGACATTGGAAATGGAATAATTGTGCTGATCAAATAACCAAAGAAATCGAATTTCCAGAAAATTTCTGTAAATTGTTAACTCTCGGGAAGAACTAATAACAAATGTATATCCAAACATTCAACAAAACTATAAGCAAATTCAATGGTTACAAAATCATGCAATTTTAGCGCCCAAAAATATTGAAGTAGAATTTTTCAATCGATACTGTCATTGAAGAAAGTAAAGCAGTTAATTATCCAACGGAATTTTTAAATTCCATGGATATGCCAGGTTTGGCACCACATGAATTGCAATTAAAAATTGGTTCTCCAATTATTTTATTGCGCAATATTCAATCGCCCAAATTGTGTAACGGAACTCGGTTGGTAATTAAAAAAATATACGGCAATGTTATTGAAGCGACAATTATAACAGGAAAATTCGTAGGATAACATGTATTAATACCACGTATTCCTATGATATCAACAGATTCGCCAATTACATTCAAGCGACTTCAATTCCCAATTCGATTGGCATTTTCAATTACAATAAATAAGTCACAAGGCCAAACATTCAACATACGTGGTATTGATTTGGAATCACCATGCTTCTCCCATGGCCAACTTTATGTCGCATGTTCTTGCATCGGAAAGCCATCTGAATTATTCGTTTTTGCTGAAAATGGCAAAACTATGAACGTTGCTCATCGTGCAGCTCTTCAATAATGTAATATTTTATTTATTTCACAAATATAAATTTCATTTAAAATAAATTAATTTGTTTTCAGATTACACTGGATGGATGAAAAATAATAAAAACTAATTTTATTTAAGCAGCAATGCAATTTAATACAAATACAAATCTTTATAAAATACGATAATTCAAACAATAAAAATGTATTACAAACACGATAATTATTTTTTAACTAAACAGTTTCCACTGCTTCCCTTCTCAATTTTTCTCCATTATTATAACACAGAAGAGAAATACAAAAGGGAGATAAAAATTTGTTCCCCCAAGTTGATAAAAATCGATTATATACACATTAGGGCGGATTAAATTTTTAAGTGGTCTGGAGACTCCATTTTTCCGAAAATTCATGGAGTTTTAAGCTAGAAAGTCCAAAACACAATATGGCTACGATGAATTTCGAGCCTGCATAATTTCATTTGAAGATTTTTCTTTATATAGAGTGAATTTTTTGCCAGGCGTACGGTGCTAGATAGGAGAAAATTACTTTTAATGAAATTTTTAAAGGGTCGAGGGGGACATCGGATGGCGACCTTCAATTCAACCTTGCCTACGATCTTAGAGGTTGTTTGAAGGTTAAATTGAATTTGTTAAATATAAATTCCTATTTATGACCCCAGATTCATAAAAAAACGCAAAATTTTACGTTCAGATAGGCATTTTAGGTTCTTCCTTTGGATGACTTTCAGGTGTTAGTTCAAGGACAAATTACTAAATAATTAGAAATGATCTGCAAATAATGAAATGGGGAATATACTAACACAATATTAACTTGGTACCTTTGGTCATGGTGCCAACAAATTTAAATTAAGTCATTCTCCATTAAAATTCATTATTTGCTGATTATTTCATATTACTTAGTAGTTTGTCCTTGAACTAACATCCGAAAGTCATTCAAAAGAAGAGAATAAACTTCCTATCTGAACGTAAAATTTTGTGCCCTATCCGAATCAGAGGTCCAAAAATAGGGCTTTTCATTTAAAACAATTAATTTGACCATCAAATGACCTTGAAGGTCGTAGTCAAGGTCGAATTAAAGGTCACCATCTGATGTCCCCTCGACCCTTAACAAATTTCATTAAAACTAATTTTCTCCTATCCAGCACCGTTCTCGAGATAAAAACTCATTCTATATAAAAAAAATCTTCAAATGAAATTATGTAGGCTCGACATTCATCGTAGCCATATGGTGTAGTGGACATTTTTGCTTCAAATACAATGAGTTTACAGAAAAGTGGAGTCTCCAGACTAAAAATTTTTTCTCCATACAATTTAATCCGCTCTAATACACATATCAAAAAATAAGCCGGGCAACGCCGGGTAATGTCGGCTAGTAAATACATAAGAATTGACATGTCAGACTTCGGTTTCAGATTTTTTTTTTTTTTTTGTGTGCCGGTGTAATTTTTAAATAATTCAATTTTCAAAATTCTTCCAGGGCTAGAACAATTCCACTAATTAAACGGAAATAAATTATGGATTGTTTGGTGCACAAATATTTTCTAGAATTTTAAAATTCTACAAAAAAAAAAAAAAATCGGTTATTACAGGTTATTGGACGATACCGGGTCAAAATCTGCCCATCGACGCCGACCATCATTTTGTCCCAACCATATGTAAATCGTAAGCATCTCTTTAAAATGATTAATTCATTTGCTTTTTCTGTGTTCTTTTAAGTAAAATGTGTGGCTATTAAGCTTATTAGGCGAATAATAATTTTATATCTACCCTGTATCTATATGTATTAAAGTACACCAAATATGTATACATAAATAAGTAATGACTTTGAGTTCACTTTATACAACATTATGATGAAGCCAATTTATTTAAGATGAAGCTAAATTGATTTAACTCTTTTTTTGTATATAAACACATTTGAATGAATAATTTTTTGTTGAGTATGTTTATAACGATTCTCTAAAACTTCAACCGTGATTATAATATGCGGCTTAATTAATGCGTGTGTGAAGATAATTTATGGTTAATAAAAAAATGTTTATTATTATAATAAATTAGAAAAATGATAAGAGCGCACGCCGCGTGTACGCTTAATATAGTTTGTGGTTTATTAAAAACTATATCGCTAAAATAATTGATACGCGCGGTAAAAAAAAATCAAGTTCTGCAATTTTGAATTTCATGTATGACTTAGCAACTAAATTATATTTATTCGCATGGAAACCGTATACAACTTTGAACATTAACAATTGTATTTTAGGACCACGCCAAATTTGGTGGCATACGTCATCGAATAGTAAGTAATCTGGTTACAACAAGTGTTATACTATATGTATGGGAATAAAACACAGAAAAATCGCTGAGATCATCAACATTGATCATATATAAGCTAAAGTGATTAATGAATATGGTTTAGGCTCAAAATAATCGCAAATAAAGTTGTCCAATTTGATCAAATTAAAAATCCAACACTCTTTGTATCCGCTGTTTTTAAGGTGGGAAAATTTAACTAATCAACATTAAAGTTATTTAGCACCACGGTCACTCGATGCCTGCCTATTGTGAAATTGATAGAACTGAAATCGCTGAATGTTTAATCCGAAATGATTTATGCACTAAAAAATAAAAAATGTTACATGCTCTTTGTAACAATATTACAAGGTTTTGAGACACTTGAATATCAAAGTTGTATTTTAATATTATCATAACTTAAGCAACAATTCTATCACCAAACTATTTAATGCTGAGCATGTAATCAACATTCAATAGTCAATTTTAATCCAACAAATTATTTTGACAAATTGATATTTTTCGAGGCCCACAGCGAAATTCGTAGTAAGTATTTAACCGTTTGGTTGCAAACGATACCTTGATGATCTTTTAATCGAAACCGGTTGTTGTGTTGTTGCTTCAATTAATTAAATTACGTTGAGCTGAACAGATTTTAAATTCAGATCGTTGGTTTAAAGCATGCGAATTTTAAGTTCCACAGCGATATTACTAAATATTGACAAACCTGATTTGAAATGTTGCCTAATTTTCTAAAAAAAAACTAAACAACTTAATAATAAAAAATGTTAATGCTGTCATTTGGAATACTTTGAAGTTTTAAACATTTAAATTTTAGAATTGTTATGAAGAAAATTGTTAAAGTTCCAAATTAATAATTTTGACAAAAAAATTATTATTTTTTAAGTTTCATTTTCAGAATAAAATTAAACGCCAACTAAATAACCGGGACTTGTAATGGTAACCTAACTAGTTATAAACTTATAAGGGTATAACAGCTGATGGGAGGGTCCTGCTAGAGCTGGGTCACTTCAAAGATCCTATCAAGGTGCAAGAATTTATACTCGCAGCAGTAGGCAAAGATGGGGAGGTTCGAGATTTAATACCTCGTCTGAAGATAGAGGTTCTGAATCTGGATGGTCTGATAACGAATGAAGAGGTGAAGACGGCAGTCGAACGTGAAGCTGGAGAGGAGCCCACCGGGGATATTAAGGTCTATAAAAGGGAACATTGAAGATCGGTTGGGTTTATGTGAGAGTCAGGAAGAGATTGGAAGTCCTGAAATGCTATGGATGTCTTGGATACGGGCATATTAGGCGAAATTACCTGGGACTCGATCGTAGTGGTAGTTGCTGGAATCGAAGTGTTCGCTATGTGCAGAGAGTTCCGGTGACAGTCGAATTCTGAACGTAAATCTTGTATAGGGGTCAGGCACATGTGGGGCCTTTAGAAAGGCTCTGCAGGACAAGTGGAGAGGCCTCCGAGAATGAAAGTCGGATGATTTATTGACGCAGCTAGTTTGTGAGATATAAACTCAGATAGTGATCGTTAGCGAGCAGTATCGGGACACGAATCCCCTGACTTGATTTTCAGATCGCCTGGGCACTGCGGCAATATGGGTGGTTGAACCCCGTATTGCCACATTGTCGATCACGGCGCGAGCAACGGATATGTTTGGGTTAGAAGTCGGGGCACGACGGTCTTTAGTGTATACCTTTCGCCGAATGACCCAACCGCGGAGTTTCGCTCTAAGTTGAACGAACTTGAGGACACCAGGGGCAAGCTAGTGATGGAGATGGCATCGAGATTAGACATGTTCGTATTGAACAGGGGCTCAGTTCCGACATATCGAAGGCCTGGCTGCGAAAATTTCATTCCCGACATATCATTGGTTTCGTCAAGGCTGGCATCCAAGGTGGTGGACTGGAGAGTGATGGAGGACTACACGGGTAGTGATCATAATTACATCACCTTTATGGTGCTCGATGATACACCGGCGCAGCGAATGAGAATCCAGGATTCATGTGGCTGGAATACGAGTAGGTTGGAGGGAGAAGCACTGGTTGCATTTTTGAAGGCAAACCTTGGAAATGGTCTACCGATTCTGCAGGACAATATAATCAGGAGTGATGTCGAGGCTAAGGTAGATGAAATCGTGCAGCTTATCCAGCGAGCCTGCGACGCAGTAATGCCTCGGAGAAAACAGAGGAGCGGAAGACGGCAGGCCTACTGGTGGATGGAGGAAATTGCGGAGCTTAGGAGGAACGCCCTAAAACTCAGGCGAAGGGCTCAACGAGCACAAAATAGGAGTGATCCAGTAAGCAGATCAGACCAGTATAGGGTGGCAAAGGAAAAGCTCGGTATTGCCATACGGGCTAGTAATGACCCGTGGGGCAAAGGTTACAAGTTGGTCACGGGCAGTCTGGGTTCCATGAACTTATGCAACTCGATGGATGCAGTGGTGATGCGAAACATCGTCGATACACTGTTCCCAACCCATGCCTTCAGAACAGAACAGGATACTCCAGACCCGATGGCAGTCCCGGAGAGGTATTGAAGGTTGTGACCGGGGGTTGCCCACAGCTACTGCTCAAATTATATAATATTTGCCTGGTAGCGCGAATATTCCCTGCACGCTGGAAAATGGCCAGACGCGCGTTGATCGAGAAAGGTGAAGGAGGGAATCCTGACTCTCCGTCGAGTTATAGGCCTCTTTGTATGCTTGACACGATAGGGAAACTGTTGGAGGAACTGCTGAAGATAAGGCTGGACTCAACCATAAGAGCTGCGGGTGGTCTTTCTCCAAGGCAGCATAGCTTTCGGAAAGGTTACTCATCCATTAATGTCATTATGGAGGTAACCAGCGCGATTGCTCGGGCGGAGGGAGCGAGCCACCAGGCGAGACCATTGGTATTCCTCGTTACTCTTGACGTTAGGAATGCCTTTATCTCAGCGAGATGGGAGGATATACTAGGGGCGCTGCGGCGGTCATTTAATTTCAACGTACTGTACGACGGCTTGCTCCGGCTTGAAATGCTGGACGATGTATCCTTGGTGGGTTATGCGGACGACATCGCCGTGGTAATAATGGCTAGAGGTGCTGAGCTGGTCCAGTTTAGGATCAAACAGGTGATGAGGAGAATAAACGCCTGGATAGAAGGTCACGAGTTGAAGTTGGAAATCCCTAAGACGTAGATTGTCATGCTTACCAAGAGCAGGATACCTGTTATTATTCCCATGACAATGGGTACGGAGGTGATTCATACGAGTGGAGCAGTAAGATACCTGGGAGTCACAACGGACAGTCGTCTAAGCTATGGGGAGCACATCCGAAAGGTCTGTGAGCGAGCGGCGGTAGTTACTGCGTCTTTGGGGAGACTGATGGCCAATGTGGGGGGACCACGTTATAGTAGGCGAAAGGTCCTTATGTCAGTGGTGTAGTCGATCCTCTTATATGGGGTAGAGATTTGGGATGGCGCTATGACCCATCAAAAGTATCGGATGCGAATGCTATCGACTCAGAGGAAAGGGGCACTGAGAATGGCATGCGCCTATAAGACGATATCCGTTGTTCACGATTTGGCTGTTGCCAGAGTAATACCGATCGACTATTGTTAGCACAACGGACACAGAGAGGAAGGAGGCTGCAACCAGAGCAAGGGTCTAGACCATGGATTTGTGCCAGCGTAGATGGGAGACGATGATAAGCGTCGACAGTCAGACTGATCAAGGTCCTTCGTCCATGGATTACCAGAGGGCATAGTGAGGTAAATTTTTCGTGTGCCAGGTTTTGACGGGGCATGGGTACTTCAGGGCCTACCTCCACAGCATGGGAAAGCTGAGGTCCCCTCAGTGTTTGTACTGCCCGGAGGAGCGGGACGACGTGTGTCACACTTTCTTTTGGTGCGATGGATTCTCAATGGAACGGAGGCTACTCACTTCATTAGTGGGGGAGGTAACGCCGGACGCAGTGGTTCAAATTAACATTCGAGCAGGATGTTAAATTAAAAATAGCGATATAATCGTGAGATTATAAAACATTTCTGACCAGCAGCATTCAATATAATCAATCGTGGGGGAGAACTATCGAAGTAAAGACAAAAAGGTAACGTGATGCAATAACGAGAAAACTCAATACCTGCAAAACATACTATCAATGTCAAATTTCACCAATGCAGGTATTGAATTAAAAGATCAATTATTCGATGGCTACACAACCCGAAAATATTTTACGGAACGACGTTCAAGTTTTGGAGGCAAAATTAACTACCGCGTCGATGAATAGTATTTAAGGGGGTCAACTGTTTCTACATTTTCATCTCTTTCGCAAGACGTCAAATTGCACTTGTTAGGTTAACCCAAAAACTGAGGCACAAGAGCTACTGGATATCGCAGGCAGCCGAGACCAACTTCCACGAAGATATGTATGTTAGTGAATGCCACTTCTGAGAAAGAATCCAAAACATTATATTGTTAGTTATTGCATTTTTATGTGTACGCGGTTGTACTAAACGACTGACATTGTACTAAATTCATGTACTAATTTATTGTACTAAAAAACTGAAATGTCAAAAATAACTAAAATAAAATAAAGATTATATTCATTCTCTTTCTTAACCTAAAAAACCGTAAAAGGCGGTTTTTCATGTGCAGCTGGTTTTTAAAATCAAAATTCAAAAAATCGCGTAATTCCGTACGCATCGAAAATCATGGCTGACAAAAAAATTCAAGTTGTGTTTCAAGTTGGAATGGCACGTGCACACATAGGTCTTTGGTTGAATACGACCAATATTTAATACATATACGCCGACTAATCACAGCGTTCAAAACGTGGCAAACATTATTTCTAATAAGGTGAGATTGCATCGAAGATTATGTAGGATGCCACTGCCAGAAGGGTGAAATATTTTTGGATTAATCTCGAACCTTCTGTGAACCACTGGCAAATATAATTTCAGTATAGCATTTTACCTTAGCAACCTAACCGAAAGTTAAGAAACGCTCATCACTGGCCTGAATCCCGTTCAGAAATCGATTTAACCGCGAATATGATGAAGAAGAAACTCATCGATTCATATAATATGAATTGAAGCGGCGGATTCTGGGCGAAAATGGCGCACTGCAAAAGAACCATGTCAAAAAGGATTGCACAAAATGTACGCTATGGAAGTATAAAAAGGAAACGAAAACCCTGCAGGCAAGTGTAGCAGAGATTAAACAATTTGTTTTATGGTTGAAAGTCGAAAAATATTTAACGCGAATCAATGGCGAATAAACTCCGGAGCTTCTGCTTATAAGTGTAAAGACGAAACATGTTTTATACAAATTTCAGATCAACCGAAGAAAACAGTCGCATTGGCGGATGGTAGAAGCTTGCCCAAAGAAGGGGTTGGCACAGTGAAATTCAAAAAAGACAGAAACAACATTCGTTTTAGTTTCGGATTTGTGGTGCAATCTTCTGTCAGTTGGAAAATTGACTAAAAAGGGGGCGTAATTTTCAGAGGCCAGAAATACGAAATAAACATGGTCGAAAATTAGTGAAATCAAATACTCGGACATAAATATCTAAAAGGATTCTTTCGCAGACTGGAATCGTTATCCAAAGACATGAAAATCAAAAAATATTAATATTTGCTTGTGTACGTAAAATACCTCCACAGTAATTCGTCGATGGATCTATCATGACAGCGCACGACTTGCTTGATTAATTCACACAGGCCTATGTATCCAGCAAATGACTCCAAGGGTCAGCAAATATATTTTAACTTGAACAGACGATTTCACGAGATACTCGAACATAAATTTGTTGAAACAAAAATTTGCTACGGCAAGAAGAATGATGTTTATTAAGTTAATGCGAACGCAATAAGGTAAAATACCAAAAAGGGTTAAGATCGGGTAGGAACGGCGAATGCATTTATGCTCGGTTAGGCAAATTATTTAATAATGAAGGGATTGAGACACAGTTAACGGTTTCGAACACTCCACATCAAAATGGTGTCGCCGAACGTAAAAACTGGAACCTAATCACAACCAGATGTACGTTAAAACTTCAAGCCCCAGCATACGCACATATCTGCATGAATCATCTGATTAACTTAAATGCAGAGAAATTAGTATTCGTGGGCGATGAGGATGGAACCAAGGTTATTGTCTTCCGGGCACTATAAAATTCATCAATAAACTCGAAAATACCCAATGATATTCAAAATCAAGATGTCTCTAGATGTAAGCTCGTCAAAAAGATTTATGGGCTGAAACAAAGGGCAAATGAATGGAATAAGAATAGTCATGCTACCGAAGGGGTACAATCAGAGCAAAATCTACGTTTTTTTAATGTAAAACGGGATGGAAAATACACCGTTTATATTGTCAGCCATGTGGACTACATCGTAGCATCAACGATAAGCCCACATAATCTGGCGAATTCAACGAATTCATCATAAGCTTGGTAAAACCATCATCCACAATGATCAACAAAGGTTTTCTTTCAAGTCGCATGAACTACATCGTAGTGCAACTGGCTCTTTACTGTACTTCATTAAATTCGGTACCTTAACAAATTCAAGACCAGATATTCCGATTGCAATATTGTTTCATTTTGAACGGATCACTTATAGGTTGAACCAGTAAAAAGAAAGCTGTAGTCTCGTTATCTACAACGGAGGCGAAGTTTGTCGCATACGCTGAAGCAGCCCCCAAAATTATTTGGATTGTAAAAAATCTAAGTGATTTTGGCCAAGCAATTAAAACGTCAATTCATATATGAATTTATGTTGCGAGGCAGTCATTTAGGCATCGGTTATAACTGAGAAAGTTGCCTACACTTAAGCAATCTCTTTTGGGCTGATCCAAACAATACAACCATCCAAGCAAGGTGAACTCTCTTATCATCTTATTAGATGCGGATTATTATCCTGATATCTTAAAGAACCAAGTTGTAAAGGGAAATGAAGGAAAATGACGGCCCAAGAGAAAGAGCAATAGGATGGATCATTTTATCGACCTTCAAGAAGCAATATCCAGTCAAAATAATTCCAAAGAATTTTTGAAGGCATATTGCGAGTGCATAAAAGAATAAAGCAGAGCCAATACAACCAACATATATATTACATCTCCCATCATGCGGTGATCAAAACTACCAGGTTCAAATCAGAACTAAGAGTGGCATTTGATGACAAAATCCAGCACTAAAGTCAGCGTAATTCTGTGTCAACTATATTTGGCCCAAAATACAAGATCTCATGCAACCTCATTCAATAAAGAAACAGTAAAACATTGGAATTCATGGTACCTCTCAGTAACAAAAATAGTAGATGACCAAACGGAAAATGTTATAAGAATCATCCCAAAATATATACAAACTATAACTTATGATACTTTCGAAGTACCACACGCAGCAGTTGTGTACTTCTATGATGAACCAACATATCTCTGGTGGGATTAAATAATAGTATTGATTTTTATGAAAAAACAAGCCCCAGAAATTTAAAACTTTTGTAGCAAATTGAATTTTGGGTATCCACAAAGTATATCAACGACGTCTCGCAGGGGTTCTTTATGAAATTGAAGTAAAACAACTATAGTCATGCGCAAACTGGTCCAAATGAAAGACGTATAGTTTATGTGTTAATGCGCGAACGTGCCATGGCCGGTAAATGTTCGAATAAAAATTGGCAAAATTCAGTGTAACGATCATAAATCATTGTAATAGTGTATATAATACTCCCGAAAAAGGAAGATTCTTATCACTTCAATCAATTTTTTCAGCTAAGGTCCAGCTTTGAGATGCTATAAAAAATATCTCTCTTTTCCAGATGGCGTAGAAGCGGGCATCTGCAAATATGCCAAGAATAGAAGTACTCTGTTACAATGATGTCGGTGCCAATAACCAGCTTGGGCGAGAATTGGGTTCATTACGCTTCATCAACTAAAAAAATTGCCCACTTATTGGAAAATGGTGGTACAACATGACATTTTATACCTCCCGCTTCGCCTTTTTCGGTGAAAAACACTTAATAAAGGTGATTGGAGAAATAAGACTTTCCACGATTACATTACAAGTGGAGACTTGCCTATAAATGCAAGACATTTAACACCAATCACCATTTGATCTTCATCATTTGACACAGCATAATGCTGTGTTTATCACATAGGAACATAGGAAGATAGAGAGTGTGACACAGCCAACCAAATTATTTAAAATGTCACCAGCCCCGCCTACTAGCCTACTTTGATCAAAAGTAAGAAATTTTTCAACTAGAGCACGGAAGTAATAGGCGGGACTTGTGATATTTTAAATAATTTGGTTGGTCGTGTCATACTCCCTATCTTCCTATGTTCCCATGTTCCTATGTCATAAACTCAGCATTAATACGTCATTTGAATCGGCAATATTTACAAATATGTACATAAATTATATCTAGTAAGCTTTTAAACATTATCATTTCCGTGACATTGACATTTCTGTGACGTTTTATCTACTTTATGTGACATTTTAATGATTGAAATTTCAACGATATATTGATCGATACATTATTTGTGAATTGCTATGTTAAAATCGTATTTAAAGGTATTATTTCTGAGTAATAAATTCTCTTGGTATCAGGTCGTATATAAACTTTAATAGCAAATTATTATGGGACGCCATTAGGGTCGAACAAGTTTTGGAGAAAGGTGCTGGAAAATATAATATATCGGTCAATTCTGACGTTGATCACATAATATTGTGAATTTAAATTCTTAAGGATTTTAAACAATGTACTAGAGATGTATAACTGAATCTAACATAATTTAGTAATGGTCGAAGATGAAAATACGTGTCAGTTCTAATCTAACAAGGAAACCTTTTGTACTGTCAAATTCAAAAAATTTTAAAAAATAAAAACTATTCTAAGTTGTATTACTCTGTGAGATAATAACGAAAGCTTTTTTATCGGTAACCAAGCACTTTTTAGGTCTTAAAACCACTCCTTAATTTAAACTCAAAAAACGTTTTTTTTCGATATATCTCGACTTCTACTTCACTAAATTAGATTATAAGGGTTGCATCTCTATTTTTTAGGGGATGAAATTGCCTTTTTTCGCAAATTAAGAGATGATTTTAACGCCCAAAAAGGACTTGGTCGCCGATAAAAAAATGGTTTCGTTACTGTCTCACAGAGCCATATAACTTGGAATAGTTTTTATAATTTTTTGAATTTGACATTACAAAATGTTCCTTTGTAAGATTATTTGTGAGCCTGTGATTTGGCAGCATGAGGGTAGAAGATTTATATTGGCGTGACCAGTTGTGATATTGGGGAAGAGGTTAAGTTTAGGAAATTCCTGCCCATAAATGGTTGGTTTGGTGATCTTTAACGGATCCTTTGAGGGGAAAAGTGTTGTCCGAAGAGCCGGATAGCTTCAATTTTTTTATTTTAGTATTGTAAAAACAACAAATTTATAATAAACTAAAAATTATTTTTTTATACTCAATTTTTAGGCTGATACAGCCTAATGCATAAAGATGGCAGCATTAGACAATTAACGGCTTCTTTTTAATTTGTTATTTCTAAATGTTGGTTTCACTTAAACTGTACAAATAAAGTTTTCTCAATTGTATGTAGTCCTAGGTTAATAGGTCGTGTCTCGGATACAAGCTTGTCGTTTTATTCACGGATACAAGCTTGTCGGTTTATCCAGTCATATAACAATATTTATAGTTTCCAAATTATTACTACTATCATATGAATCACACTGTATTACTAATACTACACAAATTTGACCAAATTATGCAACTTCATGAAAATCAGCCATTTTGTTACACAATTTTTTATTAACTAAAAATTCAAATGTGCCAACAACACAAAAGTTAAAGCACGTCATTGCATAAGCAAAACCAGCGACGAAATGCTCATCGCTACATTGCAGCAATCCTGATTTTTTACTTTTAACTATTTAAATCATTTTTTTATTATTTATTAAATGAATTTTATTACATTTTCTTGTGTTTAAGTGGATCTAACTTTATTTGATGTTATGGGCATCCATTGTAGAAATAAAGTAAGATTCGGAAATAAAGACAACTCGACATGCATATATAAAAGTATTCTAACCAAATTTCAGAAGCAAATATAACCCATATCTTGGAGCCGAAGTAATATTGGAGAGGAAACCACGATGTCTTCCATTATAAGTATTTGATTGTGACTTAACTACTGAACTTGTGGTGTCACCTAGTAATTCAAATTTTCGGAAACAAATAAAAATCAGATTCATTAGCTAAATTAATCAGTCAAAATTATCTAAATTCAGAAATACACTATAAGAATAGTGGAGTAAAAATTAAAATATAAATTATGTAGTAGTTAGAAAAAACTGAGAAAGCGTGGAAAAAACGTTTTGTTTTAGAAAACAATAATAACGAAAAAATCTGACAAGCAGCGGATTGTATGTGCGACTAAAGAATACGAAAATATAAATAGTAACTAAATGAATACATTTTTATAAACAAAATAAATAAAAATACAATATAAAATTTAGTAAATATAAATATAAAATTGGTATAAAAACAAAGCAAAAATAAATTGCATCCGTGTTATTAATAACGTTCTACCCCATATGATGCGCCAAGCGCAACTGCATGTTATGCACTGAAAAAGGTCCTCTAAGCTAGCGAATACGAACACGCTAAAAACTAACACGATTTCAGAATATCAAATTAATTTGTTATTAAAATAATTGAATAACTTGTTTTTATTTATAATGGCCCCAATTATGATTGTCGTTGTCGTGTCGATATCTTTTCGACGGTAAAAATTGGTATTATGAATGCCGATTTCAAACGACGTTTGTCGTTAAAACGCCATTTTTCTGTCGATGAAATTTTAGGTCACGACAAGACATTCTGTGGTGGGTTAATAAATAATATCTAATAAAAACACAATTTACACTAATTTTTAAGTAAAATAATTATTTATTTAAATACATAATAATTTATTTAAATCACAAATATTACAAATTTAGTTTATTTTCAAAATTTATAGTAAACATTTTTATCGCGTATACGGCAATTATTTTCGCATTTTCACTGTTTTGAAACATGAAATATTTTAAATTTTTAAACACTTTTAGGATGAAAAAATTAAAGATAAATCACGCAATTTAACTCAATTACACGATATTCATAATTAAATAACTAAAAACAATCAAATTTTGTCGATTTTTATTTTCTATTAAAATGTAAATAAAAAACGTAAACAATAGTTTTTGTCACTTTGACAGAAGTTTTCTAAAAATATAATTCACGATTGCTAAGATAACAAAAAAAAAATCACAAAAACTCGGTTGATTTTTATATTAATGTGGCAACACTTCTGAGTCGTTTCGGCGTCCTTTGGCAATGCCAAATTAAAAACGAGACGACTAGGCAAAGTCGTGTCGATTGTTAATCGACGCGACAACCATAATTAGGGTAAGTGTACATATTTTTCAATATTGTGAACATTTTTTTTTATTAGCGCCAATGTTGTTGCATTTAAAATATTTTAAATTTTATTTTTATTTTATTAACAACCAACCTTTAAATTTCACTGTAAAATTTATATCGTATTTCGTTAGTCCAACAAATTAAAAGTATTCGTTTAAAACTTCAATAAGTTTCTTAAATTCTATAAGTTCAGTGAATTGTATAAATCCTAAAATTCTGTAAATTCGATAAATTTTATAAATTCAATAAATTCTTTAAATCTTATAAATTTTGTAAATTCTACAAATTCTAAAAAATTTATAAATTCTATAAATTGTATGAATAATATAAAATGTAAAGCCTTGTTCAGACTACGTTAGTAATTTAGTCGAGTAGCGAGTATTTTAGTAACTAAATGTGTCTGAATCTGAACACCAAAATTTTAGTCGAGTAGGTTAGTAAATGATTTAGTCGAGTCGATCCATTTTATTCCATTTTTTTTAGTCGAGTAAGGCCCCCCACCACTCTTCAAAACAAAACAAAAAACAAATGCGAACATGTTGATTTAGTCGAGTTCATTAGTTGCCGCAAGGATGTCGTCTCATTGAAGCGAAGAAACAACGAAATACATATATAGAACATGGGTGTCTATTTAGTTTGTTGCGCATTTTCTTTGAAAAA
Source organism: Tipula helvola (assembly GCA_963556165.1). Lineage (NCBI taxonomy): Eukaryota > Metazoa > Arthropoda > Insecta > Diptera > Tipulidae > Tipula > Tipula helvola. Next base: position 73,191,022 of record OY744481.1, read on the forward strand.
CTGCTCACTCACTTGTAACTTGTACCCGACTGTAGTGTGAACGTTTTTTGGTCAGTTCATCGATTTTAGTTACTAAAATACTCGCTACTCGACTAAATTACTGACGTAGTCTGAACAAGGCTTAATTTTTGTAGATTCTTTGAGTTCTATAAACTATTGTTTCCGGTCTGTCTGCTCCATAAATTCTACAAACTCATTTTTTCTCTGCTTTCTCCAAAGCTCTCAAAATATGGTTGAAACTAAACAAAGCAATTGAGCATCAGCTATTTTTGGTACTATTATAGTTTTCTCTTTTATTTTATTTTTATTACTTATACTTGTAAAATGTTAAAAAAATAAAAAATTGTAAATAATTATTGTGTTAACTTTTACTTTTAGTTCTTAAATTATAATTTATTGTAATATTATTTGAGAGAACCATTGTTCCAAGTAACAGAGTAGGTCGAATACAGGTAGATTTGTACTTAAAACACGTCTTTGAAGACGAAAAACACCTTTTAAATAGGTATAATATTACGTCGAATCGACATAATTGGAGAATTTTTCGATGTCGATTCGACGTAAAATTATACCTAAGAAGTGCTAATTAGGTAATTTTCACTTTCCACTTCTACCTATTTTGGGGTAATAATACGACAAAATAATATTATTTTGGGGTATTAAAAATAAATTTGTGTAATGGGAGATCTGTGAGTCTTCATTTCTCGTTGGACCCATAAGTGTTTGTGATAAGATAACATTTACTTTCCTACAATAACTTGACGAATAACGATACGCTCTTTTGAAACTTTTATTTTTGTTCATTTTTAAAACTGCTTTCTATGTTTAAACCACGCGAGGCGAACTGAACTGCTTGACAAAAAAATTATACAAGCTGCAGTGTTGTAATAATATTTAAAAGTCTTAATTTGGTAATTTTTTAATATTTTCGACTTTAAAGAAAAATGTCTTCGAACCTATTCGAAAAATCGTTTTGAAAGTAACATTTTCAGGTGATTTCCGTCTTTATAGTCAGCGTACAAAATAGATTTATACTTATTTTCTGTTTGAAAAAATTGGCAAGAATAAAGAAAAAATTCCTTACTTATCGTTTCTAAAGAAAAATCCTTCTCAAAGTCGAAAATTGGGAAAATTGTGTAAGAGCAAAGTCCCTCCTATTTGTGACATTTCGATTTAAAAGTTATATTTACTTTAAAGTGCAAAAATAGGTAGAATCTGAGAATTTTCCCTTATTTTAAACCCTATTTTCAACCATAAACAATTTTCAATTTTCAACACACTTCGCTGGTGTGAATTACGTTAAATTTCCTTATTATTCCACCATAAAGTAAACACCGGTTCAATATACAAAATAGAAGGAGAATTTTCGAAATTTTTTACCAATAGGGAATAACTCCTTCATAGTAGCAAAATAGCTAAAAAATTACGTAATTTTGACTTAATTAGAACAAATTGCACCAAACGATGGAATAAATTACCTAATTTGTTACTTGGAGTACCTGACACAAGTTTCTTTGAAACTAAAGGTGCAATTGTCTTACCAATAACTTGTTAGTTTGTACAATTTTTAGTGACTATGTTTTAATTTTCTATAAATTTTATAAATTTTTTGATTGCTACAAATTTTATAAATATTATAATTTCTTTTTGAAAATTCAAAGATTAAAGTCTAAAAATTCAATGAATTCTTTGGATTCTATAAAACCCATAAATTCTTTTGTTTCTATAAATTCAATAAACTCAATAAAGTCTATAAAGCTGAAAAATCTAATAAATTCTCTAAATTTTATAAATTTCATCAATTCTATAAATTCTATCAATTCTAAAAAAATCTATAAATTTTATAAATTATTTATATTTTATGTTACAATTTTTCTAAATTCGACAAACTCAAATTTGATTTGTTTTTAAATTCCATAATTTAAATAAATTCAATAAATTCGGTAAATTCCATCAATTTTATTAATTCTATGAATTTTAGAAAGCCTAAAAAATCAGTAAACACGTCAAATTCTATAAATTTTAATAAATCTATAAATTCTATCAATTCTATAAAATTTTTAATTTCTATAAATGTTACAAATTCTAAAAACTTTATAAATTCCATAAATTATTGAATTCTTTAAATTTTGAACATTCTAAGTATTTTAAATTGTTTTAACTGACCGAGTTCTTTCTATAAATTCTACAAACTCAAATTGTTTTTCCAATTTTTTTTTCTTTTAACAATTCTCTAATTTCTAACTATACATTTTATAAATTCTCTGAATTCTGCAAATTTTATAAATTCGACAAATTTTAACAATTTTACAAATTGTTGAAATATGTAACCAAGACAATTTTTAAAATTTTTAAACAACATTAGAAAGCTGGACTTCATACATTTTCTTCAAAATTAAGTTAACACAAAAAGTTGAATTAAATCAAAAAAGCTAAATGGTTTGAATTCTTAAAAAATACTTGTATCTTTCCACTCTTCAATCAATTAGTTTCATGTATTTCCGCATTTGCGACAGCCATAAACATTTTGTTTTTTTATTTTTATTTTAATTTGTTCCTAGAAACCCTAAAACTCCAAATCAATAGAATTTATTTTCCGAAACCATAAACATATTAATTGGTAAATAGAAATTTTCCAATTTTTGAATTCACAAAAGTCAAATAATACGCAATTTTCACAGAATTACAACAAAATACTTAAAAAGTTAACTATGACATTACACAAAATACTCATCGATCAATTAGAAAGATTTTGAACTTCTCAAAACAATTCGAGAACACAAGAAATTAAAATACGTTTTTGTGAAAGGAAAGCTTTACAGATTTGTAAAAATAAGATATTGTCCAACGTAAATTTTGCGTATTACTCGGCAGATGAAGTTTAAGAAGCACTGCTTTCGATTGCGTTCAACTGTACTTTATAAACAAAGTTTTTATTTCTGTTTTTTTACAACAATAACTGTCTTTCAATAAATTATATCTACATACTTTATATAAATTTATATTGTTACTTAACAAATAATAACATCTTATTGCCATCTTCTGATATATAAATTATATCACAAAAAAAAAAACTTCCATTCCACGGAATGAAACGACCGAATTTGATAATTCAACAAATCAATAAGTTATTTTGATTTTCTTTTCTATTTATTTCTGTGCAACTTTACGGTTTGGCGTATTTATTGTATAAGGTCAAATTAAAAATTACAAAATTGGCTGTTGTTCGGGGAAATTCGGGGAAGAAGAATGGGCGGTATGAGATGGTTGTTGAAAATATGTATTATATACTAAAAGATACAATCAAATTAAATTAATTTTGATTTGCTTTTTTGTTTATGTAGGAGTAGATTTTAATATAAAGCCATAGTAATAATGGCTAAATATATCCAGTTCTTAAATCATCGCAATTTTGAAATTCTAGCGAATCTGTTTGTTTGAATTATATATACCATAATTAAATGTTCCGAACCGCATACTTTAAGTAACACTGCAGAGAAGCAGTAGTAAATAATAAAGTATAATAATACATATTTCACAACATCTTGTGATGTTATTGCCTATTCGTAAATATAGCAAATAATTTTCTTATTAATTTAATCAACAAGTGGGCGACATTGTTAATTCGCACACAAACACAAATCATTTTTTTTTATTTTTTATTTATTCATTTTATTTAGTTAAGGTATTTGTCTTGATTTTTCCAATAATGGGTATAAAATTAGATTTTTTTATAACAACCGTGTAAATAGACGACGATGTGTGACTCAAAGTGGAAATGTAAACAAGAATTATGTGTTGGTCAAAATGTGTTTTTTTTTCGATTAATTGCTTCTCGAGTAAGTAACCCTTATGCATACCAAATAAAGCGTTTAAGATGTAACTGAAATTATCACCTGTACAAACAAAACAACATACATCATTAATATGTGTTATTATGTTGTTTGAGGTAATCATAATAAACTACACTAATAGTAATAATTAGATTTTGAGATTTCGAAATGTCGATAAACTATACAATACCGATGTAATGTTAATTTAGCGCAGTGGAGGTGTGTAAGCGTGTGGCACAGGAAAGATGATGAGTAATTAATTTCGGTTTATCAAAATTATAATGAGACAGTATAGAGAAAATTGTATTTTCCTATTCCGAATATTGAAAGATTAACGAGTAAAGGAAGGTGGATTATTGCGATAGAGAGATGAATTTTGTTTTGTAGCAGATATAGTAATCCAGGTAATTTATTATAAAAAGGGATTAGTGATTTTCAACGTTTTAAGAAATGTATAAATGTTCAAAACAAAACTAACTTTAATTATCATCAAAATATAAGAAGTATCCGTAAAAATTTTAATTTATTTTTAGCTAATATTTCTGCACTTAATAAAATTCCACAGGGTAAGTGTAATTCTACGTATAGAGCGTACTAGCGTTGTTGTATATTTTGATGATAGCATTCAGTACAGTACTGTCTCCTATTTTGATATTAGTAGTGCTGACGTTTTACTGCTTAATTTTAATTTTGATTCTATTTCATTTTCGGTTGTTTGTTCTTATAGATTTCATGCCTTAAACTCGTCTGTAAATGTTGATGAATTTAATACTGTTCTTGGATATGAATATAAATATTTTTGATGATCGTATATAAACTGAAGACTATTTATGTATAATGGCTACACACGGATTAAAATCGTTAATTAATTCACCAACTCGTGTTTCAAAAAATTCCTCTACATGTCTGGATCATTTATTCTTCAGATGTTCATTAAACTTAAAATTCAGTTTTTCTGCGAATGTACATAATCTGAATATAACTGATCATTGTATGACATCCCTATTATTTTTGTCAAGTTGTGCTTCTACTAAACCATTACCAAATAATTATTTGACCAAATCTATCATTAATTATTTAAATTTAACAGATGATTTGTCTAATGAAAATTGGTCGGTCAGGTTAAAATTTTATATAAATAAAACTACCCCGATTATTAAAATTAAATCAAAGGATAGAATTATTAAGCCTTGGATTACATCTTCACTACTTATTAAAATTAGGCTGAAGAATAAAATAGCCAAAAAGTTAATTAGAAGGGTGAATGATTTAGATTTTAAACGGCGCTTTGTTGTGATAAATAGAGTTGTTAAGCACGACGTGACTCTTGTTAAGGTCAACTTTTACAAAAATAAATTTGAATCTGCGAATGGTTATATTTCAGAATGCTGGAAACTAGTTGATGACGTTTTAAATAAAGACAGGATAAATGTGCAAATTCAAAAAATTGATATTGATGACAATTGTTGTATAACTGACAGACGTGAACTGGCTATATTGTAAATTTGTAAGTAACAATGAAGATGATTTTTCTGACTTAATTTATAGCAATTCCACTGTGTACAGTCATGTGTTTTCTTTGAAACTTGTCCAGATGAACTGCTAAAACTCATATCGAATCTGAAATCTATTTATTCTACTGACATTGATAACTGCAGCAATATTCTTGTTAAATAAATTTCTCATTGTCATATTTTAAATTTTAGTTTTGATTCGGGTATTTTCCAACTAAACTGAAAGAGAGTCAGGTTATTCCCATTTTTAAAAAAGGAAATAAAACTAATAGGTAGCTCACCAAAGAATAACTAGTTTTTTGAATAAAACACATTTCTTGCATACCATGCAGTTCGGGTTTAGGAGATCTAAAAGTACTGAGGGAGCCTTATTGGAATTCACTAATTTCCTGTATGAAGCCCTTGATAAGAAAAGATCAGTTGCATATATTTTTGTGGATTTAACTAAAGCCTTTGATATGGTTAACCACAAGGTATTATTACAAAAACTGCTACATGCTGGTTTTCGTGGAGTAACTTGGCAATGGGTTAGCTCATATTTATGTAATAGAACTCAAGTGGTTAAGATTCGTGATGTTTTAAGTGAATGTAAAATTATCAATAATGGTGCTCCACAAGGTTCTGTTTTAGGCCCCATGCTTTTTTTGATCTACTTAAACTCAATTTTTGAAGTGAAACTTCTTTAGTACCGGGGTGATTTTTAAAATCGATGAAAGAAAAACAAAAATTACAAGCAAAAAATGAAAAAGCGATATGAAACCAAAAAAGCGACAGTATTTCTTTTATTTTGTTTCTGTATACAGAAAAAAGTATGTACATAGAAGTATGTATGTACCTACACTCGAATATGTACTCGATTGAAAAAAAAAAAAATTTTGTGGTTGTTTTATTATTTTATTTTCTTCGCTTTGTATTCTCTCATAAGCGTTCTACGCGTGTAGCGAAAGGCATTATTAAATTTGAAAAATATTATTTCTGTTGCGTCCACTGTACAAAATAGTGAAAACAATCATCGTAAGTACTTCAATATTTTCCAACCAACATATTTCGTCGTTAATCCTCACTGCTCACAGATCTCATGCATAACCTCCATACATCACGTGTGTACCCTTATTTCTATTCTCAGATGATTCCCAAGTGGACGTATTAAATGAGCAAGATGAAACCTCAATTGGACATACTATTGAAAATAATGATTGTGAGTATCCGAATATAAAATATGCAGAAAATATATATAAAATAATATATATGAAATGAATAATAAGAATAACTAAATATATAATTATGTATATTATTATTATTATATTTTATATTATTTTTTTTTTTTGAAGTGTTTGATTTGCAAAATGTACTCTTCCAATTAATTGCAAAAGTTCTCAATAACTCATCGCATATTATGAATTGATTTTCAGGCGACTCTCCAGCGGATGTAGAGCCTAACATTCCGTACTCACAATTTCGTCGAAATAATGTTGCCCATGAAGAATTTCGCAAAAAGTTTTCAAACAATATGTTTGGTTATACGTGTTCCGTGTGTGATCGAATATGGTTCCAAAAAGATTTGAAAACACCACGTGTAGAACATGAAGAACTTTTACGTCTAATAATTGAAAATTATAACACGAGTGCGAATATTTCACTGTGCAACACGTGTTACCAAGCAATCGAGAAGAAAGTAATCCCAACGATGTGCACATACAATGGTTTCAAATATCAAAAGATGCCTGCGTCTTTACCACCACTGGATTTGATTTCTGAAAGGCTTGTCTCTCCGCGAATTCCATTCATGCAAATCAGACGGCTGCGACACGTGCATGGACATTACGGAATTTATGGGCAAATTATTAGTGTACCAGTCGATGTGGACAATATGGTGAAAAATTTACCTCGCAATATTGATGATGATCATTGCATTAATGTGCATATCAAGAGAAAGAAAATTCACAGATCGAGTTACTTAGTGGGACTGGTAAATAAAAGAACACTTCGTGCATGGCTTCAGTACTTGCTTCAAACTCCGCTTTATGTTTTATATGATATTAAAATTGACGAAAGCTTTTTCAATGATGATCATAATATTGATGAAATTAATCGAGACGAAATAAATGAACATATACCGATTGGAGACAGTCTAACAGCACAACAACATACTCTGATGTGGAATGATGATGAGTATTTACGGATTGCACCTGGACAGCATAATCTTCCAAAAAGTATAATTTTAGATGAACATGCTGAAGAACTTTCTTTCCCGTCGATTTATTTGGGCCATTTCCGAACGTTCAGAGAGGGAATAAATGCGACACCATTCACAATAGCAACTAGTGAATTGCGGAGATCAGACCGGCGTGCAGTTACTCCGTATCATTTATTGTACGTTGCTATGAAAATTATGAGGTTAAGAGTACGCGACTCACTCACTATTGCATTCAGGTATGTTGGAAAAAATACAAATATTACACGGCAGCAAATTGAATCGGGCGAGTATATTAATAATTGTATTGAAAGTAATTTGGCTTTCTTGCGATCAATACCAAATTCTCTTTGGTATTGGAGCGAACGAAAAAGAGATCTTTTTGCGATGATTCGACAATTGGGAAAACCTACGATGTTTCTTACTTTAAGTGCCAATGAAATCGGATGGAATAATTTACTACAATTACTGTACAAATTAAAAAATAATGGAGCTGAAATTTCTACAGAAGAAGCTGCGTCACTGGATTATATATCAAAAACTACACTTGTGAATGAAGATGCTGTGACTTGTGCTATATATTTCAATAAAATAGTCAATATATTATTGACTATTCTTCAATCGAAGAAAAATAGCCCATTTGGAAATTATCATGTTGTTGACTATTTTAAACGGATTGAATTCCAACATCGTGGTAGTCCTCATGCACACATTTTATTGTGGTTGCATAATGCTCCATCAGATGCGCTTGGTACAGAGAACCAAAATGCTATAAAGATGATCGATCAATTAATTTCGGTTTCTTCAACAGAGGCCTCTGGATATATACGTTTGCAAACTCACAAACATACTTTCACCTGCTACAAAAAAATAAACGCCAATCAACCTCAGAAATGTCGATTTGATGCACCGTTCATGCCATGTAAATTCACCATGATTTTACAACCAATGCAGACAAATCACCCAAGATATGCCAGTTATGCTCAGCGTTATAAAGAGTTACAAGCCAACCTGGAGAACAACGATTATGAAAACATTGAATCTTTTTATGATGAAAATCAAATTTCTTCTGACGAAGATTACTTTCGTATTCTTCAAGCTGAAATTATTAGACCTAAAGTGTTTTTAAAACGACAACCAAGTGAAAAATGGCACAACCCTTACAATCCTTTCATTTTCAATATATTACAATCAAATACAGATATGCAATTTATTATCGAGGAATACTCTTGCGCCGCGTATGTTGTTGAATACGTTAATAAAACTAATAGAGGTATTAGCAACTTACAGCGGCAAATTCTTCAAATAATGGATGAGCACCCAGAGTTCGATATAGTTGATATAACAAGAAAAATGAGTGTGAATATGCTCAATACTGTTGAATTGACGAGTCAAGAAGCAGCGTGGTACCTATTACGTGAACCTATGTCAAAAAGTTCAGTCTCCGTATTTTATATCTCTACCGTTTGGCCTATTGAACGACAGCGTATTAGACGAACACGAAAAGAATTGGATGAATTAAATACCGATGAGAATTCAACAAATGTTTGGAAGGAAAACTGGTTTGACAAATACGAGCAGCGGCCAGAAGAAATGGAAGGAATATCACTTGCACAATTCGTTGCTAATTATACAAAAAAAAAAAATCACAAGGAATGTATTTTCGCCGAAAGCAACCACGCATCATTCGTTATAGAAATTATGACATAGCCTCAGATTTCAATGAGTATAAAAGGGAAATGGTGACTTTGCACATCCCATTTCGAAATGAAGAAATCGACATTCTTGAAGAGATGAAATTTATTAGGATTTATAACGAAAACGAAAATGATATTTTGGAACGTCGTAAGGAGTTCGAATCGGATTTAGACATTAACAAAACCATAGAGATTTGTCGAAAACTATGTCGTGAAGATGGACAAGCGGATGATGATGATGAGATCCATGATGTAGCCACCAGATTTCCAGAAGCTAATCCATTCCAAGCATTATATGACAATCCAAATTCTGATGTAAATAGTGATTTACGCTTAACAACATTAAATAAACTTGGTGCAATTGCCAAACGAAAAGAAAATCTGATGCCTAATGAACAATTTTATAACCTGATGAAAATGGCAAACCAAAAACAAAAGGAACTTTTGATGCATGTCGTTTACAATCTTCAGTTGCATAATCCCTTGCCGTTGCAATTATTTATTACGGGCCCTGCCGGATGCGGTAAAACGTTTGTGATCAGACTATTGATGGAAATTTATAATCGGTATGCTGAAAACGATGGATTTGCAACGCTTATATCACTTGCGCTTCAACTGGTAAAGCTGATGTGGCTATTGATGGGACAACGATACACACTGCACTAAAAATAAGTCTTTCAAAGTTGCTTCCTTTGTCAATTGAAGTGGCACAGCAATATAGATCACTGTTTAAATACGTTCGCGTTTTGATTATCGATGAAATCAGTATGATTGGAGCCGAGTTGTTGTCTCAAATAGATTCGAGATTAAAGCAAATCACCGGTAACTTTCAAGGCGATTTTGGAGGATTAGATTTAATTTTGATTGGTGATCTACGTAAACTGCCGCCGGTTCGCGCTACTCCGATTTACAAACAAATCAAACGACAAATAGCAGGTACAACACTATGGCGAGGATTGAAATTCTTTGAACTCAGCGAAGTGATGCGACAAGCCAACCGAACTTTTTCAACAATATTAACAAAAATTGGTGATGGACAGCTGTTACATGAGAACGAGTTGGAATTAATTGAATCACGATTTTACTCCGAAGAAGAGGCTGATAGAATTTGTCCACACGGTATACGATTGTTCTTCGATAACCATTCAGTTACTGAATACAATAATAAAGTTTTAAATTCTGCAGTCGAAAAAGTCATTTCACAAGCAACAGATGTGTATATTGATTGTCAGAGTGTTGAAAAGCAAACTTTCATGCGTCAAAAAATACACAAAATGTCAACAATTGATACAGGAGGTTTGCCTTATGAAATTACATTAGTTATAAATAAACCATACATCATAACAACTAATATCGACGTATCAGATGGATTGGCGAATGGTACGACAGGAAAATTGATCTATATCGAACATAACGACAAGGGAGAGATAGGTCGTTTATGGCTGGAATTCCTTGGCTCTCCCAAAACTGGTGAAAAAATCCGAGGAAAGGCAGCAGCATTAATACAAAGGCACAATCTTAGTCGACTGGCAGTACCAATCGATCGGAGAACATCCTCTATACCATTAGTGCCTAATAAAACAGTGATCGTAAAACGTAATCATTTTCCACTAGTCTCTGCGTGTGCAATAACAATTCATAAGTCCCAGGGAGGGACATTTGAGGAAATTGTATACAAATATGATAAAACACATGCTCAACAGCCCCTATACGTCGCACTATCACGAGTAACATCGATTCAAGGGTTACATATTGTTTCGAAAAAAAATTATAAAATATTTCATCATGGTCGAAGAGCAACAGCATCCACACTGGAATTGCGAGCTGAATTTCAAAGGCTGAACCTGAATCGACTTGAGCCTATTGAGAAATTATTATTTGATTTTATAAATACGAGGAAAGCATTGTCACTATTTACCTTCAACTGCCAAAGTTTACGTGCTCATGTACAAGATATTCAATTAGACAAAATATCATCGTCGTCGAATTTTCTGATTTTTTCGGAGACGTGGGTGGATAATGACAACATTGTAGAGATTCCAAATTTCGATATTGTCGTTCAATATAAAAGGCCAAATATAAGGGCAGGTGGCGTTGCAATCTACCATAATGTAAATGATGGAACCCATGTTGTCACCCCACAAATTGACATCAATGCACTTCAACTAGAATCCTTGTCGGTTCAGGTTTCTAAAGTGGGAGAAATATGTGCTTGCGAAAGCAGATTATACTATGACACATTTGTAATTATTGCGGCAATTTACATTTCTCCCAACCAATCGATGGAAAATATTATTCAATTTATCCGCGAGAATTTGATAAAGTACACGCCAAAAGTATCGCGAATTTTGAAAACAAATTCTGATAAAATTCCAATGATTTTGAGTGGGGATTTCAATGTGAATTTTGCATTACATACGGCGCTCCCTTCGATTCAATTCCTCAATACAGAATTAAATTTAAAAATGTGCAGCAGTCGTACTGAATCGACAACGCGATCAAAAACTGTTATCGACGCAGTCTTTCAACGATATGTTGATAGAATTCAAACTAAAGCATTCGTGTCCTATTTTAGTTACCATAAGCCATTGGTCTCATTCGTCGAAATAGAAAACATGGAGTCGGAATAATAAAATATTAAAAAAAAACTTCAAAATTTTGTTTGTTGTTTTGTATTATAATGAATAAACCCTCTAATTATTCCAATCCTGATACTGCATTCATCTCATTCTGTCGCTGCTTAGATTCCGGAAAGTTTCACTTCTACTGCGTGTGACTGCGCACACAACTTTTCTTTATTTCAAGCTTTCTGTAAAGTTGATATCTTTTGCGGATGATCTACTGTTTCTGTATAATGATCGTTTGGAAAGTACAAACATCCAGTCTATGAACTCTGACCTATGTAGTCTTAGAAAATGGTGTCTCGCTCATACCATGTTTCTGAACATAAAAGCTAAAGGTATAATTTTTAAACATAATAATGAAATTGTTATTCGACCAGATATCATTTACTATGATATACAGGCTGAGGAAAAAGTATGGAAACTCCTAAAAATATCGCGGAGTTCGATCAAAAATAAAATGAGCAAGGTTTATTCTTAGGTAATTTTCAACAAGGAATTTAATGGTGAGCTTGTTTGTGACCTTGACCTTTATATTGAAGGTCATTTGGAGGTCAAGGTCATTTTTTAAATTAGAACCCCTATTTTTGATGACAGAATCGAAGAGAGCGATCAATTTTACGTCCGAGTATATATTTCCCATGACCTTCGATGATCATCTGAAGGAATTTACATTGCGAGGTCAAAGCATTGAAACCCCTAGAAATCTCGCGGAGTATGTCAAAAAAATATCAACAATGTTAGTATTAATTTTGTAAATATAGTAAACTAGAAGGAAAAGCCCGTAATACGGGCTTAACTATTACTTCATTTAATTTCCCATAAGAACTAATGCAGTAATGATAAAATATCGTAGAAGAAAATCACTCTACATTTTCAGGTAGGATGAGAAAAGAAAACCACCATTTTTCACTACTTATGCAATCAAACAATACAATTTTTCTGTTTAAAGGAAAAAAATTTAAAACAAATCAGGACTGACTTGATTTTTGTACAAACACGGCCCTTCACATGACAATCGCCGTATATTAGTAGTATAGTTTATATATAATGGTGAATGTCCGCAGTGGTCGCTGTCACAATCACCATTTGACCATTTGATATTTTTTTAGCCGAGTAGGAATAGCTCGAGATTTAAGGCTTTTAAGGATTATTGTACCTTAAATAGATCTTAAACCAAAGAGTAAGAGCTTTTAAGGATGATTTTACATGTGTTGGGGCATTCCACAAAAAACCTTACAAACAGCGGGGAGGCTGTGCTTTTCTTCAAAAAAAAAATCGGGGTGGGCTGTGTCGTATTCACGGTCGTAGGTATTATGCGTGATAACGTTTATAAGATGTTGAGATTAATTATTTTAATTCAATATAAATTATAAGCCACAGTGGCACTATTCTGGTTTTCTCGGGGAATTGGGAATTGGAATTTTCGTATTGTGATTTTTTTTAGTGTATTTTGGTATTATTTTTTCCAAAGCATACTGTATCGATTTGTATTTTTCAAATTTTGGGAAAAAATAATTCCATAATAATTCCTGTGGCACTACAGTTTCTTTATAACTTACAAATAAATGAGGGATTCTCTCTCTACAGCGTTCTAAACTATATATTATTGTAAATCGCTAGTTTGAAGATATCAATTTCATTTAAAATTTATGAGGAGATTTTTCACTTTAATTTAAAATAAATTATCCACTACCTTTACTTACAAATTGAGATTAGAATTGCTCTGATCAGAAGAGGCGTTCTCTCTCTACAGTGCTTACAAGCATTGTAAATCACTATTTTGAAGTTTGTAATTTTAATTAAAATTTATGTGTGTGCCTCGGCGCCTGATAACGTTGTTGCGATAATATTATGCGTGAGGCATAAAGCCTAAGAACCAACCTAAGGAATCATACATTTTTTATCATCATTTAAATTAAAGGTAATGCTTACAGTAATCGCCCACCAAAGGCAAAATTTCGAGACAAATTTTCTGAGCATTCGGTGTACACATCTTACACTTCAAAAAAATATAAATTTGAAAAACTAAACTAAAATGCCTTTGGCACAATGGAACCCCAGACCTTATCCGGTGTAGTCCAATACGCTACTACTGAGCTACGTTCAACCTAACAAAATTTATTTAACTTTCATTGTTATATTGTTACAAACATAGCATGCTATGAAGTTTATGATAGGAAAAAAATGTTTACTAAAAAATTCTCATGGCTTACTACAACTCATAACATAAAAGTTTTTAAATAACTTGTAGTAGTGTTCGCATACATTTAGGCGAAAAAAATACCCGCGTACCACATATTTTCTTGTATAATTACTGTAATGTAATAATTATAAAGCTATAGGGGCGGGATGCAAAAGGGATTTTTCATCATCTGATTACGATCGGTGATGACGATGAACACATCTATGACCCCCTGTTGAGAGTGCGGAATCCATGGGCAGACCCACCTTTCATGTCAGTACTATAGGCTGGCATGAAGCAATGCAATGTGCAGGTGGTTTAAACGAAAGCGGGTCTATAGCCGTACGTCCTCGAGTTGGCTGGCAACGGCGTAAGGTAGGACGTTAAAAGGGAACTGCGAAAGAGTTGGGAGTGCCTAGAGCCCCAGAAAAGATTGCAGAGATAGAGACAAAAAAAAAAAAATTATAAAGCGAAATAGTTAATTTATAGTAAAATATTTGGTCATTACATGAAAATTTTAAATTTGTAAAGACATGTTTCTGTGAATTTCTGAACAGTCTATGAAAAGAACATAATATTAGCTCTTGTTTATTTGGCACATGACATACATAATTAAAAATAATTAAAACAGTAAATATAATTAGATCACATAATTGAAACTGTAATTATGTCGTGTATAGCATATTCTCTACGCATCGACCATGTTAATTGTTTGTTACCGAACAAAATTAGCAGTGATGAGTTTATAAACAACCAAGTTTGGTTTTGTAAATCCTGTGTGACAAAAACAAATGTTGACACAAGTCCGCAAACTCATTTAATATCTGCCAGTATTCTGTCTCCATCCAGACAGCTTACCACAAAACATAACACTAGAGGTAATATACAGTGAATTAATGAATGGCAGATGTACTATTCAAAAGTCGATAATGCAGAACCCTGTTAATGTAAGCCGAAAGTTGCCTAAATATAAATTTAAGTCGTAATCAGTCGATAGTGCTTAGCCGAAAATCGAATTTTCCCAGATTTCTCATACGAGAAACTTGAACTGAATTTTTTTATTGCGATAGCCATTAACAAGTCGCATAAATGCAATTCTTCTTCAGATAAAACTTTCTAGGGGCTCATTTTATACAAAGTTTCTAATGCTTTATTGGAAATGAAATTTTCCCAGATTTCTCACGGGAGACTTGAATTGAAATGTTTTCCAGAAATAGCTAATTTTAATATATTCATCTTCAGATATCCACTCTAGAGCAGTGTTCGCAAGTAGTTGGTTATTGGCGTGCCAATACAATTATTTCTTTAAAACAATTTTTTTTTGTGTACCAAACTAAAACCAAAATTGGCAAATCAAATTTTTGATTTATGGTATCGGCAATAACACCATTAGTACGAGTAATGTTCCAAAATATTTTTTGCCGTTGGGCCATATTTTAATTTACAAATTCTAATGTCAGCCCAACCATAAAACCGAAAAAATTCTTCAGACCATGTAATAATAGATTTTATATTTGAAACTAATTTTAATAAAAACAAAAAAGTTCACTAAAATCCGTCAACAAATGAGCTTGTTCCATTTAATGCTAGAGTTAAGACGATAGTCTGAATTGGCACAGTATGTAAAAATAAATTTGACGGATATAATTTTTGATTTAAGTTATCGACTAAAGCATGATGATATGGCCGAAGGAATTCTTCAGAGCCGGACTTTTTTAAATTTTATATTAGGAACTACTTAAAGAATCGACTTTACACATCAAATGTCAGATGTACAATTTTATTAAAATACATCCACAAACTTGCCACCTTACCACAACTTGTTCCGCAATATTTCTTGAATTTGGCTCTTATTTTATCTAAGAAAACCGACCCCAAATGAAATAACCCCAGAAATTCTTCAGAGTGTGAATATTTCGATTTTATATTAGGAACTACTTACAGAATCGATGTAATAACGTAGATAAAAAATGTCACTAAAATTTATTGACAAACGTGCGTATTCCTTTTGGCGCTGGAAGTGTAGAAAAGGTCTGGATTGGGCATGTATTAAAAACAAGTTTCTCTTTAGCAAATTTTTTCATTTTGATTTATGGCTTGTATTTATGTACCAAAGTATTATTAATATGTTGGAATATTTGGTGAACTTTATTCCTGGCCTAAAAGGAACTTTTGCAATTGTGCACCAATTCCATTGTAATTTGATATCTGACTTAACCAACATATTTGATGATAAATGAATTGGTTCCAGCACATCCAATGATGAATCAAGGTGGCGGCTTTTGAATCTTTTCTAGAAGAGATTTAACTACAAATCTGTTTTCTCACCAATGGATGGTCGTCAAACCAATTTTTTCTTTTTTTTTATCAAATACATAACAAAATTGGAGACTTTAAAACTGTCCTGGTTTTTTTAAGTCGAAATTTTCGCCTTTTTCAAATTTGTTCAGATTTCGTTCAAGTTTAGTCGTTTTTGGCCTGATCATCCTAGTGACAACTTCCATTGGCTATTCTTTTCTTGTAACTAATACCAACGCATACCCTGAACTTAAACTACATAAGTCAATGAAGAAAATATTAATAAAAATTTGCGATGGTTTATTGTAGCTACATGGTTTGAAACATTTCGGTATCTAACAAAAATAATTTCAAATGGGTTTCAGGCATGAAACGTGTGGCAATAACACTACCTCCTAAATTGTTGAATTTTGACCAAAATCAGTGCCGAAATACAGAAGTTGCTGAATGAAGTCAACGACGATCCAGAACAGCTCAAACTGGTGATAAAACAGGAGTTTACGAATGTGACATCGAAAGTAAGGCTCAATCGTCCCACTAAGCGCTTCCTACAGACGCAAGATCAAAAAAAGCTCGTTAAGTAGTGTAACATAAGTTCTTAGGTCATTCGATTAATAGGGAGTACTTCCAGGAAGTTATACGCTGTTTGCGTGAAGCGATCCGAACGAAACGTCTCTATTTGTGGGGAAACAACTCATTGTATCACTATAATACACCTGCTCACACTCTACTTGTTAGTAAATTTTTGACCAAAATCAACACCCTTATGATACTGAGCACACCAAAA
Organism: Tipula helvola; assembly: GCA_963556165.1. Classification (NCBI taxonomy): domain Eukaryota; kingdom Metazoa; phylum Arthropoda; class Insecta; order Diptera; family Tipulidae; genus Tipula; species Tipula helvola. Next base: position 73,208,151 of record OY744481.1, read on the forward strand.
CTGTACACACCTTTTCGACAGACAACAATAAACTGAGCATCCAATATGGCTCAAAATGCTAAAAAACGTCAGGGAAAGTGTACCAACACAACTTAGCCCTTTACGAAATTAGTCAATAATGATGGATTTTAACTTTACTCGAATCAAATTATGAAAAAGGAACAAATTGGGAAACAAGTGTTTAATGCGACCCAACTATATCCGGTTTATTTTCGGCTGATAACCACTAATTTTTTATTTGCGGATGGAACATTAATAACGTGATCTGAATTATCGACTTTTACTTTCGGGGCTAGAAACTTTCGTCTTTAATAGGGTGTGTCAGATCTGCTTTTGAAGAAACGACAGTGGAACTTACAAAACAGACCAAATCACTGGAAAACGCTCAATAATATCAAGGGGATGTCTATCGAAAATCAAAATACATATAACAAAACAGGTGTAGAGCAAGTTGAATATTCACGGGATTCAAGCTATTAAGAATACACTCAACACAAAAAATAGCTAACACAAAAAATAGCTATCATAAAACCTTACTCAGAACATGACCAAATATTTTCAATCAATTTAGGAGAAGAACCGTTACTGTTACCGAGTTACCGTTTACAAAAGTTAAATAATGTTGGCATCGGACATCGGTTACAACTCTTCACAACCGATATTCTTTAATGATAGTCTTACATACCATTCCCATATTACTAATTTTGATAATTTATTTTCTGGTTCGGTAACCTTTAGCTCTTCTTCTTTTAACTGCGATTTCTTTAGAACTGGCGCATATAACCGAATCAATTTTTATGTTTGAGGTAGTGCTTGGTTTAAAGTCAATTTTAAAACCCTTATTATCTCTGGTTAATTATCCGTTTCACAATTACAAATAACACCGGGCTCGCGTTATTATTCAATATACCCTATATCAGATTTCAATAAATCATGTTAGAAATTGATTTATCGATTATATTTAAATGTAAAAAAATAGATGGTGTGGTTTTCGGAACCCACAACAGAAGTGAAACTTAAAGTGGTGTGTAACTGATCGCATATAATATCTCGTTAAGATTCTTGGTCTGAATTAAACTTCGCCGATAAACATGAATTTGTTTGACAAGCTATTGAAAACTGAATTTAACCCGAGCAAAATTTATTCGATTTAGAGAAGTTTGATGTTGCGGACTGGGTTCATATTGAGGATAAATTGATTTCGCCATATGAAAATTTTCAGTATAATTAGTGCCCTCGGAGTTAATTTGGGCCTTCTAATTTTTGTGCTTATTTACTTTTGTTGTTGTTCTGAAAAGATTTTTTTTAAATTTATTTGGCCTATAAAACCAAGATTTTAAAATCTAGTTTCTAAAAAACCCTTTCTGAATAGGATAAATTCAATAATCAAAACGTTTACAACAAACTTAAGGGTATACTATAGAATATCAAGATAGAAAGAAAGAAGTTTTACAATTTTTGTGTTCTACAAACCCCCCTAAATCAAACTCAGCAACAATATGAGCGATCCCAATAACAAAGCTTGCCGATTAAACAGTTTTAAGGTCTATCCCTAGTAACATAGTATTGATGAATTCATTGATTAGTTCATTAGGAAATTCTTGCTTACCAATGTAATGAACGATACATTGGCTTGTGATGTAAATTCACTTATTTACTTTCCTATATTATCCTCTCTTATAATGAATGCATTGATGAACAACGTGTGAATTTCATTTGGAATTTCTCTATTACCGAACCATTGAACTCATTAAGGAATATATAAAGGAATTTCATGAGTTATTAAACCAGTGAATTCATACATAACTTCATCAGAAATTTCAATAGGAATTTCATCAATGATCGAACCACTGACTTTATAGGTGGTTTCATTATGAATTTTAATATTTAAAATTTTTATTTTTACCGGGAAAGTAAATGCATACATAAATAGATTTAATTTTTAAATTTCTAAGTTAAAATTTCATTTATTAAAATTTTCTTTTTTATGATTTTGATCCTGCTGCTTAATCCTAAGGATTCAAAAATTAATTTTAGCTAAGCTATTTGATTTATTAAACCGATTATTACCTCACTTTACACGCTACTGGAAATGAACTCGTCAATTTCAAAAATGCAGTTTTTTTGTGTGGAATAATAACAGAAAAAACAAAACAATTGTGCTTTTCTCATTATCATCATTAAAATCATCATGAGGATCACCGAAAGGCTCATCATATGTTTCCTTTATATTTTATGTTGCATACAATTTTTGTTTTATAATTGTTATCATGAAACTCATCAAAAGAATCATCAGAAGCATCATCATAATGTTTACTTTTTTATTATTTTATAAAAACACAATCAAAGCAAACTTGGTTAATTACCCTAGTAGAAGGTAATCGATGAATTCACTGATGAATTCTTAATGAAATTTCTAATGACTCATTAAATGAACTATATTCAGGGCCCGGGACTAAACTCATTTATATAATTTTCATTTATCAATGAATGTTTCTGTGAATAATTAAATGAGGTACACAAGAATATTCAAGAGCCGTTCATCAATGAACTCATTGCCAGTTTGCGCAACATAATCATTGAAAAATTACTAATGCAATTCATAATGATTTTGATTAGAAAGTGTGTTGCAAAATAGTAGGTAATTTCGCAAGAATTTCAAAATGAAATGTTTGTGTAAAATCAATGTATCTGTAACAAAATGGAAGGGAAATTACGCAGTAAAATACAAAATGTCATATATTCAGGTCATTAAAATACATTACGATGATTTATTAATTATAATTTAATTAATAAAATTACAATTTACTTAATTTTTACCTGGACCAAGTATTCTATCACCTGATACAGGTTTTTTTACATAAAACGAAATTGTATAGATGTGACTGACTTTCTCAATGTTTAAAGACAAACTGCACAAAATGTAAAACAAATTGAGGTACAATCGGTAGAAGGGAGAAAGAAATACATAATATCGAAATGTGTAACTGTTTTCCTCTGAGTTATTACATTAAATTTCTTAAATCGAGTAAGGACCAGAATAGCATCAGTAAGTTCCCTGACTTATTCTGCAATATTTTCACTTACTCACATTTTTTACATATACCACTAAACTTAAACAGTTGAAAATTATACACTTGAACAAAATCCTATATACTTTGTTGAATTGTGTGAGTTGATGCATTTTTGTATTGGTTACTTGATGAACTTTTTCTACTAGGGTATATGCGTGTAGATTTTTTGTAAAATAGTATTTGTGAACTGCCCTAGTAGAAGGTAATCGATGAATTCACTGATGAATTCTTAATGAAATTCCTAATGACTCATTAAATGAACTATATTCAGGCCCCGGGACTAAACTCATTTATATAATTTTCATTTATCAATGAATGTTTCTGTGAGTAATTAAATGAAGTTCACTAAGAATATTCAAGAGCCGTTCATCAATGAACTCATTGCCGGTTTGCGCAACATAATCATTGAAAAGTTACTAATGCATTTCTTATTGATTTTGAATAGAAAGTGTGTTGCAAAATAGTAGGTAATTTCGCAAGAGTTCCAAAATGAAATGTTTGTGTAAAATCAATGTACATCTGGAACAAAATGGAGGGGAAATTACGCAGTAAAATACAAAATGTCATATACATTCAGGTCATCAAAATACATTGCGATGATTTATTAATTATAATTTAATTAATAAAATTTTACTTAATTTTTACCTGGACCAAGTATTCTATCACCTGATATAAGTTTTTTTTACATTAAACGAAATTGTATAGATGCGACATGCGACTGACTTTCTCAATGTTGAAAAACAAACTGTACAAAATGTAAAACAAATTGAGGTACAATCGGTAGAAGGGAGAACGAAATATATAATATCGAAATTTGTAACTGTTTTCCTCTGAGTTATTACATTAAATTTCTTAAATCGAGTAAGGACCAGAATAGCATCAGTAAGTTCCCTGACTTATTCTGCAATATTTTCACTTACTCACATTTTATACATATACTACTAAACTTAAACAGTTGAAAATTATACACTTGAACAAAATTCTATATACTTTGTTGAATTGTGTGAGTTGATGCATTTTTGTATTGGTTACTTGATGAACTTTTTCTACTAGGGTGGTGAACTTTTGTTACTAGGGAACAGCACTACACACATTACTTACACTTACAACCGCGTGCGCACACATTTTATTATACATATTAATTTGTACCTATGTATATGTATGTATCAAAAATTTTGTTATTTTTGGTGGCGACGGACAAATTTTCGTTACATCGATTTTATTACCTATTCGAAAACGAGAAAACGTGGCTATAAAAGATTCACTACTAAAAACTGTAAATTTACCCAGCACATTGTTCTTGATTCCCAAACCTAACAAAAATCGTCACAAAATCGTCGACATCACCTGTCGTAAAAGAAAATTAAATTTCAAGTCTGTATTCTATTCTGAATAGTGAAACGTGGTACACCGTTTTCTTTTCTCATAATCCGTCGGATGCGTTGAATTTATTTGTTACGGAATTTATTAAACATATTGAGAATTGAATAAGTTTTAGATTCTTTTGAAACCATAAAAATAGAAAATTAAAAAAAAAAATCTCCAATTATTTGTGCAATATAGGGTTAACCTAAAAAACAAATTGGCCAAAGCAGTTAAAAAGCATCCTCTAATCTAAATTACATTCTGCGAAAGAGTTACATGATTCTATAAAAACGGAAATTAAAAAGTTGGTAGAGGAAGAGAAACTAAGTATTATTTGACAAAATTTAATGAACGGGACCCAAAGTGTCAATGGACGCTCATTAAAGTAATAATTGGCACGAAGAGAGAAAAGATATTGATCACAGAGTGATTTCAATTCCGCAAGGTATATATACCCTTTACAACCTACATAATTAGTCACTATACATATAAGCTAATCTCTTCGATTCATGATATTTGGTATAATAGAGAACAACGTCCTTGTTCCATGCGAAATTCGTCGATTTCTTAATTTTCAAAAAAAAATTTAAATACACTGTTAAAAGATATACATTCGCATACATTTTTGTTCAAAAAAAGTGTTCAAAAACTTCACATCGGTCTGCATTGTGGTAATAAATAGAGGATAATGTCCTTTTTCGTTGAAGCATATAGGCCGGATAATCCTCTTATTTTAAACAACATCGCTTTGTGATTCTTAATGTCTACAGTTGGGTTCCGAAATTTTAAGTGGTCTTAAGTGGTCTAATACTGTAATGTAAACGCCAGATACCTCGGAACTTAAAGTTTTTTCCTTAAGATCTTATCGTTTACCTCCAACTTAAAACAAAAATATTGCAGGTCATGATTTTTTTCATTTTAGGGATCAATTTACAAACATTTTAAAAACTGGTTTCCAAACACTTATTCGCCAGAGCGAAAAGTTTGAGAGTCCAGTCTAGATAAATGAAGGCAAAATTTAAGTGGCACTGTTTGGTAATAATATTTGAATAGGTATTAGAACCTATCTAGTGCTTGTTTATACCATATCTTAGGCTTGACAACAGCGTCGGTTATTACTTCATTTAAGTGTTGTATTGATTGATTTTCATTTTCTATCGTTTTATTAATGAAAAATATTGAAATTTATATTCTTCTGATAAGCACAACTTTGTTTAATAGGTCTACTAATGGAAAATAGTAACAAGGGAACCTTGTGAACTGTCAAATTCAAACAATTATAAAAACTATTCTACTAAGTTGTAGTACTCCGTGATACATTAACGAAACCTTTTTTTATCGGCAGCCAAGCCCTTTTTAGAGGTTAAAACCACCCTTAATTTAACCTTTTATCTCGACTTCTACGCCACTTTTTTGATAAAACAAATTGCTAATTATTCCTCATAAAAAGTACAAGTAATCCATACAAGAAATCCATATAGTAAACTAGATTATAAGAGTTGCTTCTTTATATTTTAGAGGGTAAATACCCTTTTTTCACAAATTTAGGGGTTTTCTTAATCCTTAAATGGTTTCTTTAATGTTTCACAGTACACGTAAAATAATTTTTATAATTTTTAACTTGGTTAAACTTTACTGGCTTCCGCCGGAAATTAGGTTTCATTTTTCCGTATGCTGTACTAGCACTAATTTTTACCTAACCATGAGAAATTTCATTCTTAAATTCGAAAGTTTCCCTGCTGAGGGGAGGGATTTTCATAGTTTGCTTGAATGATGGTAAATAAAGTAAAAAACGGTCAATTGAAACCAAAAAAACTTAACCAAACATATTGAAAATTGTGCTTATTACAAAAATATAAATCTCTACAATTGATGAAAACGATGTAAAATGAAAATCAATCAATTCTTCATTATGCGTTTAATAATTTCCGAATTGAAAAACAAAAATAATTGATTAAAACTATTTCCGACATCAATGGTTTTAGAAATAAATAAAAATATTGTGTTTGACAATGTGCATTAATTTCCGATAGATTCTTAGCTAAATAAATCGTTGAGGATGAATTTAAGCTAAGGATTGGCCAAAATTAAAGATACTTGATTTTTTTGCATTTTTTACAACCTTTCAGGTAGCCCTCTTTTCAGGTACCCTCCGATCGCCTCACCTTTAGCTACTGTGGCGTTTGGTTTGTTTGTCAATTCTGTTATTTTAATAGCTACAATCGGCTATAAATCAATCACAATGGAATGGTTAATCAGATATGACGTTTTTGTTGTATTTATTTAACGTAAACACCTTTTTGAGTGAGTGTTTTTGAGTACATTAACCTGTATTGGTAACGAAAATTGATTAAGTCAGATATGTATGTAATTGATAATATGATTGTAGTGTGATTTAGGGTTATTGAGTGATTTTCATTTATCATTGTTTTATGAATGAGAATGTTCAAAATTTATCTTTTTATAAAATTTACAATTTTGTTCAATTTGTTAACTAATGGAAAATATTAAATATGGTTGGTTAATCTTTCCAGTTTTCAATGAAAATTTTTTCTTTGAACTATGTAGCACTAATTTTTTCTAATGAGCATTAATTAGAACATAATTGGTTCTAATTCTAAAAGTATGGAGAAGTCTCGTTCTTAAAGTTTCGTTTTTGCAAGTGTCCTGTTGCAGTCACCGAAATAATAATGTTCATTCCGCTTTTAGAAATTGAATCGGTTAAATTTCGGCAATCGAAATTTAAATTTAATCTAAATGGCCAGAACTCAGAAGGGTCACTTTTTTGATTTTTTTCTATAAACATGTCTAGTAAATTATTTGTACAGTTCACTTTTACGTACACTTCAAATTCTGAGTTTAATTAAATATCGAATAACAAGTGCTCAAAGTAGCAATAAAGTCATGCGATATCATGCGATAGTGAAACGACACTCGCTTCGTCTGACGAGGAATATTTAGTTCAAAAAATATTTTGGAACATTTAATCTGTACATGAAAAACCATTTCCAACATCATACAAACTCCTACAAGCAAAACTTAATTAAAATCCAAGATACCATTTGGGAGTATTTAAATTGCCCATCAAAGTGATTATGTATCCTGTTATCTTTTATTCTGCGTTTGCTTATTTCTGCAAAACCATTCAATCTTTGGACAACGAAATTACACAGATGTACCGGTATTTTGTCTAAATATACAAACGTTAAATTTATTAATTTTCACAGAAAATCTGAAAGTTTCGAGCGGCTTAGTTGAATACAAAAAAAAAAATTAAAATGATTTTAAGGTGAGCACTAAAAACGACTAAAGATTAACTTTCGCCCCCGACAAGTTAAACAATTTAGTTTATCACAGCTTTATAAGGCAAAGAAAGTGTAGGACAACAAATATGCTAACCATTTTACTTAAATGACCTTACTAAAAAGTATTAAGCAGGCGATGTCTGTGTACTAACAGTCTAACTTTAGACACACCATAACCAAATCCGGTACTTTCCTATATTTCACACACAATTTTTTTTTTTAGATATATTTAATTCAAGGAGGGTGAATACCCTTTTCATTAAGACCTACAATCATGATTATTGTGAAAGCATTAGTGCATTAGGACGTGGTATTATACACAACAATTGCATAATGTTAAAATTATATACTTGTAATTGTGTCAAAAGTACGTTTTGGTGAAGTATGCTCAATTTGCAAAATTCTTCTGAAAAGCACTTCCCAGTAAAGTCTTTAGTTTTTCCAGTGATTTTGCTATTATCTCCTTAGTATTGGCTATTAAACCGTGGTTTTTATTTTAAATACGTAAACTAGTTCCGTTGCAGTTAAGTTAGCCTATCGTTAGTGATCCATAGTGATATGGATCAGATCAAAATTTACATGTGAAGCAATCGAAAATTGGTTTTGGATCATACATTTCGATCTAAGAAATAGTTTAGATGTTAAAGCATAGGTGAACAATACTTTCTAGCACAGAAATGAACCAAAATAATTAAATATCGTACTCATTCAAAACAAAACTAAACAGAAAATTGTCATTTGGCGTGTACTATTCAATGCCTTTTATTAAAATTTAAAACACTAATAAAGGGCTGAAACCTCAAGGGATGATGAGAACTTCGGTTCTGAAAATTAACTCAACTTCAAAAACAATCCCGAACTAAACCTCTTAACTCAATTTCCAGCTCAACCTACAACTCAATTAACAACTCAATAACTTCCAACTCACCGCAATCACAAAATTAACTGCCAATCACACCCTCAACTCAATCAACAAATCAACCACAAATATTTCTCTTACCGAACCACTCACTTAACTCCAACGTAAGATAACTAAGCTCTTCTAACAACTCGGCCAACCCAATCCCGAAATCTACTCGATTCGAATGCTACACGAGTGTATGAACTTAACTCAAATAAGCTTAATCTAATCTCCCACTAAACCGAAAACTCGACCCCAAATTAATTCATAACTGAACCACTCACTGGAATCTAACTCAACTTAAACTCAATCAATATTCAACCCTAAACTTAACCATAAATTATTATCAACACCCATTTATATTAAATAGATTGCTCAACTGTTCAATATACACTAATTTAAAACCAACTCAACTCCAACTCATCTTCAACTCAACCCGCAAATTGACTTTTAACTTGATCTTAACTCAACCCTAAACTTAATGTCCAAACAAAATTGCAAAATTTATATAAGCGGGTGATTTTGGGTCAATTCGTATATCAGATACCTGACCTTCTTGACGTAAAGGTTTCAAAAGTTCTCTTTACGTACGAGAATGGCGAAAAAAAAAAATCAAATCGGACAAGGCGGTTTCGCGATACCATAGGCACAGATATCTAGACAGACGGACGAACATTTTTTATTTGCTTTTTCAGACTCAGGGACTTTCAAAACGTTGAGAAAAGTGGTTTTGGGCCAACCAAATTTTTGGTAATTTTTGACAGGATTTCAACACTTTGGTCTTTTTAGACCGAATAATTATGTCCAAACATATAAATAAATAAATATACCGATAGACATATATATGTATAACGAATATGTACACAGAAAAAAAAAATCGTTTCAAGTTTTTTGACAGATAATTTCAAAATAAGTTGCATAGCAAGTATACCATCCACACAAAAATGAAGAATTTAATTTTGAGTAGTACCACACCAATTTTTAATTTAATTTTGAAAAGAATCTTTGGGCAACGATACCATCAACTTGACGGATTTATTTTACGCATTTTTGTGTCGTTTCATGAGACATGATCTGACCTGGGTCAGATCAAACGTCAAGAAATATGACCATTGAACCTTAACTAAGTATCAAACGTTCAATTTTTATTATTTAACCACAATGACCAGTATTGATTTTCTGTTGGACTATGACACTACCAATAATTCTGGTGATTTTAAAAAAAATATTGGGGCGTACATACTTAAAATTAGGATATAAAGTTATAGTGAACATTGAATATAGATCCTAACACTTGGGTGTTATTTGTCGAATTTACGACCTTACATTCAATCCAAACTTTTAGTAAGGTTAGTCCCAAAGTTTCCCACTCATTGTTAAATCATTTAATTCTAAATTGAATATTCAATGAATAGCTTGTTGGATAGCCTTCCAAAATTCTTAAACTTACTAAAATTTTTAAAATCCAATAAATCCTTAAAAATCTTTAATATTTACATACAGTTATTGGTAGAAATAATAGGATTTAAATATTTGGATCTTAAACAAACTATTTACATAATATTCGTTAATATCATTAAACTCTTCCTTTTAAATTTTTAAAGTTGTTGATATTTTTAAAATTTTAAATTTCTCAAAGTCTAAATTTCTACAAATTTCTTCAGCTAAATGTCTACATAGTAAAATTAAGATTATTTGGGTACTTTCAATTTTTTTTTTTAAATTCTTGGAATTCGCGCATTAAAATTTTAATTATTTAATTTATTAAAAATTGTTCGGTATGGTAGATATCCCTACATTACAGAACCTCCATTTATGATAGATATACAATATTCTTAGATTTCAAATAAAATTACAAAAAATTTAATGAACCCCACGATTTTATAAATCATAGTTTTACGATCTGACTAATTCAAGATAACAATTTAGCATTTACACCAATCATAAATTTCTTTTTTTTTTAATAGTTTTAATACGAAACGAAAGGTCTAAAAACATATCAACTTGGGATTGTTATAAATAAGCACTAAGAATTTATATTGGCGTATACAAATTATTCAGTTGGAGAAACCAACCGGCTTGGGCTGTCCTAAACTTCAAAATTTTGTTATTTTATTCCCAAAATTCTAGGGTTTCTCAAATATTTAAAACTCATCCATCATAAAAGTTCAGTTTGATTCGAAAAATTATGAATTACGATAAATTGTTTTAAATTTAACATAATAAATTCAGTTAAATGATATATAATATCCTAAACCCAAAGGCACGTCTCTCGGCACGATATACCACAAAAAATAACGAACTTAGGCAAAAAGTGTATACATTCCAAATACGTTTTGACAATATATCTACCGTATTGTATATACACAAATTCCCTATTGTGTATCATCTTACATTTTTTCGAATACAATACAAAATCTTTTAAATTCAAGACACTTTAAATCTAATATTATATGTGTATCCGTATGTTATTTTCAGTAAGTTCACACAATTTTCTGAAGGTCAACATAAGTACTGAAAATATAAAAATAAAAACAATAAACAGAAAAGTGTTCTAAAATTAATTCCCAAAAATCACAATACCGCAGCACACAACAAAATTTAAACGTTTTTAATATCTCGGTGCTTGTTGTATATTTACTAAACCACATAATATAAATAAATAAAATATTAGATTATGATATTCAATACTAGGTATGTGTATATACACACATGTACACAACTAAATATGTAAGTTTTATTTCTGTTTTATTGATAAAGGTCAAGATAAAACCATCTTAAAATTCACTCAACCGTAAAATTTTAATAAAAAAATGTTTTCTGTTTGTGTTCGGCTTAAAAATCACTTAGTCACATAATCAATATTTGATTTGGTATTTTTTATTAACTTTTTATTTTTTGTATGTATACAACACAACAACAACAACAACAACAGCAATAAATCAAAATAAACAATTAATAATTATTATTAAATGCCATTCATTCAATTAGAAAATTATAATACATCACTAAACAAAATCATATGTTTATGATACACAACTATACTTTAAAACAAACGAAACAACACAAAATTTTCACACCAATTTCCACCCGCGTTTAAAACTTTAAAATCCACTTTAATTCAAAATAATTTTTTATTTTTTTTTATTTTTGGCACACACTAGATGAAATAATTAAATTTTTATTTTCTTTAATAATTTTCACTTCGCACGATTTTCTTTTATTAATTTGAATTTATTTTCAAAACGAAAATAAAATTTATAAAGTAAAAAAAAAAAATAAAAAATTATAAAAATTTCATCGCATAAATATTAAAAATAGAATATTTATATACAATAAAACTTTATTATTACACAAATTTTTTGTTTTTTTATAAATAACCTTTCAAGCCACGAAAAAAAAAAAATCTTAATCTTATAATACGCGATTTTATAAGATAAGAGAATTTTATTTTCTATCGATAAACATAAATACACACACTTTATGTAGGCTCGATATCACTTTTCGTCTACACAGTTAAAAGTCGCGATTTCAACTGAATTCTAAAATTTGTTTTTCAATTTTATTACAAAATATATATTATTACTAAAGCTTTTGGTATGTGTGTATACAAGTGTGAGAGAAAGAGAGAATAAAAAATTCACTCAAAGTATTTTTTTTTATGAATTAAAAAATTTTTTAATACATACATAGTTCAATAATATTGTAAAATTATTTACACTCCAATAAACAAATAAAATTATAAAAAAAATAACAAAAATTTCACTCAAAACAATAAATAATTTACCCAAAAAGCTCGTCATAAACCTAACAACAGCATTTTGTTAGAAGTATGTATCACATAAATTCCACTCAAACTCGCATACTCTCATCACACATTTTCTATTCCAATTGAAAATAAAATTTTGTATTTTCCGATTTTCATAAAAGTGAGAGAGAGAGAAGGAGAGCGGAAAACGAGAGCACAACAGTAAATATAAAAATAACTCCACAATCACATGCTGTTTAGTTTATATTTACGAGTAGTAGCATGTTCGATATAATAACAAAAATAAAAAATTCCAAACAAAATCAAAAAAAAAAAAAGAAAAATTCTTTTGATATTATCAAAATAATTTTATTAGATTTTCCATTTTCAATAATTTTTTTTTTTAATTCCATTTTCCTGGTGTAACAAAAAAAAAACTTTACAATGTTTGAGTATAATTAGATATGTACATACGTGGTATGTTTAAGTAGTATATAGAGTATGTTTACTCGTAGTATACCAGTTGCATAAAGTTATATACTGTAGTTAGCAAATTTGATTATAATTTATGTAGTTGGTTTAACAAAGTTTATTTTGTTTTATGTATGTGGAAGAAGTTTGGTTTGTTACTTAATAGTAAACTTTGTGGAAACTTTTTACTTCTGTTGGTATAAGCAAATGAAAATGATTTTATTTATAACGTAAGGCTTCCAAAACGTGAGTACTTTTTGGTAAGTCTCATAAAGTATATTTAATTTATTTCAGGCATGATTTGGAGCATGTATGACCTTATCGTAGAAAACTGATTGATTAATAGATTGATTGGAGTTTACGATCAAGCTGTAAGCAAGATTTATTTTATATTTCTCTTAACCATACAAAACAAAAAATATACAAATATACATTTTTTACTTTTCCCACTATAACGAAGTTATATAGAGTAAGTATGTAATCGCGTAAAAAATTTTGTTCCAGATTTTCGCATTTCTCGACGAATTAGGTTTCCAGGACCCCGAAACACCGATCAGAAAAATGTTGTGTCCGTCCTTCCAGTCGCACATTTTTATTAGTTTTGTTTTGCCTTCCATTGTCACAAATATTGATAGTTTCGGTCAAAATGCTGTACAAAGATACATTTTAGTAATAAGCGCAGTTTGTGTTAACTTTTAGGTACATTCGAGTAGATAGATAAGGTTAAATAGGTAGAATAGATGAGGTTGCAGTGAAAGAGAAAACTGCGAAACAGATTTTCTCAAAAACGGGACAGACGATTTTTTTGTTATGTTGATGATAATTTCACAATTCATCATCTTCTTGTTCACAAAATTTGAAGTCGATTGAAGCATTGCGTGTGGATCTTTTTGACAAAAAGGAGAATATAAATTTGTTCATCTGTTTACCGAAGTAATGTCGAACTTTCCGAGGAAAACTTTTTCTACAGTTAATATACCTCGCAAATTCCATCAATTGTTCCCTAGTTGTCTTCACGATAAAATGAATAGACTACCATGTAATATGGAACTTAAGTTTCTAAATTTACCTAAAATACTTGGATGGTGGCAAATAATATCGTTAACATTTAAAAACAATTATATCTAGTGAGCTTTTAAATATAGCAAGATATTCCCGTTGCTATGACATTAATATTTCTGACATTGACATTTCTGTTTTTTATGGACATTTTAATGATTGAAATTTCAACGACATCTTGATCGATTTGTGAATTGCTTTAATAAAATCGCCTTTAAAAGTATCATTTCTAAGTAATAAATTCTCTTGGTATTCAAAGTCGTTTATATGTAACCCTTAATACCAATTTACTGTGGGATTCTTTAAAATAATATCAGGGTGGATAAGGTTTGGGAGAACTAGGAACAAATGATAATTAACCTTAATTCCGATTTTGTATTGTTTGGGTTTTATTATTTTGTATTTTCGAATAATGCGCAGCGATGTCCCGTCCAGACTGAAGTGCTGAGTAGAGAATTATATCGGCCAATTCGCACGTTGCTCACATAATATAGTGATGTGAACAAACAGCACAAATTTTCAGAAAATAAATGTTTGAACATTGTGGACGCTCTCTGAATGGAGTAAATTAAATTCTTAAGGACTTTCAACAGTATACTAGAGAAGTATAACTGAATCTAATTGTTAAAGGCGAAGATGAAAAATGGTGAATGCGACTTTGGTTGCTGCCAAACATGTGTCAGTTCTAAATAATCTAACATTATTTGTGAGTCTATGATTTAGCGGTATGAGAGTAAGATTTATATTGTCTTGACCAATTGTATTATTGGGGAAGGGGTCTCCAAAATCTAAGAAAATCCTTGACACATTTTAAAGACCTTGCCTGCCTAAAATAACGGAAAATGTCTGTAAAATATAAATGGTTTGTTTGGTGATCTTTAATGAATGCTTTCTGAGAAAAGTGTCGTCCGAGAGTCGGATAGACCCAATTTTTTTTTTATAAACCCATACAAAAAATATTTTATTTTTTTATTTTATTTTATTTAACAAATATTACAACTGAATACAAATTCATCTAGGGATTTATCTATACATGTTGTTAACTGTTTAAGGAGTATAGTATAACCCATGGTTAGTTACTTCATTAATTTATCCTTCCTATTTCTAAGGGCTTCGTTCTTCGAAGCCGGCTTACTGGATTTTGGTTGGTCAACATACGACGCAAATCCGTATTTTCATGTTAACTGAGGCGCTGTACGTGTTTCCTAGCATATTTCTTAATTTCTTCATTGAGTTACTCCATTTTTAGATCCTTATGAAGGTTATCATTCTTTATGTGAGTTCCTTCCTATGAGCCAATACATTTTTCTATATTTGATGTTTAACTCTTCTTTTTTCTTTTTATCATGCTCTTTCCACTTAAGTTTAGCATCAAGGGTCATTCCTAAATATTTAGCTATGTTTGCATGTGGAATTGGTTGCGAATGCAATCGAACAGCCAGGTAACCAATTAACATTTTTGTTGGTAAAGTTTATATGTACAGATTTAATTTCGTTGAGTGGAAGGCGCCATTTCTTGGTTGACTCTTCTATGATGTCTCCAGTTACCCAGATTGCAGTATCATCCGTAAATGTTGCAATACTCCTTCCTTTTGTGCTTGGCACGTCTCGCGTATAAAGTATATAGAGTATCGGCTCACTGGTATGGAGCGTATTTTAATCTGAACGCTGCGTTGATTACTTGCAGTAATTTGCGTAATCCTTTTTCTGGTAGAATTTTAACTATAAGTCCAGTGAGTAGGTCATAACCATGGGATTTTTTTGAACTTAAGTTGTTATTAATTTCATCTTTTAGCTCTTGTAGTGTTATACAGGTCTTGTGTTTAGGTTATCCACTTTATCTACTGGAATTATATTTTCTTCCGCCGTTTGCCTTGGAAGGGGTTGAAATGTGTCTTGAAGATAGTCTAGCCCAAGTTCTATCATCATTCTTGATAGGAGCTATTTGTAATTTAGGCCTTTTAAGACCTACAGTTGCTTTCCAAAGGGAATAATTAGTGTCCTTGTTGCCAGAAAGGCCAGCTAGGTATTCACTAAAAGATTTGTTCTTGATTTCTTTGATAAGCATTTTTAATTTGTTGGTTAAATAATTAAGTCGTGATTTGCTTTGTGGTGCTCGATTCCTCTGTCAGCTTTTTCGTGCTTTCCGTTTTTCTCTAACCAGATCTCTCACTTCTACTGAATAGTTGATAATATGGTACTTTCGGCTTTTTTATAGACAAATATATTATTTTTAATAGCATTCCATTATTTACGACTTGGTGAGCCAGTGAAATAAGGAAGCATTTACTCATAATATATCTACTTCAAAAAAGTAGAAATACCATTTCCCCCCACATACCCTTAAAAAACAAGAAATTTCCTTAAGTTTTTTCCAGTGGTTGTTTGATTTCGTACTGAAAAGTTTTATCTACTCATCAGGTAGCTACGACTAAACTACAAAAATACAAATCGAACTGTATACATTATATACAAGAATGACCGTACTGCTTTGGCGAATTATTATATTCGCCAAAAATAAAAAACTCAACGAAAATTTCTTTGTGTGTATTAAAAGCCTACACTGATGTTTTGACTCAATATGAAAGAATCATATTGTTAAAAAACAGACAAATTTTCAAAATTTCTAAAACATGGATAGTTGATGTGATTTTCCGTTTGATTTCCGTTTTTCCGTTTATTTGCGGTGCAAGAAATGGCACAATGTATAGGCTTGTTAAAATAAATTTCTTTATTATTAGCATCATGAAATGAGAGTACAGCGGTTGTTTGCAAACAATTAAGTACTGGGCGATGGTGCGTGTAGTACGATATTATTCGCAGGGTCACAGCGGTGATGTGCCTGACGAATGTGAGATCCAGACAAGTGCCTTCCAAAGTCGTCGAGGCTAGTGTGTTGGAGACGCAATCTAAGGCAAAGGTGTCCTTGAAAAAGCGCACGAATTCGGGTTTAGCTGCAGAGCACAAGAGGTATATCGGAGTCCAGACTGGCATATGGCGGTACCCGGTACGTGAATAGTACCTCATGCGTAATAACTCGGCAGGTCTGTCCAAAATTGGACTTGGCGAGATCCAAACAGCTGATCTCACTTTAGCGGAGTCAGATCAGTGTGGTGGTTGGAGTGATTACGGGGCACTGTCTCATAGGCAGACATGCGAGAAGACTTGGTTTCTTCTCACATGACTACTGTCGTAGTGGCGAGGACGAAGAGGAGGAAGAGGCAGTGCTTCATCTTCTTTACACCTGTCCTCGTCTGGCACGAAACAGACTGAAGTTTCTAGGGGCACCCCTCTTCAACGACCTGATAGAACTCAGCAGGATGAACGTCAGGAGTATCCAGCGCTTCGTAGCAAGCTGAAAGTGGTTTCAATGAGTTGGAGGAAAATTTTTAAGTTTGTGGTACGGCTGGTCCTAGTGGACCGCCACCCAAACCTAACCTAACCTATGGCGGTACGTGCTGGTTCCAGGAGAATGCCTCATCTGCACCTATCAGATGACGCATATCCCTTTACAGTGCTCTCTAGCATTGTAAATCGCCAATTTGTAGATCTAAATTTTAATTAAAATTTATGTGAAAATTAATTATTTTAATTTACACACAAATTGACAACAGAATTGTTCCGATCAGATGAGGCGTTCTGTCACTATAGTGCTTTCAAGCATTATCAATCGCTATTTTATAGTTTATAATTTTAATTAAAATTTGTGGAGATTAATTATTTTAATTTACAATTAATTATCTGCCACAGTTTCTTTACGCACAAATTGGCACCATAGAATTGCTCCGGTCAGCTAAGGGATTCTCCTGGTTGATTGTACTTTGTACTTTGTAATTTTTGTCACCAGGCTCAATTACTTTTCCTTCAAAATTTGTTTAGATCCTACATTGTTTCATCGGATACTTCAACCCAGTCTGTGGCCAGCAGGTATTTTGGTAAGAGAGTTCACTAGCCATCCAAAAAACTTAACTCCGGTGGATCTACCCATCGTCGAACACAACATAACAACAGTGGAATTACCTTCAGCTACGTCCCTCCGTGTGCTTCTGCCGCCATTAATGTACCGGTCGACCAGTTCAACAACACACTGATAATAAATCAGAACAACAATAAATTCAATAAGGATAGCTTACATATTTATTACCACAACAACAGTGGGATGCGCACCAAGGGACAATCAACATATGCATCATTGTTATGCAATGATTACGATGTTGTGATTCTTACCGAAACCTGCCTGAATGCTGACTTCAAATCGGAGGAATATTTTCCAGCCTGCTATTCAGTATTACGTCGTGATCGTGATCCCAACAATATAAAGACCGTTGTGAGTGGCGTTATTATGGCTGTACAGAATAATATGGAGTTTGATCAACTCAACTTAATTTGTATCTCTGGAGAGTCACTTGTCGTCAAGGTCAAATGTGGGTTGCTTTGGCTATTTGTTATGGCGGTTTACATACCTTTTGGAAGCACTGCAGATGTATATCATGGATTTATGAAATTTATTCACAATAATGTTTTGCCATTACTTAATGGTGATGACCAGGTATTATTTGTTCGTGATTTTAATCTACCAAAAATTTCTTGGTGCTATGGATAGACGGAATGTTTTGTGGGTTCTACTGTTGATGTCACTTGCGGCTATATGTTGGATAGCTTTGCTAAAATAGGAGCTCGTCAATTCGTATTTTAGACCTCGCTTTTTCATCGGTGGAATTTATTGGCGTAGAAGCATGGCAGGATTTAGCGGGGCACTCAAGTATCACACACCACTTCTAATTAAGTATTATTTTATTGATTGTGATTTAGGTAATTTTGTTAACAACGATTTTGAATATGATTTTAGGACTACAGATGTTCTTTCATTAAACAAGTTTTTGGATAATGTTGATTGGAATTTGTCATTTGATGGGCTGAGTATTTCGGCCGCCGCCTCTGAATTTTATAAATTTTGTTATACGGGTTTGATTTATTTGTTCCGAAGAAACTAGCTCGTTCTGTTTACACCGAACAATGCTTCAATCGTCGCTTGAAAAAACATAGCCAACAGGAAATTTATTTATTTATACTGAGAAAAGTCTACAAATATGACTTGAATTTATAACATACTGAACATGGTAGAATAAAAATTAAATTAAACAAAAAAAGAATAAAAATTGACCTAAAAATATTTTTAGGTTGGAGCAAAATGTTGCTTCAACCTACGTTTAAAGCTGTTTTTACTTAACCTTTATGTGGATGGCAAATTTTACATCATATCCGGGGCACCAAAGGTACATTTGTACCTTCAAGTGTTTTGTATGAAAAATATACCTTAATACAATTTTTTTCTCGAAAAACATATTTTTCAATTTGATTTAAATGAGTTATAGTGGTATGAAAAATATCTTTACGGAAAGCAAAATTCATTGGCTATAAAATAAATCGAAATATTTAAAAATACCGGTAATAAACCTGTATTTATACGTGTATGTATTGTATATTTGTTAACAAAAATTGTTGAAAATAAATTCAGGAGAATTATATCATAATTCCAACAGTAAATACTGTACAAAATACAGTAACAATAACGCAAAAACAGTAAAAATAACGAGGAATAACGAGAATCCTGATAAAAGTGGCAGAAGCTGGATTCGCTTATTATCAAAAGAATTTTATGCGTATTTAGGAACACTCACAATGGGTGTGCATCGCTCCAATAATGAGCACCACAGCGTGTTATGGCGATCAGACTCCAACCCACTTTATAGAGCAACCATGTCGAATAATAGACTTCGCAGCCTATGTCGATTCATTCGATTTGACAATGATACCACCCGAGCCGAACGATTGCAGACGGATAAAGCTGCTGCTTTTAGCGACATATGGCTAATGTTTAACAGCAATTTATCGTCAAAATACATTGCATCTGATTGTGTAACCGTGGACGAACAGCATTTTCCGTTTCGAGGTAGAACTCGGTCTACCTAATATATCCCATCTAAGCCGGCGAATATGCCTGAAGATATTCTGGGTTTAAGACGCAACGACATCTTATCCCATAACAGGCCTGCTTTACACAAGAAAAGGTCCCAATGGGCCCGAAAAGGACCAAGGGCAAAGAGTTGTACGTGATTTGTGTCACCAATTTAATGGTTCCGGGCGAAATATTACGATGGACAATTTTTTTTCCGTATTATCTTTGGCGGGGTTGTTATTGTCGTGGCAATTAACAATGGTTGGAACGACAAAAGAAAATAAAACTTGCATTCTAAGCAATTTTAAAAAATGTTGGCTAAGCCAGAATATTCAAGCTTGTTTGGATTCAACGTGGATGGGAAAATTAGCATTTGTTCTTATATGTAATAATACAGATGAAATGCAAGTCGAACGAGATTATGAATTATAATGCGAGAAAAAAGCGGTGTTGATACGACGGACAAAATGATGACGCATTACACTACTAAAAGAAAGACGCTCCGATGGCCGCAAGCCATGTTTTATAATATGGTCGATGTCGCAGCTCTAGCTTCGTACATCATTTATTCTAAAAATAATCCGGTTACCACTAAGTATTCATTTATTCGGTGCACATTTTTACAGGATCTGGGTAAGCAATTACCAATGGCAGCAATTGAAGATTGTGCCGCGAATCCAAAAGTGATGGCTGAGTTTTCCAGCAAAACTGGGATAGAGTGCATGGTACCGGATATCCAGTCGTTGCTTCTGCAGAGTCGACTCCATCTACATCAGGAAATTCACGCTCACATGTTGGAATCTGCTATGTTTGTCGGTCGATGTCGGCATTCCAGCGAAAAACTCGGAAATGTGGTTCGATTTGCACGCGACCAGTTTGCAATGAGCATGCAATAACAATAAAAAAATGCATCCAACGTCACATTTAAATTTGAAATAATAAACTTTAAAACCAAATAAATTATGGTGTTTTATTATAGTTGCTGTATACGGTATCCGCCCACATGGCCGACAACCACTTCGCCGACAGGCCACTTCGCCGACAACTACATGGCCGACAAGAATGTTGGCCAACAGACCAAATGGCCGACACAACCACATCGCCGACAAGACAGATGGCCGACACAACCACATCGCCGACAGGACAGATGGCCGACACACCACATCGCCGACAGGACAGATGGCCGACAACTACATCGCCGACAAGACAGATCGCCGACACAACCACATCGCCGACAAGACAGATGGCCGACACACCACATCGCCGACAGTACAGATGGCCGACAACCACATTGCCCACAGGACAGATGACCGACACACCACATCGTCGACAGGACAGATGGCCGACAACAACATCGCCCACAGGACACATGGCCGACACACCACATCGCCGACAGGACACATGGCCGACACACCACATCGCCGACAGGACAGTTGGCCGACACAGCCAAATCTTCGACAGGACAGATAATATTAATTAATATTTTTATTTCGATCACTGAAAATTATTCGAAATGGTTGACATGCCGAATCTTTTTTACGTTCAAATAGGGATCGGGGGATTTGCCTGCAAGACAAAATCTTGTTTTGCCTTTCAATTTTGTTTTTTCACAAAATCTTGTTTTTTAAAATTTTGTTTTCCGAAATAATTATTTCGATTATTTTATAGTGAAATAATGAATATTTAGTGAAATAGTTTTTCTGGGATCGATATAAAATATTGCATTTCAAAATGTTGCAATATTTTGTTATTGCTTTTTTTTATTAATCTTGCAGCTACAAAA
Organism: Tipula helvola; assembly: GCA_963556165.1. Lineage (NCBI taxonomy): Eukaryota > Metazoa > Arthropoda > Insecta > Diptera > Tipulidae > Tipula > Tipula helvola. The sequence continues at coordinate 73,229,816 of OY744481.1, forward strand.
TGTTGCAATTACAAAATGTTGCAACTACAAAATCTTGCATAACAAAATAGTGCAATTATTTTCCATTTTAGTAGGTGTCATTAATATAGATTCTATATAATCCGCTCCTACGTGCGGCACGCAGTGCGACATGTTTGCTGATCCTGGCTCCTACATCCCCGAACTTCAAATCTAAAGCCCCTCGGAGGGCTAAGCGGGGGGGGGGGGAGCGCAGCGACCTCCCGCGTGCCCGTGAGAGTTACCGAAGCCGTTAGCCTCTACAATTCTAAGTTAAATTAGTTGATGTTATTTTTCTTCAATTTATTTCCCTCAGAATAGAGAACAAATGTACGGGAAAATGTTATGCAAGACTTTGTATTGCAATATTTTATAATTGCAACATTTCGTAATTGCAATATTTTGTAAGGCAAAATTTTGTAATGCAAGATTACATACCCAACGCAGTTTTTCTATGTCTCTTATTTTAAGTTCATTTTTCACATGAGCAGGCATTTAAGAACATAAAACATTATTAACATAAATAAACAGTATTTTGAAAACAAGATTTTCTCCAAAAAGATTTATGGTGACAAGATTTTGGAGAAAAGATTTTAGAAACGATATTTTGCAAACAGTCTTTTAAAAAACAGTGATACGTGGCCAACTCGTTAAAATAGTCTGTTCCCGTTGGCGATGTAGTTTTTGCCAATCTGTCCTGGCAGCGATGTGGTGTGTCGGCCATATATCCTGTCGGCGATGTGGTTGTGTCGGTCATCTGTCTTGTCGGCGATGTAGTTGTCGGCCATCTGTCCTGTCAGTGATGTTGTGTGTTGGCCATCTCTCCTGTCGGCGATGTGGTGTGTCGGCCATCTGTGCTGTCGGCGATGTGGTTGTGTCGGCGATGTGGTTGTGTCGGCCATATGTCTTGTCGGCGATGTAGTTGTCGGCCATCTGTCCTGTCGCCGATGTGGTGTGTCGGCCATCTGTCCTGTCGGCGATGTGGTGTGTCGGCCATCTGTCCTGTCGGCGATGTGGTTGTGTCGGCGATCTGTCTTGTCGGCGATGTGGTTGTGTCGGCCATATGTCTTGTCGGCGATGTAGTTGTCGGCGATATGGCCTGTCGGCGAAATAGTTGTCGGCCATGTGACCCATACTCGCTGTATACCAATATTTCTCTATATGAGCTGGTTTCAATTTTGAAGTTTCCATACATATTATGAATAGGTACAAATGTACCTTAGGTGCCCGTTTAAGGGGAATTTTATTATTTTTGCATATAATTAGTTTTGAAATCGTACTAGATTAAAAAAAATATCAAACACTGAATCTAGAAAGACTAATTGAGGCTAAACAAAATATTTGGACATGTAGCTAACCGAATTAATTAACAAAAATTAAATTAAAAAACAAATAGGTACAATTGTACCTTGCCATGCACATAAAGGTTAAGTAAAAGTCGAACAGATGGTCGATTTTATTAAAACTCTTCGACATCATGTTTACCGGTTCATTGTCACCATAGTTTGTTCTGTGTTTATTTAGATGAAGGAACTCATGATCTCTTAAATTCCCACTCGGTGCCTTTATTTTAATTGATTCCAGTATGGATGGTGCATCGATTTGATCAAGTAAAATATTTCCAATAAACGAACACTTTAAAAGCTCTCGTCTATTTGCCAATGTTGTCATTTGATAGGTTTTGCATCCAGTAGCATATGATGGTAATCGCTTCAGGTTAACGTGGTGCGGTAAGTCATGGTCATAATCCCATCCGTCTTTACACGTTATATACCGTATAAACTTTTTTTGGACACTCTCGATTTTTCTGATAGGTTCGTCGTAAAAAGGACACCAGATGTTGACAGCATATTCAAGTTGAGATCTCACGTAGGCATAATACAGGATCTTGATTGTCTCTAGGTCATGAATATCCCCAGTCCAACGCTTAATAAAACCAAGCATGGAAATGGCTCTAGCAACGCATTGTTCAATATGCTTAGTAAAGCACATGTTTTCAACGAAAGTAACCCCTAGGTCTTTAATCTCGAATACTTTTTGTAAAAGTACACCATTTATTTGATATTGTTGTGTAACAGGGTTAACTTTTCGATGGAACGATAAACTCTTACACTTGTTGATGTTGAGACTGAGGAGGTTAGACTCACACAATTTCGCTAGATTGTCGATGTCTTCTTGTAGCTTATGGGTATCGCCGATGTTTTCTACTGTTTTAAAGATTTTGAGATCATCTGCAAACATTAATACCTTAGAATGTTGTATTACTTCAGTAACGTCATTGATGAAAATTATGAAGATCCAAGGACCAACATGAGAGCCTTGTGGTACTCCTGAAGTAGCTTGAATTGATTCTGATCTTCGATTACTAAGCTCAATATACTGAATGCGATTACTCAAATATGATTTAAACCACGCAACAAACTGTTTAGAAAAACCGAATCTGTATAACTGTTCCAACGTTTTACAATGACTGATGGAGTCAAAGGCTTTGGCAAAGTCAGTATACACCACATCAACTTGCTTATGCATTTCAATTTCTTTAATGGTGTTGATTGATTGATTGATTGATTGATTTAGTGTGTACGACCAAGCCTAAGGCAAGTTTCCCGGATACGCCGGGTCCACCGTACACCCTCTTACGAATAACAAAATCGGGGGAAAGGAAAGGTATGTTAGTAACAGAGACTCAACCCGGTTCCAGACACCATGGCGGTTGATAGTTAGTAAATAAGACAACACAAGACAACACAATTTCTAAACTACATGATTGTTAACTGCTTGTTGTTCCTGGAGCGTTGAGTCCGGCTATACCTTTGTTACTGAAAATTAGGATTAAATTTAATCCCTTTAAGAATGATTAATTCTGGAGCAATCTTAAATTCTGAAACAAATTAAATTATTCATCAGTATACTTAAAATAAACCCCTCTAAACACCTAAGATTTTATTAATTTAAGTATACTTAAAATTACATCCGCATCAATCCTAGCCTAGGCCACTTAAATAATTCAATAAATAATTTAAAAATCCTCTAGTTGGCACCCCTACAAATTTTAACAATTAATTAATTTCATCAGCTTACAAAATTAACACAATTTTTAATTTCAGCTTCTTCACTCCTTGTTGATCCTGGAAGGTTGATTTAAGCTGGAATTTAATTCTGAAACACGGGATTAATTTAATCCCTAATAATTACTAATTCTGAAACTATAATCTATACTTGAAATTAGCTTCTTTATTAGAAAGGATTAATTTTAATCCCTCTAATAATGATTAATTCTGGAACTGAGTTATATTCTGAAAATTAACTTATTAATCAGTGAACTAAAAAAGGAACTCCTTTAGATATTATTCACATATTAACAAAAACAACTGATAAACAAAATCAATAGGGTGCCAGTCCTTCCCGGAATCCCAATTTCACCAATCCGATCCAAAAAACTACAGTTTAACTCAAAACTACTATTATAAATGAACCATTTTCGTGAACCTGCCACTTAAAGTATAGAAGTTTCATCTGTGATGACTTTTCTGGAATGAATTACAATTAATATCACCAGTACCCAAAATTAAAGTTATAAGAACTAATTAGTTTCTAAAGTATGAATTCAGTTTAGGAATTCCGTGCAGTTCAGTAAAATTAACTACCCCGTATTAAAAATAATCATGCTTAAATAAACAAAAAAATGTTTATATGAACAGTGAAATCTCGAAACAGCGCAGCCAAAGGAACCGGAGAAATGTATTTAAATATTTAATAATTTAATTTAGTTGTGTATTTACATATGCAAAGTTTTATTATTTTATTTCCTTATTAACCATATATTTTCACATAAACACTTATCACTTTGGCGAATAAAATTTCCTTGCGAAATTACAATTTCCTTAAATCAGTATTCACTATAACGAGACCTCACTGTATTACATACGATAGTTTCTGGTTCAACTCAAATTTACTCGATAATACAAAGTAAACAAATCCCATTAGAATCGAACACAAGAAACTTTTAATTCTAATTAAATTTCCAATTCAACTCAAAATTACTCGATTATACGTAGTATAAGAATCTTATTTGAATTGAATACATGAAAATTTTGCGTTGTGTAGTTCATTGTATATAAAGAGCACTATAAACACAAAGAATACAACAACGCCAAGTAAAAATAATAAAATCGTATTACAGTACAAAACTAAAACCACCAACGCACATAGAGAAAACAAACGTTTTCATATAATCCTTCACGTGCGCAGCAGGGAAAGTATTGATGTGTACATAGTGTGTTTTGGTACATGCCTTCTCTATATTATATACATATATAATAGGCTTCACTATATTATATATTACTGTATGTATATATTTCCGAAAATAACCTCGTACACTACACATACACGACTGTGAATACAATTCAGAAGCAAATATCAACAATCGAACACTATAGAACCAATGTTGACTTGATAGAAATTATATAATAGAAATTATATTCTTTTTATGTATATAAATAAAGAATATATGTGTTTGTGTCGTTTCCACATAAAACAAAAAATACAACACATACATAATCTCGTAAGAGGAAAGAGAGAAACCGAAAACTTGTATATTCATGTACAGAAACAGAAATTTAATGCGTAAATTTATTTATTCGATTTTAATTAAATTTAAATACGAGATAATGTATTTGACCATTCGAATTTTATGCACCAACTACACAAATTTAAGACATGCATTATTAAGCGAGAAAGCCAAAATTTGACTTGTTTCGCTATAAATATGAAAATAAAAATAAAAATATAAAACAATGCCTGTTGAATGCATCCCGATGGATTGCATTCTATCCATATTTAAATTTTCACTATTCTTATGCACACACTTTTACTTAAATAACTTAAATTAAAATAAATTATATATAAATTATATATTTAAACACTTTACACTACATTAGAAAATAAAATAAACTAAAAATTAATTAAATTAAAATTTTCTCGAAGAAGACGACAAAAACACGTCCTTCTTCTTCGAGCGTCAACGACCGACCATTTCAATTTCTTTAATGGTGTTGCTGGTAAATTCAATAAGATTTGATGATGTTGATCTTTTGGGTATAAAACCATGCTGACACTGTGAGATGAATCGAGGAACCAAAGATCTGAATGAGTTGCATACAACCAGTTCAAATAATTTGGGTATTGAAGATATTGATGTAATTCCTCTGTAACAAGAGACATCATTTCTTGCTCCTGTTTTGAAAATTGGTGTTACTCTTGTTACTTTCCATTTCGTTGGAAATACGGCTAGTTGTAATGATTGATTAAATAGAAGACACAGAGGAGTTACCAACGATGTGAAATCTTTCAATAATGAAGCTGGAATGCCATCAGGACCACATCCATCTCCGAATACTTCTAAAGCTCGATGAATATCCTCGGTTTCAATCCTTGGTGTTAGTATGGTTACGTTGTTTTCACCATTGTTTGGATGTTCATACTTATCAATGTCTTCCGGTTTATAAACTGATTGAAAAAACTCCGCAAACATGTTTGATATAACCTGCGGGTCACAGGATTTACGTTCTTTGAATGTCATACACACTGGGTAACCATTAGTTTCACGTTTTTCTTTAAAAAATCTCCAAAAATGTTTTGGATCGTTTCTTATTTTTTCCTTAATACGGCTTATATAACTCTTATACTTTATCTCAAAGTATCTCTCGAAATTTTGATTACACGCAGTGAATTTATGTTTGCTTTCGTCTGAACTGATTTTGAGATTTGCTTTGTAAGCTTTGTCTTTCTTGTTCTTAAGATTGATTAGTTTATCGTCGTACCATGGTGGATTTTTGTTCGATTTGGCCGCAGCAGTAGTAGGAACAAATAGTGCAATGCCCTCAGATATAATTTTGTAGAATTTCTCCACGTTAATATCTATGTTGCTACTGATTAGTTCATTTTCAAGAGGGTTTAAGGCATATAAGCGGTCCGGGAATGTAAACGACGAATTAAAATATCGTGTATTATGTAAAGAATTTAAGGTTCTCAACGAATTTTTTTATAATATGTATTTGATACAAATCGAAAGTGAAATTTCTTGTCACTCGAAACGATTTTTCGCGTTTATAAATAAAAGAAGAAAATCACAAGGTTACCCAAGGGTTATGATGCATAATAATGACTCCGTTTCGGATTCATCTGAAATTTGTAACGCGTTTGCAAAATTTTTGTAACCGCTCATTTGACAGTTTCGATTTGTTTGAGCCTTCAGATGATGACTATATCTATAAATCGAATGTCGTAATCCAACTTTCTTCCTCGGAAATTATAAAGGGATTAAACGGTTTTTAATACAGCAGGTAGTAAGGGTCCAGACGGGGTGGCACCTTTGTTCCTGAATAAGTGTGCCCTTTCTTTGTGGGAACCGCTTTGTTATTTGTTTAATGTTAGTCTTTCTAGTAGAATATTTCCTGATATTTGGAAAAATTCATTTGTTATTCCAATTTTTAAGTCAGATAGAAGAAGTGATGTTACGTGTTATAGAGACATTTCGATCCTCTCGGCGATTCCTAAGCTTTTCGAATCTTTGGCGAAGTCTAGAATAGAGTTTGACATAAGACAAGGAATAAGTTCGCGTCAACATGGCTTTATACAGGGCAGGTCTACGATTACTAACCTCATGGTTTTTTCGAATGATGCATTCAACATTGTTGGATCACGTGAACAAGTCGATGTTATTTTTACAGACTTTCCGAAAGCTTTCGATAGGTTAGATCACAAACTTCTAATTCAAAAATTGTATATCTTTGGATCTGGTTTTATTCCAAGTAAATGGATGATGTCCTATCTAACTAGGCGACGGCAATGCGTAAGGATCTCAGCAGATAGATTTTTCTTTTTTAAGATAATTTCCGGTGTTCCACAGAGCAGCCACCTTGGACCACTTCTATTTACGATATTCATTAATGATGTTGTCCAGAGTTTCAAGTTTTGTTAATGTTGTTGAATAAGTTACCCTTGAATTGAATACGAATAAATGTAAAGTTATGACGTTGTGCAGGCCATGGCTGTCTTGTGCAGAAATCCCTTACGTTGTGTTAGATACACAGATCAGTAGAGTCTTTGATATTTGTGACCTAGGAGTGGTTTTCTCGTCTAACCTGTCTTTCAATAAGCATATAAATTATATAGTAGGTAAAGGATACTCTTTATTGAGTTTTATCAATAGTAATGGCTGGGAATTTTATGACCCGTTTACGTTAAAATCTTTTTACGTGACTTATGTTAGATCAGTTCTAGAATATGCTTCAGTGATATGGAATCCGTCCTATCAGATTCATTTTAATAGAGTTGAGAGTATCCAAAAACAGTTCTGATTTATGCACTGCGACGTTTGCCTAACTCGAACCATGGTTTTGTTCGTGAACCATACGTTAACCGTTTATTGTTATTAAAGTTACAAACTTTAGCAATTAGACGTAATATCGATTGTCGAAAAGTTTTGTATTTACGCCCCTCAGCGAGCACTTAGATCGCGGTCAGACTTGTTACGTATTCCGTTTAGTTCGAACAATTTGAATGATACGGAACCGCTAATTAATGTTTTCAATGCTTTCAATGATAACTGCGGCAGTTTTAATTTCGGCATGTCGAGGGACTTGTTTTAAAGAGGGTTAAAGCAAATGACCATTCAACATGGTATACTGATGCGGGAGTCCACGCAAACAAAATAAAAATTGAGTAAAACATTGGATGGACAAAATTTACGTATCAAATAAATTGCCCGTAATGCAGAATTAATTTTTGACAGTTTGAACATGTGATTTCCAGTTTAAATTTACGTACATGATAAAAAATCGCGGGGATGAAACTTCGATGAGGATCACCAATCAATTTGAAGAACATTACCTTAGTTTTTTCACTTAAGAGCATGGAGTGATTATCATACCATGTGCGAAGAATTAAGTTAATGCAATATCATGGGCAAAAGCAACAATTTTACCGTTTAAGTTTAAGCTAAAAATTGAATTTATGTAAATTAAAAACAAGATAGGACCCAGAGCAGAACCCTGAGGAACACCTTGTTCAATATTAAATGGAATGCTTTGCGATTTATCTATTTTAATCATAAATGTGCGATTATTGAGATAAGACTCGAACCATTTCTTTGATACACCTCTAAAACCAATAGGCTGGAGCTTACGCAGAAGCAGATTATAATCCACTATATCAAAGGCTCTCTTTATATCAATGAAGACTGCACCAACACAATTCTTCTCATTAAGATTAATATGAATTCCATTTAAAAAATTAATTAACGCAAATTCAGTACTTTTGCCAGATCTAAAGCCGTGATGATAAGGACTAAGAAACTCAAATTTGTCAAGAAACTTCTCAATACAGGATTTCATTGATTTTTGAATTTTTGTCCTTAATAATGATATCTCTAGAACCACCCCGGTGGCCAGCATGCTTGCTTTAAGCTCCCAAATGTGAGCCATGTTTCTGCAGCACCTATTCATGATCGATCTTGTGAAAGGCCTTGCAGAAATCAGTGTAAACGACCTGTAGAATATTACCATTTAATAGTGCATTTGAAATACAGTTTGTAAATAAAACTAAGTTTGTAACGGTTGACCTACCAGGGAAAAATCCATGCTGTTTCGGAGAAATAAAAGTCTTAACCTGAAATCACAAATGTTCTTTAACTAGTTTCTCAAATAGTTTTGATAAACCTGAAATACTGCAAATACCTCTGTAGTTCTCCACATCGCTACGAGACCCAGATTTAAAAATCGGCTTAATAAGGGAGCGTTTCCATAGGATAGGGAAGCAACCTATAGCGAGACTTCAATTAAATAGGAAGGAAATATGGCCAGAAATTGCATTACTTGTTAATTTCCGAAAAATTTGTGGGATGGAATCGAATCCGGCACTTTGATTAATATCAAGATTTGACAATTCGGATAAAATAGTATCTACTTCCAGACGAAATATTGAAAATGTTGACTTACTTGCAACATTATTCAAATTAGAAATATTAGATTTTGAATTATATACACTCTCAAAAAATCGGCACGAACGATCATTTATAAACATTGTAGAAGGGTAACCATTCGATTTTCTTTTGTAATTAACAAAGTGCCAACGTTTATTTGGCTTTGATTTAATCGTTGATTCAACTTCCAGTTTTCAACTTAATTTATATTTTTTGTGAGCCTTGCCTTTTCTATTTTTTAAATTTATCAACTCATTTTTATACCACGGTTCCTTCTTTGCACATGAAGCTTTCTTTCAATACCTAGGTTAATGATCCGATAGAATTCGCTCAACATATCATCGATATTATCACAGGCATAAAAAATGACCAATCATACTCATCCAGAAATGCATTTAAGGAACTGTAATCGCCCATTTTAAAATTAAAATTCCATGAGTTCACATTTTCGTCTACCAACTCGCAGCATTCAAATAAAACTGAAATATTCAGCGGAGAGTGGAAAATACTAGATGATTCAGTTAAATCCTCAAAAGCAAAAACTATCACCTCATGATCAACCGGTACAAAAGCCAGATCCAATACCTTGCCACTATTATTCCTAACATTGTTACATTGTTTTAAACCCAATGAAAAAATTTCAGAGATGAAGTTTTCCATCTCGTTGTTCATGTTAATAGGGGTCAAATTGTGATCAACAATCTCCCATACAATATCTGGTATGTTAAAATCTCCAAAAATAATAAAACGATCCTCCGCCAGAAGCAATGCTTGAATGACAGCGTACATATGTGACACAGATGATCAGCGAATATGAATGGAATCGTACATGAACAGCAACAATTTCCTTGAATGAATTCAAGAAATATGATACACGGTTTATATCGACGAGTACAGGATGGTACATGCAGGACTATTGGGCCTAGTGGCTTTGTTAAGTGACTACCGAAAAATGTTCTTTCTGGGAGATCAAAACCAAACACTATACATCGACCGGCTTACTTACGTCAACATGATTTATTTTGATTCAAATAAGTTTACAACACGTTCTAAACATCTTAGTACAACTTGTAGATGACCTGCGGATGTGGTATATGCATTACAATCAATATATCATCAATTCTATACCACTAATAATAATAGGAAATCAGTCAGTTTTAACAAATGCCGGTTGATTTCCGATATTCCAGTTATACCAAATTCACTGTACTTAACTTTCACAAAACGCAACAAAACGCAATTAACTAACAATTTAAAGTTACCTGATTCAAGTACAATCCTAACTATTCATGAGGCGCAAGGCTCAACTTCAGCTAGCGTTATCTGTGTCCGACTGTCTGACAAAGAAATTAAACTATTCGATAGCTTACCAGTTACCACATGCTTTAGAGACATTAACCAGACACACACAAATTTGACTACTATTCACCGATTGAAGGGAATTAACTGCACTCTTTAATACGAATTGCATTAACTGCAAACCAACGTAACCTCGTTCTGGTTCCAATACCAATCAGAACCCAGCATATAGTTTGGAAATGTCCGACTACAAGAAGATTACAACAATGGTCAAACCACCAAGCATTATCAGTCATTTTATTTCCAAAATGTAAATAAAATGTCTTCGAAACCAGCTCAATTTCTCAATTTTGCGTTAAAAACGCTCTTCCCGGTTTATATCATCTGTGAAACATCATTTAACAAAGGAATACTGAGTTCTGAATTCTTTCCTAGGCAATATGTGGTTTATAGATGTGACCGTTCACCGGTAACTAGTCCTAAAAAATCTGACGGAGGAGTACTCATAGCAGTTGATCAATCATTGTTGAGAATATTCATCGAGCTCTAGAAGTATGCAGAGATAAATGAGGTCCTGATGGCATTCCAGCTTCATTATTGAAAGATTTCACATCGTTGGCAATTCCTCTGTGTCTTCTATTTAATCAATCATTACAACTAGCCAAAGGAATGGAAAGTAACCAGAGTAACACCAATTTTCAAAACAGGAGCAAGAAATGATGTCTCTTCTTACAAAGGAATTACATCAATATCTTCAATACCTAAATTATTTGAGCTGGTATTATGCAACTTATTCAGATCATTGGTTCCTCGATTCATCTCACAGTGTCAGCATGGTTTTATTGTGGGTATAAAACTCTGTGGGGATCAAGATTAACAAATCTGATTGAATTTACCAGCAACACTATTAAAGAAATTGAAAAGCATAAGCAAGTTGATGTGGTGTATTCTGACTCTGTGAAAGCCTTTGAACTTTGACCCCATCTGTTATTGTAAAACGTTGGAACAATAATTATACAGGTTCGATTTCTCTAAGCAGTTTATTGTGTGGTTTAAGTCATATTTGAGTAACCGCATTGTACGACGAAGCTCTCAAGTTGGTCTATGAATCCTTATAATTTGCATCAACAACATTAATACAGAATTGTAGATGATTAATATTTGCAGATGATCTAAAAATCTTCAGAATATTCTAAAATATCGGCGATACCAATAAGCTGTATGAAAACATTGATAATCTAGTGAAATGGTGTGAGTCTAGACTTCTCAGTCTCAACATTAATAAGTGTAAGAGTTTATCGTTTCATCGGAAAGTTAACGCTGGGTACAAGAATATCAAATTAATGGCATACTTTTACAAAATGTATTCTACACAGATCTAGGAGTTACTTTAGATGAAAAAATGTGCTTTACTAAGCATATTGAGCAAGCGTCACTAGAGGTAATTCAATGCATGGTTTTATTAAGCGTTGACCAAGTGATATTTATGACCTCGAGTTAAGAAAAATTCGTAAAAACCGTTTGACGGGTCGCGGAAATATTTCGTCTGACACAAAACATCTACAAAGATACATACAATATGATGGCATGCTTAGATATGCCTAAACAGTTCTCACGATTCGATATCCATTTACGCAATCGCATAGCAGATAATATTAATTTATGGTCGATTTCATGTTCATTTCAAATGATTAGCATCTTTACGTCATTGGCTTTAATTGGTTATAAACTTATAATTTATTGGATTCTTGCCTAGCGATGCATTTTTTCCACAACAGCATATATGTATGTAATTAAGTGCCTGGCAAAGGATTCTAAATAAGGCTTAACGATTTGGATTCGGCATACATCTGTTATACATATAATTCGCGAAATTCCTCATTGCCTTTAAATTTATCGCTCTCGGTGCTACAATTTATCTTAAATATTTAAATTATTAAGATTAAGAAGAATTAATTTCTCTTTCAGAAATTTCAATCCACCTTTCCGCTAAGCTACGATACAATTGCTTCCAATTTTAAGCCAAACAGCTTCTGTACTAACGGTGATCGAGTGTATGCATATGTCCCTTTCAACGTCTTCCATCCATCGGGTAGGTGGTCTCTTAGGTATATAGGCGGACTTTCGTTGGTGCCGACTCCAAGGCCAGTTTAGTGGTCCGATTTTGTGAACGAAGTACGTGCCCAAGCCATCTTAGCCTTGGCAATTTTATAAATCCGATGATGCCAACTTTATCGAGATCATTTCTGATCTCGTGATTCACTCGTATTCTGTACGTGGTTCCGTCTTTAATGGGACCGAGAATTCTTCTTACGATCTTACGCTCAGTTACAGCGATTTTTTTGGATGTTTTGCGCTGTTAGTGTCCAAGACTCGCAACCAAAGGTGGCAAGTGGTCTAATCAGCTCCTTGTAGATGTTCAATTTTATTTTGCGCGATATATGAGGAGACTTGAATATTTTGATATTAGCGTAAAATGCTCGGTAGCCTACTGCGATCCTCGATGAAATGTTGAAACGGTTTAGTGAGCAGTTACACTGACGATTTGTGAGTTTTTTTATAAAAATTTTATTGGAATTCTATGTCTTATCCGATTTTGATGAAATCCAGTATTTCCAATGAAATGGGATTCTAAAATTATTTTTAGATGAAGTTCTGGAATATGGCCAAGTATGATGGCACTTGCCTATTTCTTAACAGATTATGATGAAATTTGGCATATGCGTTGGAAATAGAATTCTAAAATGATTTTTGGAAGAAATTCTGGAATATAGCAAATAGAGGTGGAATTTGGTTACTTCTTAACCGGTTTCAGTGAAATATGAAATCCGAAGTGAACATGGGATTTTAAAATAATTTTCGGATAAAATTCTGGAATATGGCCAAGAATGATGGAACTTCTCTAACTAAAGGGAAACTGCATTCTTAAATGATTTTAATTGAATGAGGAAGTTTCTTTGTTGTAGCGTAAATGTCTATTTTAATTGCTTAACGATCGAGAGTATCTTCCAAATATTATTCAAGTTCATTGGGGGATATTTCGAGAGTATTTACCGACAGAGCTGTACGTTTAGTCATGCTTAAAAAATAAAGTGTGTGCCGGACACGCGCTGAAGAATTAAAACTACTAACAGTAGTGTAGAGTCTCGGAATTAGCAGTATCATTTTAGAATCACCTTCCCATCGCAAAATTTGAATCTCACCAAAATCAGATAAGAAGTGGCCACGTTCCTTTCTTATTGGCCATATTCCAGAATTTCATCCAAAAAACATTTTAGAATCCCATTTCCAACGTACGTTTAAAATTTCGTAACAATCGGTTGAGAAATAGGCAAGTTCCATCCCACTTGGCCATATTAAGTTTATCCAAAATTTAATTTAGGATCCCATTTCTATCGCGGATGTAAAATTTCACTAAAATTCATTATGAAACTTTATACAAATATTGTTTTTGGAGGTTGAGCTGAAGACTGACTTAAGAAATTTAGTTTGGGTTTGATTTGGGAGTAGACATAATTTTGCAGTCCGAAGTTCTGATCACCTAATGAGATTTAAGCCCTTTATATTTTTATAAATTATAACCAATCAATAATAATTAACTTATATCGCATTAATGGAAATAACTCACTTTCACTTTCATCATGACAAGGATAACAAAAAATATCCTCTGTGTCACCTAAATGTATACCTGTATTAAAATAGATTATTTCCGCTTGAACAACGTTCTTTAAATTAAAGAGATTAAAAAAATATTAAGGAAGTTGTTATTACACATTGTTGATGAGGGTACGTTGTTCATAGTCAACAATAAACTTAATTGAAATAATCTGATCCTTTCTCACATATGAAATGAAAAGCTCGTTATGAAATGGTACGGAAGTACAGAAAAGTTTGTAAAATTAATATCAAACATTAACAATTATTATTGTAGCATTAATGTTATCAAACTTTGGAAAATTGGAGAAGGGAAAATCAGTTTTTAATCTTCCATGGGATAAGTGAAAACAATTTTTATTATTTTAAATTAAAACAATTTAGATTTACGTCAAAAAGCATCTTTTATACTCGTTGTATACAGTTGCGTTTCCCCATTTATAAACATCCTCAACATTGTGTTATCTTCTGTAAATACTAAGCATAAAAAATGTAATTGTGGCAGAATTAAAAGCAGAAAGAAAAATAATATGCGGTGGCGGAAAGTGATTCGAACAATTTTATTTCGTTTCCATTTGTGCCGTCTATAAATCAAAACATGCGGTGCTTTTAATTCTCCCCTTCCCACCAAACAATTCTTCATATAACACACATCTGTATTATATGTAAATGAGCATATACGTTATAATCGTAAAAAAATCGTGGGGTACCATATTTCACACCTCTACAAAATAAATTATACAGATTCGTTAAAAGAGGATGAGCAAGCCACAGTGCGGAATAAATGAAGAAAAACAATTACGCAGCTTACCGCAAATTAATCTCTTTACATTTGTTTTATAAGACTTTTTCGGAGAATTTAATTATTTTAGCTTAGACAGATAACAATAACAACGACACAAATATAAAAGTGCTACATACATAAAAGATGTGTAAATTGCTCGGCAACGTAGAATCTTGAATATTAAGTTTTTTCCATAAGTGGATTATTAGTGCTTGACAATTGGCAATTAATTGTTATGGAACTTTACTGTATTGTTACTGTAATTTTTTCACACCACAATCACTGTCTGTGGATGTATCGATTTTTTCATTATTTTTCGTGGATTTTCTTCATCCTAGATTCGACAATTTTATTTGTTCACAAATCTACCAAGTTCCAAATTTGCTTCGCTTCTAAAGATGACTTTGTAGGCGCAATTAGTGAATTGATGACGTAATGCAAAGTGGCTTTATTTTATTTTTTGAGTTATCTAAATCTGGTATGCCTTCAAATAAAGATCTGTGTGCAAAATTCTGAATAAAGTGGCTGGTGGAATGTGTAATTGCTGTAGCACTTACTAGTAGCAATATTTTCTTCTGAACGATTATTACGATGTTATATTTTGTCATCCTTTACCGAACCAGTTTCCACAAACTTTCACCAAATTTCAAAATAAATACGCGTTGTTCAATAAAGTAATTCGCTCCAATTTGATTAACCGGTATGTTTCTACTTGTCATCTGTTATAAAACTAATGATACCATGACATTACATATGGCACTCTAGTACAAAAAATATAAATTGCGGCAAATTAAAAAATTAATCTCAAATTGGAACACCCTTTATAATTAATGCGTTATTCTAGATAAGTATCTCTGGGCATGAATTTAATATGATTTTAATTTCCTCTTTATTTTTAGGAAAACAGGTGACGCTTCCGGCGTTAATAGTTGTTTAATCTCTAAAATGACCGGCTTGAACAATAGTTATGTGATTCGTACCGTTGCGGTATACTCATTGCTCTGAATCTGGGGCAGCTTAGAGTATTGTTATCCATATAGTTTCCATATGATGATCACTATGCTGAATTCTTAGGTAAAAAAATATTTTTTTTGGGAAATCCAAATCAAAAATTTGGATTTCCCAAAAAAAAAAGAATGGATCTTATATGTTACCACATATTTTTACATATTTCCATTTATTACACGTTTTAAAACATATTTTATGGTTTATCCTAAATATTTTTAATTTTTCTTCAAGAATAACGAATTCGGCTTTCATGGTTTATAGGTTGATAAAACGAAAATATTTTATAAGCCAAATTTTAAATTTAGGCCAAGAAATATTTTTTTAGAAGTTAAAACTGTTTTACTTTGGCCTACACTCTGCTAAGTTAGATCAATAAATTAAGAACAAAATAAACGTCAAATTAAAATATCTCAATAGTTGACTGCACATTATTTGATGATCCGGGGTTTTTCTATAGAAAAGCAGATATTGTGATTGATGTTTTTATTCGTTAACGTAAACGAATTTAAATGAATCAAACCAGCATTAAAATTCCTTAAAGTATAAAAACATAGCAAATGCAATTCTTCTGAGCAACAATTTTAATGCTTTTCAAAATGGGCTCGAACGGAAATTAATGTTTCATCTGAAAAGTTACAATTTATTATATGTTTGAGGGAAATGTTGAATGTAAATCTGATTATTAAGTGTGAAAACACGGATTTAATTAAAATTAAAGGGAAATCTACAGGTAACAAAATTAGCTTCAATTCTGAATTGGACGTAATGATTGTAAACGAAATTTTAAATAGAATAATTAGGTAAAATTTTAAATTTAATTTAGAAATGAAGTTAACTCAGAATTCAAACATGAATTTTAGTAAAATGTTGAGTGCCATTTACGTGAGAAAAGTCAACGTATGTTTGTGAATTTCAACATATCGAATATAAAATTGGAATTTCGAGCAAAAATCTGAATGAGAAGTTGAATTCCCAAATGTAATTGAATAAATTCTTTAGTAGGTACTTAAATTAGATGTAAAAATTGAATTAGAATTACAAACTAGATTTGAACAACATCTTGTGTTTAATGTGAATCAAAAGTTAATCGTAGTTTTCAGCAAAAATCTAGTTATTGAGTATAGACGATTGTAAAAGTAGAGAAAGCGCCTCTCGAGGAAAAAAGTTAAAATGATGCACCTGATAAAATGACATTTGTCACAAATTCGGCGAAAGAAAATTTAGCAATGCGGTAATTAAAAATTGTTTTTATAGTCCAAAATTGGAATTATTTACAATTATTAGCAATCCTGTAAGTAAAAATTGTGTTTACAGTTCAAAATTGGAATTGTTTACAATAATTTAGAACGTCAAATTATCAGGTAGCCCAGTTTAAAAATTTTCCACTAGGTGAAATCGGTGATGCTCTAATCGTCAATAGAGTTTGAATTCTAATCTTTAAATAAAAAAAAATTCGGGGTAGGCTGTGTCATCTACACGGCCGTAGGTATTTTCCGTGATAACGTTTATAAGAGGTACGAGAAATGGCACGATGTATGGGCTTGTTAAAATAAATTTCTTTATTATTAGCATCATGAAATGAGAGTACAGTGATTGTTTGCAAACGATTAAGTACTGGGCGATGGTATGAGAAGTACGATATGAAGCGCAGGGTCTCAGCGGAGATGTGCCTGATGAATGTGAGTTTCGCAGACAATTGCCTCCCAAAGTCACCGAGGCTAGTGGGGTGAATACGCAGTCTAGGTCAAATATATTGTATACAGAGTCCACACTGACATATGACCTACAGATCAGGCATTCCCCCTTTATAGTGCTCTCTAGCATTGTAAATCGCCACTTTGTAGATCTAAATTTTAATTAAAATTTATGTGAAAATTAATTATTTTAATTTACAATAAATTATCTGCCACAGTTTCTTTACGCACAAATTGACACCAGAATTACTCCGGTCAGATAAGTGATTCTCATGGTTGGTTGTAAATGGCTGTTTTGTACTTTGTAATTTTAATTAAAATTAATGTGGAGATTAATTATTTTAATTTAAAATAAATTATCTGCCACAGTATTATTAAGCACAAATTAATAACCGAATTGCTTCGATCTGATGAGGCATTCTCTTGCTATAGTGCCCTCAATCTCTATAAATCCCTATTTTGTAGTTTGAATTTTTAATTAAAATGTATGTGATGATTAATTAATTTAATTTAAAATTAATTAACCACCACTGGTTTCTTACGCAAAAATTGACACTATCGGATCTCCGATCGGATGAGCCGTTCTCTCGCTACACTGGTTGAAGCATTTAAATCGGCCGAAATCAGAGGTTCGCGGCGCGGGTTCCTGTGCCGCCCGATGACGTCATTGCGAAAATATTATGCATGACACATAAACCCGAAGGACCAATCTAAGCAATCATATCTTTAAATTAAAGGTAGTGCTTATAATTGATGAGTAATTGCCCCCGACCAAGGGCTAAATTTCGGGTCAGTTTTGTGAACATGCGGTGTAAAACTTTATCACGTCAAAATTCTAACCAGGGCTTGACTAATTATTGAGTGGATATAAAAAAACCTCCGGTGTTAAATTCATAAATTTTAGTTTGAAATTAAACAGATACAATTTTAATTGAGTTACAATTTGAGCATTTTCCAACAATTTGAAATTTAAAATAGAAAAATTAAGAAAATGTTTCTGGATTAAGCGACATTTTGGATGGAATTCAAATAGTACAAATTTTTGTACATTATTACTTGGGTTAAAAATTGATATGGAAATTTAGATTAGAAATTAATTAGGATATTCTACTTTTGAGGTTTTAAGCAAAAATTTGAGTATCAATTTGGTGTTCCAAACAAGATTTAAAGATAATTTGAATTGCAATTAGGTAAGAACTGCGTTTCAATACGAGATTTAAGCTCAAACAACCAAGGAAATTTTCTTTGAATTTATTTTATAAATTTGTATCGGAAATTTTAAGTGAAATTTGAATTAGGAATTTAAATTTAAAAAAT
This sequence comes from Tipula helvola, assembly GCA_963556165.1. Lineage (NCBI taxonomy): Eukaryota > Metazoa > Arthropoda > Insecta > Diptera > Tipulidae > Tipula > Tipula helvola. The sequence goes on from OY744481.1 coordinate 73,248,552, forward strand.
GGTTTTGGGATTCCAAACTAAATAAACTCTATGGTGAAATTATATTATATAGGAATTGAAACTCGAATTTTGAGAGAAATATAAGTTTACATTGCACAATAGATGTACTGAGGGGATTTTCAATAAAAAAATAAAAAAATGAGAGCAAATTAGATGGAGCAAAGAATAGATATGTCAAGGGAAAACCAAAATACATATTTCGAAATCAATTTGAATTGGATCAAATAATTAGACAGGAAACGAAAAAAGTTGTAATATATTCGAATAAAACCTTGGAAATTGAGTATCCAGAGTAAAATAAATTTACAATTCCATCTGGATTTGAATAAACTTTGAGTGCCATTTTCATCCGAAATCGACTTAAACTTTCAAACTGTACTTGAATCTTGATTGTAATTTTGATCACAGAAATAAAAACTTGAGTGAAATTTTAACTTTTAACAAAGTTTTAAAAAATTATTAGGTATTCTACTAATTGATTATTGTAATTTTCCTTTCAATATGTGAGCAGTGTGAGGCATTCAGACTAGTAACTTTTGAGCAGAAATTTAGTTTTAAGCTGTTTTCGAAGTTGAACAAAATGATAAATGGAATTTTGAATATAAATCTTGTTTAAATTGGTCAACTGTATTCGACAGATAGGAAATTGATTAAAAGAACGAAATTTTAAAGAGAGAAGATTATCTTGAATTATAAACTAGAAATAATGAAGTTGAGTGAAATTTTAAGTAGAAATTGCCTTCTTTGTATTGCATTTGGGAAACACATTTTGAAAACAATTTTAGCAAAATATTTAATGCATTTTATGTGACTGAGATTAAATTCTAAACACGATTTCAACTAATTTTTTGGTAATTGTGACAAAATCTTAAGGAGGAACTTACACTAGAAATAGAGTTTAAATTACAATTTGGTTTAAGCAAATACAACTTGAGTTTGGAATCCAGACGGGCTCTAATAACAGTTTGAGTGAATTTTAAAAAATTTAGTTATAAAATTATGCGAGCAAAATTTTTATGTAGAATGGCGTAAAAAAATGTGCACATAGTTTGGACTAAAAATTCAATTTTAATCCATTCGAGGGTTTGAACAAAAATTTGGATGCAATTTAATTAAAAAATATTTAAAAATTGAGTTTGAATTTCAAACTTAGTTAGCACAAAATTAAGGTTGAAATAAAGCTCGAAATTTTATCATACCTAAATGTGCTTGATTAGAAATTTGGACTAGGTTCAACTTCAGCATTAGTTGCAAGTGCATTTAACAAAAATTTGTTTGTTATTAGAAATACTGAATTAAGTAGAATATAAAACTCTAGTATGGATCAAAAAGTTTGATAAATTTGTATAACAATTTTGAACTGTTGAAATGTTGAATAGAAATTGAATTTGAATAGTGAGTACTTAAGCAAAAACATAACTGTAAAATTTTGGTTGCAATTAGGTAGAAATTTTGTGAAAATAGGCTAAGTTCCAAATAGGCTATTGAGGAATTGAATTATAATTTTGAGTGAAATTTAAAATACAAAATTAAAGTCCAAACTAAATTTTAATTGCAGTTAGTAAAATTTGCAATACGAAACGTGATTTTAATAAAACAACAAAATTATTTAGTATTAGCACAATGTACATACATATAAAAGAATATGAACTCGAAACTAAAATTGAATATAATCTTGATGGCAACTTAAATTCAAAATTAAGTTTGAATTACAATTTGATTGAGCAAAAATACGAGTGTAATTTAGCTTTTCTTAGTTTAAAATTTATTTTAATAGCGTGAATCTTTTAGTCTCATGGTGTCTTTTCGAAGTAAGTATCTTACCAGTCTAAATTTTTAAGTGTATGGATATGGAACAGGAGAGTTATTTTATCCAACTTTATAGTCAAAAACCTCATACTTTTTTTATTAATGAGTGAATTAAAATTCTCTTAAGATACGGTGTAGTTTTGGGTTTCTCAAAATTTGGTCACATATTTTTCATTTTAATAACATATTTTATCACACATTTTTGCAATTTTAGTTATATATTTCGATGATGCTTCGTATTTTTAAAATCTGGCAGGAACTTCGTTAAATCCATTTGTTTAATATGTGCTGCACTTTCGGCCTATCCAGCCAGCTCGAAAATGCTGTCAAATCAATTTCCTTTGTTATTGTAGATTGTTTACTCCATTCAAGAGCTAGACGGTAATTTTTCGACCAGTTTCTGGCGTAGCTCAAAGCTTTTGAGGTACTTACGGGCGCCTGACCCCTCTGCCAAACAGCATAAAGTATCAACCTCAGATGCAAAATTAATAAGTGACTCGAACATATCGCAAAATTTCGCACGTGGAGGATTCCAATGCACTCCGAGTTAAAGTTTTGAAAATACCAAGCCAAGGGAACAAAATTCCGATTCATTATTCCATTAGGACGCAAAGAGGTAACGGTAAAACAGCCAGGTCGACAGACAGACGGTCGTTATGTAGACCTACAGATTGTCCGACTTGAGGAAAGATTTTTTTAGAATTTAAGCAAATTATCAGAAGATAATTTTAATTAAGCTATTCTACATCCCACCAATTTTTGATATATTTCTGCAATTCGCTGTCATTTCCTGAAACGCCGAACGGTCATTGTGAAGAAATGGTGAACGACCTAGTTTTGGCAATTTTGGTTGCCAATATTAATCGAAAAGTCAATCTCTGAAATCTGAAATTAACTATCAATTTCAATCAAATTTATCCAAACTGTCATGAAAATTGGGATTTTATGATCATAAAGCTACCAACAAAAAAAATAATTTAATTAAAAGGTAACATTAAATTATCCCCAACCATTCATAGAATAACATCTGCAGCACCAAAACCAAATTAGATCAAATCGAAAAAACAAAAAGCACCCTCCAGTCGATTAGGCGGACCAAATCTAAAAAGCAACAACAAATTAAAGTTTATCGTGATTGATTAACTATATAAACCAATCGATAAACCTCCTATTAAGATATCATTAAAATAAATTTGACCTGCAATAAAATATTTTATTTCGCATCTCACAATCCCTTATCCGATTAATGATTTTCTTCTTTACTTATTTCGTTTAAGTTTCGAATGCCTGAACAAACTTTTTTTTTGTTGTTGTCTATATGGCAAACTTTTATATCCCTCGAAATGAGAATGAATGGTAAATCGAACAAAAAATAAAACTTCGTCTTTAAAATTTAATTTTAAAACCAATAAGGAAGGGAACAAATTAATTGTTTTTGGAAAAACGGGTGAAGTCAACAAAGTATCAATACAAAGTTTTTTTTTTGGACAAAGGAAGGTTCGACGAGAAATATTTTGTACGATACACAAAATAAAATGATGATAGATTAAAGGGGAATGATTTATTGTCGTTATATCCTTAAAGGAGATATTCGTCTTTCTGTGTGGATAGTACAATGTACACATATACATATGTATGTACAGCTAAAATGCTTTTAAAGTAATTTGATACGTTTAATGGTACAATGGCAAAATCTATTTATTTTTATTGCTCGTTTACGGTATTTAAACTCTCCACTTAAGTAAGGTTTACTGTTGATATTTGTTATATACAAAACCCTTTAAATTTTATTTTACTTTAAAGAATTTGAAAAACTTTTGCTGACCTCTCGTTCTGTTTAAACACAAAAAACTTAGATATAACCATTTTAATAGTTTTATGTTTGGATTCAACTAATACCTTGAGTTGAATGTGTTCTTTTATAATTATTGAAGGCAACTGTAGGTCAATTTTGGTAGAGGATTTTAGAATAAATGCTCAGGTACCGAAAGACGTTTAAACTGAACGACTATATCATAAAACCCTTTATTTCGATGAAACTGGCTTTGCGCTTCCTACATAGAGTACATTGATTACTATACAAATTAAAGTGTTTGCACATTTTAATTAGTTGTGATTCATTTATTGTTTAAACACCTGTTACATTATTATTTTGAATTGTTCAACCAATTAGTTTTTAGAATGTAGCGTAATGTCAACAACTATTTGTTGCACGACTTTTTTTATAATTATAGAGTTTGTGAAAGCGATAATGCTACACTCTCAATGTAGTTGTTGCTGTCGTTAGTTTTAAGACCATGGACGTTTCATTTTTTTTCGTCTCGAACATTTGAATCCAGCATTTTATACTACTACCGTGATTTCATTTCCTCATTCAGCACCATTTGTGATTTCAACAAAATTTAACATAGAGTACTACTAGTTAGGGAATCCAAATTACTCGAGTTTCAAAGTACCCGGGTAGGTGAGTACTAGTTTCAATACCGGGTTACCTGGGTACCCGGGTAATAAACAAAAAACATACATATACTATACATAAAATCTCTAAAAAAAATCATAGATTATGCTATTGTCACCCTCTACTGGGATTAATAAGTGGCACGTACCACATTCTGAGTCCTATTTATTTTCCGTCTTAAAACGGGCTCATATGAATTATTTGTTAAGGGAATATATAGATTAGATCAATTTTTTTAAAATCAAATCAGTTCAAATATTTGTTACATTTTTGTCGTAACTTAAAATTTTCGGAAATGCCTTACAAATAAAATTTGTAATTATTTTCTGTTACTACAAGCCAATCAAATAGAATCATTGTACTTGATTAAATTTAGTTGAATCCAACTAATTTTTATTTTACCATATATTATTAAAAAATGATTTTAAAATCCTTCATGGATACGTGAAGAATTTATGTTCTTGTACGTTTAAAATATTTGTCACCATCTACTCGTGATTTTTTAAATTAAATAATAAAACAAACTAAAAATCTGAAAGATAACCAAAAGCCGATAATAAAAGTTATCGAAATTTTAATTATTCTGGAAAATTGATAGAACGCATCAAATTCACATTTATCACTCGACGACACAAACTAATGTTGTTTTAGACTGATTTGTTTCCTCTCTATGAAAAAGCAATTGAAATTTCGGCGTCAATCGAACAAGAAAATCTCATTGGTCTTTTATGTTTGTGCATTATCCGTCAGAATGGTGAACCAATCATACTGGTTAATTCATTGGAGGACCTAAACAGACTCTAATTGGTATATTATTTTTATTATTTGTTTATGAGTAACTTATTTAACGAATCTTTAGGTCCTAGCTCGTCTTTACCTTCACCTTCCCATCCTTCAATGACTTCCCATTCAAAAGGCTACAATTTTTGTGTCATGGATCAAAATATACGTAGCTTGCGTAAAAATTATGATTTTTTAGTTTGCCATCTGCAATCTGTTTTGAAATACCTAAATTGATAGCTTTAACTGAAATTTGGATAAATGATAACGAGGTTGATAGTTTTGCAATACCAGGCTACAAACTGTATGCTAATTGTAATAACAAATATCGTTCTGGTGGTGTTGCAGTTTATATAGCGGATGACTTAAATGTGAAAATTACAACCGATATTGTTTTGAATACTGCCGATGTCTTAATGGTAGATATTTATTTTAACCGTTTTAAAATTACTATAGTTTGTGTCTATAGATTACAATCTTTTAATTTAGATGCTTTTTTGTTGGAATTTAGCCCTTTTCTGCGTAGGCTCAAATCCAAAAATCTTTTAATCATTGGTGATTTAAACATTAATTTACTAGATAATTCAACTCTAATCGATGAATATAAATTTATGATGGCTTGACTTCGGATGTCAATGTTCCAACGAGGATTGTTAACATGTCTTCAACTTGCATTGACCATGTTTATTTCAGAGGCTCTCACGTTGATGTGACATCATCTGTTTTAGATATGAGAATTACTGATCATTGCGCTATATTTGTAACTCTGTTATTAGAAAGCAACCCTATTGTTCAATCTGTTCCGGAAGTAACAACTGCTAAGGTTAAAATAGATTTCAAATTCCTCTGTATTGGCCCTAGAAAATATTTCAGATGCGTTTGATTTGTTTCTCTACATTTTAAATAATTATATCGATAATTGTAAGTATGTACTTGCAACGCGAAAAAAATGTGAAACTCAAACCTTGGATCACAGATGTTTTGGTTTCTAAGATAAAAAAGAAAAACCAACTTCGCAAGAAATTTAAAAAACATAGTCAAAATTTTAATCTGAAAAAGTAATATTATAAGTATTCGACTGAATTAAATAATCAACTTAGAAACGCAAAATCGAAATACTATTTTAGCAAATTTCAAAGGGCGGGGGCAATTGTAAAAAGCAGTGGGAATTGGCAAACGAAATACTGCAGAAAAGGACTTGTTGCAATGCAATCTCAGAAATAATCGACGAATCGGGTACACATATTTCTTCACAACTTGACTTCTTCGTGAGAAATTGTTTTTCCACCCTATCACGTCGACAGAATTATTTTTTATTATTAATTCGTTGGAATCCAAATTTTCGGCTGATAATGTTGGACTAATCAGTGCCATCTTAAAGGAAATTAATTTCAACATTGTTGATATTTTGTGCGCACTATTTAATCGCAGTATTACTGAAGGTATCTTTCCTCATGCATTAAAAACCGCGACGGTCATTCCACTTTTCAAAAAGGGTGATCGTCTATTACTTACCAATTATCGGCCCATTTCGCTTTTGCCTGTTATCTCAAAAATATTTGAGAAATCGGTAAAATCCCGTTTTATTGACTATGTAAATACTTTTGATTATTTTAGTTCTTGTCAATATGGGTTCAGAACTGGTCTTGGAATAAAAGATGCTCTTCTTAATTTAATGAATCCGCTACACGAAGGGCTTAATAATTCTCACACTACAGCTGCTTTATTTGTCGATCTAAGTAAAGCTTTTGATATGGTGGACCATAGGATCCTTTTAGATAAACTTTGGAATATTGGTTTTAGAGGTTGCTTGTATGAGTGGCTTAAGTCTTTTTTGGAAGGTCGTTTGCAACGGGTTAGGATAAGTGGTTGCTTGAGTGGTACTGTTGTACTTAATGTTGGTGTGCCTCAAGATTCTGTCCTGGGGCCCATCTTATTTCTTGTTTATGTCAACTCTATTTTTAAACAAACATTGTATGGCAAAGTTGTTACTTATGCAGATGATATGGCTTTTGCTTACGATTGCTGCAACTACTCGTCGGCTGTCTCTTGTATTAATAAAGATCTCGAAATTTTGAATGTATGGTTTGCTGCTCACAAACTTGTACTTAGTGCCAAGACTAAAGTCGTATTGTTTAACTTAAGCTAAGCTTTACGACGTTAGCTGCTCTAGAAGTGGTGATTGTACCGTTAATTGCATGGTAATCGATTCAGTCAACTCATTTAAATACCTAGAATTAAATTTTGATTGCCATTTGGATTGGAAATCTCATGTAGCAGCTTTGAAATGTGTCCTTCATTCCAATATCAGGACTTTGTATCTATTACGTTCACATTGTCCTATTGGGTTTTTAAAAAATTATTATCATGCGTTGATTGATTCGCGATTGCGTTACGGTATTTGCTGTTGGGGTGGAACTTACTATGAAACTACTAAACCGCTGATTATTGCCCAGAAACATGCAATTAAGTTGATGTTCTTTAAAAATAAACGTTTTCATTCGTGGCCGTTGTTTGTAACGTGTTCAAAGTTATGAAAATTTATTTTGTAATTAGTGGAAATCGGAATCGGAATTTAAGTTGTCACTATGATCTGCGCAGGAACACTATGTATGTGCTTGAAAGGAATTCCTAAATTTTTTAAAACTCATTTCCTTAATTACTTTTTAGTAGGTTAGGTTAGGTTGAAGTGGCTGCTATCGCACACTTAGGCCAGCAATGGCCCGTTGTGATACCACATGATCCCATCTCCCCATTACTCCCGTTGAAACCAACCAGAGCTATTTATATAGCGTAATAAATCTCGCACTCCACAGTTCGCGAGTTCCGAAAGGCTGTCCATACCGTACACACCCAAATACTTATGCCTTCTGTATGATAGCGCCGGACATGAGCATAGGAAGTGTTCCAAAGTCTCCTCCTCCTCTTCGTCCATGCAACTTCTACAAAAGTCATTCGTCTGTATCCCCAGCCTTCTCGCATGATCCCCAAAAAGGCAGTGACCTGTCATTATCCCTACGACCCATCCTATTTCTTGTCTTCCCAGGGATATTAGTTCCTTGGAGCGCCGCAAGTCCAGTTTTGGCCAAACCTGCTTTGCTACCCTGCACGTGAGAGTGTTGATTCATCTCTCATTTGTCAAGGCGATTGCCTTTTTATTGAGCGCCCATTTTAGCATTGCCATAGGCCTCCCCAGACCTACCATTTCCGGCTGCATCTGGAGAGTCGTACCGTACCTAGCTAGTTCGTCCGCCCTGCAGTTGCCCGTGACGTCCGAGTGACCCGGGACCCAGATTATCTGGATGCTGAAATACTCGCTCATCTCGTTAAGAGATGATCGGCAATCCAGCGCCACCCGCGACTTCAGACAAACTGCCTCAAGTGACTTGATCGCTGCCTGACTGTCCACATAAATTGCAATATCCCTCCCGGATACCACATTATGCTTCAACCATGTCATGACTTCCCCGATCGCCACCACTTCAGCCTGGTACACGATGCAGTAGTCAAGGAGACGAACAGAAATATTAACATTAAGTTTATCACAGAAGACTCCTGCTATAAGATAAGGTAGGTATCGTCTAGCCTCGAGCCGTCCGTGAAAAATTGCATTGCCTCGTTTTCCAAGATTGATCCGTTTCTCCAGGATTCCCTTGAGGGAAAGATGGTACGGAAACCCTTATCGAAGCACAAAGTTGGTGTAATATAATCCAGATTCGCCAGTTCTTCGCCAGCGAATCTACCTATCGTCGAGTGTCCCACCTGAAGACACTTCCACTGAGAGACAGCCAAGAGTCTCGTAGCCACGTTGGCTGCCATCTGTTTACCATAATGGTCGATTGGAATAAGGTGGAACATAACCTCTAAAGCGCGTGTAGGTGTTGTCCTAAGCGCCCCGCTTATAAGCATACAGGCCGTTATTTGCACCTTCTCCATCATACCTCTATATGTTACCTTATCTAGAGCTGGCCACCAAATGCCCACCCCGTACATTAGCACAGGCCTTACCACGGCGGTATAGAGCCAGTATACCAGCTCCGGTTTCAAGCCCCATCTCTTACCTATAGCGTTCCTACACGAGTATAAGGCTACAATAGCCTTATTCACCCTTTCCAAAGTGTTAGGCTTCCAGCTGAGCTTACTATCAAAGATTATGCCCAGAAATCTCGCTCGGTCAGCAAAAACTAGTCCGCTGCCGTTTATGATAGGAGGGCTAACCACCGGAATTTTATATTTCCTAGTAAATAGTACCAGCTCTGTTTTGGAAGGGTTAATCCCCAATCCACACTTGCTGGCCCATTTCGTAACAATCAGGAGTGCATTCTGCATAACATCCCTAATCGTATCTAGATATTTGCCTGAGACAGCTATCGCTACATCATCAGCATATGCTACAACCCCTATCCCCTCTCTCTCTAGTTCCAGCAGCAATCCATTAATCACTGCACTCCAGAGAATGGGGGACATTACACCTCCTTGTGGGGTTCCTCTAACCACCCGTCTTCTAATCTTGGACTCTCCCAGCTCCGAGGTAATAGTCCTGCTTACCAGCATCTGATTTATTAACTTACTTATAGAGCAGTCCACCTTCAAAAAAGACAATCCTTCCATGATCGCCTCCGTTTTTACATTATTAAAAGCACCCTCAATATCGAGAAATGCTACCATGCAAAATTCTTGCAAGTAAATTGATTTCTCAATTGTGCGTACTAGATCGTGCAGAGCTGTGTCCACCGACTTTCCCTTACAGTACGCATGCTGCGACATTGCCCAATTCCTGGGTTCAATTCTTGATCGAATAAATACATCTATCAACCTTTCCAGGGTTTTCAGCAGAAAGGATGATAGAGTTATAGGCCTCAGGTCCTTTGGATGAGCATGTGAGCTCTTTCCCGATTTCGGGATAAAGACTACTTTGATTTCTGTCCAATTCCTAGGAATATAGACTAGTTTCAGACATCCCCTGAAGATAACCTCTAGCCAGGGGAGGATGGCCGCAGAGTTCTTTTGGATCTCTGCTGGTATAATCCGATCCGGGCCCGCCGACTTATAAGGCTTAAAACCCTGCAGCGCCCACCTGATCCGCTCTCTATCCAATATGCCCTCCATATCTATTGGAGGTGTTCCTCGATGAGCTCCAGGCTCCATCGAGTCATCAAAGCTTCCCGGAAAGTGGGTATCGATGAGAAGCTCCAACGATTCCGCACTTGAAGCTGTCCATGACCCGTCTGGTCTAATTAAGTAACTAGGACTAGTTGGGTTAGTAGATAGAATCTTCCTAAGGCGGGAAGTCTCAGAGACTTCTTCCATTCTACCACAAAAGAGTCTCCAAGATCCCCTCTGTGCCTTCCTCAATTCTTTTTTGTACTTTCTTAGGTCCTCCTTATAGGAGTCCCAGTCCCGTACATGCCTCGTGCTCTTTGCCTTATTAAAGGCTGTCCTACACGCCTTCCGAAAGGTCTCCAACTCCATGGACCACCATGCCGGTTTCTGCCTGCCCCTTGGCTTTATCAGCGGGCAAGAAGCATTAAAGGAAAGATTGCATGCTCTTGTGACAACATCCACAATGCAATTCAATTCTTCCACTGTCTCCGGAGGTCCGGGGACCTCCGGCAATAGTTCCTCCAACACCTCCCCGTATTTCTCCCAGTTTGTCCTTCTAGGATTCCTGAAAGGCTTCTGGGTACCCGGGTGAATGTTAAGGTTATAAGTTATATATTGATGATCAGAGAATGAGTGCTCCTTCGCCACTCTCCATCCCCTAATCAACTGAAAAATAGTATCCGAGGCGAGGGTCACATCTAGAACCTCCTGCCGATTGCTAATGATAAATGTCGGTTCCTGCCCAACATTGCAGACTGAAAGGTTAGTATTTAATAAGTAATCAAAAAATAACTCACCCCTCTCATTAATATCAGTGCTCCCCCAAATTGTGTGATGCGCGTTTGCATCACATCCGAGTATCACACCAATCCTATTTCTCCTTGCTTCTCGGATCAGGTCCCCCAGGTTATCCGGCGGGATCTCCTTCTCCCGATCCATATACGCAGAGACCAGCCAAAACTTGTCTCTGCCAACCTCCATACTGATCGCAGTAAATCTAGAAAGTTAGTTCCTTTAATGCATGTGCCCACATCTAATATTATTTGTCATATTTGTAAAAGATTAGGTCATATTTCACGAGACTGACATAAGCTAGATCTGCACCGAGGGTTAGCTCAGTGAATCAATTATCAATAACTTGAGATTATTGTAAGCATCCCGGACATACATAAGTGAGTAGCGCAAAATGAAGTTTACAGACGCAAGAAAAGTTAATTCCAAGCCCAATACAACCAGCGTTAATTATTCGAATTCTAACCCATCCAATTTATTAAACCATCAACCATCGCGAAGGAGATTTATCAATATGGAGTGTCTAATAAACTATTTACATACATACCAAACTCTACGATAAAAAATCGACGGTATCTTCCAATCCGATTCCTCTAAATTTGATCGATGTATTTGTCTCTGATATTTCGAATAATAAAGTTTATGTCAATTTTGTGTCGATAGCGGTAGTTCCAATCCCGATATTAGCTTCGTAAAAAATGAATACATCAATCCAAATTTCGTTCCCCACAAGTACCAACATTTCTCAAATCAAAGGTGTCACAACCGGACTTACTAAAACCATTGGGTCCTTGTACAGTACCATAACCATTTCCGAAGCTTTCCAGTTTCTGCATACTTTTCATGTTGTCATTTGCAATTCCTTGTAGCGGACTCCTTAGTAAGAACTTTTTAGAAAGGTATTGAATACTTTGTAATTCAAGTGGAATCCAATTTAGCCACAATAGGGTTATTTAATTCGAAAGACTTCCTTGTTGAAATAGATATTGACGATTTCACCTTAGATAATTTATCCCATTATGATATTCTCCAATTCAAATCGTGGACCAATCCAGTAGAAACCGATTACAAACTCTGAAAACCAAACTCCAACTAGAAGATCTTAACTCAGAAGAAGCATCGACAATTTTATCGATCTGTAGAGAATACAATGATATTTTCCATTTAGATGGTGATATTTTAACTGCCTCAAATATGGCAACTCATTCTATTTCATTGTTTCAAAATTCGGTACCCATTTATCAACGTCCCTACAGATTACCCGAATCGATTAAGGCCGAAATCAATAAACATGTAGAAGAAATGTTAAAGAATGACATCTTTGAGCCAAGTGACAGCCCTTGGAACTTTCCACTTCTTCCAGTACCAAAACGGAGTAATGATGAGCAACGAAAATGGAGAGTGGTCGTCGATTTCCACCGTCTCAATAATATCCCTCTCGATAGAGTATTTCCGTTACCAAACATCCATGAGATTCTTGGTCAGTTAGGTCGTTCTTTCTACTTCAACGCCGTCGATTTGACTAATGGATATCATCAGGTTAAAATGAAAGATTCCGACAAGGAAACGACAGCATTTAGTACTACTTTCGGTCATTTTCACTTCAAACGAATTCTTTTTGGTCTGAAAGGTGCTCCGGCAACGTTTCAGCATCCTATGAACATAGTTCTATCAGGTCTTAACGCCAGTTTCTGCGAAAGGAGATAACTTATCTAGAACATTTAATTACCCGTGAAGGAATTATCCCATTACCGACGCTTTATTAAGGATTTTGCTAGAATTGCTAAACCTTTAAACAACCTCTTAAAGAAAGATGTACCATTAGAATGAACACCGTTTTGCGACGAAGTTTTTAATATTTAAAAAAATTTATAATTGTTCTTCTAATTCTACAATTTTCTGATTTTGAACGAGAATTTACTATAACTTGCGGTGCAAGTGACTTCACAATAGGTTCCATCTTATCCCAGTTATATCCTTCAGGTGATCTACCAATAGCATAAACTACTCTGTTATAGAGAAAGAGTTACTATCAATTTTTTGGTCAGTTCAAAATTTCCGTCCATACCTATACGGTAGGAAATTTAAAATCATCAGCGACCACAAACCCCTGGTATGGTTAAATAGCATCAATAATCCATCATCACGACTAATTCGATGGAGATTGCTAATTGACGAATACGACTTCGAGAATTCTCATAAAGCAGGATCACTAAATTGAAACGTTGATGCTGCTACTCGCATCGCTATAAAACTTCCAAGTTCAACCCCTTTACTCAAAACCAGACTCACTCAATTTTCGCTTATAATAGTAGGTACTCCTCACATAACCACAAATTTTATACCGTACGAGTAGTTCCCTTAGAAGGCGGTACGTTCACTACTTTGTATCGCTTTATGTAGATACAGAAAACGATAATGAATTTACCAATAACCCATCAGTAGATGAATATCTACATCAATTCTCGTCCCTCCTTATTTTTTGACTAGGTATAGCACGTCAACTGATTTAAGGCATTCTACCTGTTTTGCTTTTCAATTTCAATTTTTTCATTTTCTAAATTCATTAATTGCTGGAACTTTCCCTTTTCCAATCGACGTTTACTTTGGCGGCATATAATTGGACTATGTCTAGTTGGGATCGGTTATCCCAAGTAGACGGTATTTCAAATTCTGAATCGTCACTAGTATCGAATACCAAACCATCTGATAATGTTAAGTTATGCCGGGCACTATAAATCCGATCGAATTTTTCAAAATATTGCCAATGTACGGCATCACGACCATTTTCTTTATGCCTTTGGACTATTCAGTTATATGTTAACAATAAGTTACCAAACTTTTCTGAGCCTCTTCGGCTAAAAAATGCTCTTTCGCACTTTCGCTTATTTTCTTAATTATTTGGCGCCACAACACATTTCTGCTTTTTCCCCCGTTTATAAATTCTCTTTCCATTGCTAATCGTGTGTTAATTAATAATATGGTGCCCTGACTGAAAATAACAATACCATAAGATAGGGCCACAAACTAGTTAAATGTTTTGCTAATATCTTTTTTGGTGGACTTTTTGGTTGGGTCTGCCGTGTCCAATATTTTCTTCTTCTCTGTCTGATTGGGAAAATAACCATTCTTCTTTAAAATTATTTATATTAAAATAATAATAAATAAGATACATACATAATAAATATTTAACTTATATATTTAGTCGATTACATTTTTTACTTACTCCTCAAAGTGCAACATTTTTGTCCTACAAAATTTGTGTAGCAAACTGAATTCTTGAAACAACGGAAAGATTTTTAAAACTTGTATCAAGTACAGTCGGTATAAAAAGACTGGCAAAACTGTTTGCGGCTGCATTCGAAAACTAAATTTTTGAACGTCGAATTGCGCTGTAAATAATACTCAAAATAATTATAAAACACGTTTCCCGAAAAATAAATAATAAGCACGTCGTTATTTGCTATTTCTTCACAAAAACAATTTTTATTCACAAAATGGTGGTTCGATTATGTTTGTTTGATGGAGTAATGACGAGTGACTTTTATTTTTATTTTTTCTTACAAAAGTTAATTTTGGTAGTACATAAAAATTATGGCAGATGGCTATTCTTTAAAGGAAAACTGAACTTAACCAAAATACAACAAATAATAACTGCTGAATGCAACCAACAAAAAATGTAATAATTAATAATATTATCAGCTATCATTACTGGATATAAACAAAAGCACAGGTAAGCTAAAAATTACAATAATTATATAAATTGAACAATATTAATTAATATAAATGTCTTTCAGAATGCTAAATGCGTAAAGTATTTGATACCGACCAAACGGCGCAGTGGTTAAAGCTACGGCGGTTGGATCGGGAGGTACCGAGTTCGAATCCCTATAGGGGCGGGATGCAAAAGGGATTTTTCATCATCTGATTACGATCGGTGATGACGATGAACACATCTATGACCCCCTGTTGAGAGTGCGGAATCCATGGGCCGACCCACCTTTCATGTCAGTACTATAGGCTGGCATGAAGCAATGCAATGTGCAGGTGGTTTAAACGAAAGCGGGTCTATAGCCGTACGTCCTCGAGTTGGCTGGCAACGGCGTAAGGTAGGGCGTCAAAAGGGAACTGCGAAAGAGTTGGGAGTGCCTAGAGCCCCAGAAAAGATTGCAGAGATAGAGACAAAAAAAAAAAAAAAAAAAAAAAGTATTTGATTGCAGTGTAAAACAAGTGATGAGAAATTAAAGATAAGTTTTAAATACAAATTTACTCTTAAAAAAAAATTAAATATATAATTTTATTCTAGGCGCAGCATGTGTGTCAACTGTCATCGACTGCTTCAACACGCTGCTTTTGCAGATGAACAAAATTCCAAAAAAGGTAAGTGACAAAAAAGTGATACAATAAGCGTCTTCCATTTGCGAAAGCAAACTACTCGCAAGTACTTGTATCTACTCACAACTACCCATGCTCATACGATGGTGTAGAAAACAGAAGTAGTTACGCATAAAATTTGCGCTAGTTGCGAAAATTCCAATAGATGGCTTTTAGACCTTTTTCGATATTTTTCGAGAGTTTTTTATTACGTTCGAGTTTTATTATTTTTTGATGATGTGAAATGTCAAAATTAATACAAAATTATTTTATTGTTGATGATACATTTTTAAGAAAAATCTGTTTAAATATCAATGCTTTCCTTTTATTACATGTCCATTTTTTTTGTCATATTTTGAATCTAATTTTAAATATCGCCATTACTATAATAAACAACTTTACAAAAGACAAAAAAACAACTAAACAGAAGGCTGTATTTTACTTGTGTTACTCAATTTCTCGTTCCATTGGGTATCTACTCGCAAGTACTTCGAAGTAGCAAATTTTGCCCATTGGAAGACGGCTATTGATAAGTGAAATGAACTCTTTGTTCCTAATGGTTTATATTTATTTATTTATTTAAACCTACAGTAAAGTACAATCGGTAATAAGAAATTATAATGCAATACAAAAATATTAATAATAATGGTACAAACAATATTAATTATCAATAGCAAAAAATTTAAATATTTTATATTTCTTTGCGATCGATTGTATGGTTTTTCCAGTGGTATTGAGAGTTTATAATATGTCGAATTCGTCACATGAAGCCGGAAAGGTTGGCTTTGACTTTCACGTCGGTTGGACGATTTTTTTTGTTTTTTTTTTTCCTCTGTATTTTTTTTTTAATATTTTTATTTCTAAATTATTATACTCACGAAAATTGTGCAAATTGCCACATGGAGGCCAGATATTATGAGGTAAATTGATTCTTAGTAAGTGGCAAATTGAGAAAATAAAAAGTCATTTTTCAATGGAAGGGTGAAATAAATTAATCGAGCTTGAATCAGGATATTGGAACTGCTGCTGTATGGTTTTAAGGAATATCCAGGCAAAGTTGCGGCTTGAGTGTTGATCCTGGCTGTAACGCCAGGAAATTTTTTTTTAAGTTTTTCATTCAAGTTTTAAATTGTGGATAGGGTTATGTCGTTCTTTATTCACATTTATAATAATATCCACACAGTTGTGCTGGTTTTTAATTCATAGTCTGATTGATGCTTAAAGTCTTCGAATGAATTTAGTGAGGAATGTGTCGTGAACGGGAGGTCTGTATGTATACATGTGTGATGTGTATTTTGGTTAAATGTTATAAGAATGGCTTAGCGGTATTTGACTGGTCTCAGTGGAGGATTGCTGCAATATCGATTACTGCTGGTGGAGTCTAAAGAGGTATAATGTTGCTTATGCAGGTGTTTTTGTTAATTTGACTTTGTTTGGATACAATTTTGCTTACTTTGACATGATGGGTGAATGTTTTGCGAAAGGTCAATTAAGTTTTTAAAGAAGTGGGCAGAAATGTTGAATAAATCCCAGGTATTTTTTTCCGAAAATGTTTGTATTTTTCAGACATTTTGCTGATTTCATATCGAGTTTTTTCAGCAATAATGTCAAACTTACGAGTATAATAGGATTTACTATGAACGTTATCGCGGGGAATCGGAGAATGGTGACTGCGTCTTTCACAGAAATAAAAAAAAAAATATGCTTGCACTCGAACGCTGTATGAGTTGGGGGTTGGAGGCCAAGTTTCATCATTTTCAGATTTTTTGTAATCCAAAACCGATTTAAGCTTTCGGCTTTTTTATACTTGGGATTCGATTAATATTAGTACATTGCTGGCAAATACCATTATTAAGTACTAAACACTGTTAACAAAATCGTCAGTAAAACTAATTTATCTTGTTATTTAATTTAATTTCTTTTATTTTGTTTATTTATAATTTAATTTTGTTGGGTAGGTAGATGATTTAAAACAAACTAGAACATGAGGATTTCAGAGTTTAAAAATGTTTAGTTTATTTTAAAGTAGTACCTAATGATAATTAACAAATTAGATCTAGATTTTCAGAAAATTAGTTTAGAAATTGTGTTGTCTTGATTCTTGTCACATAAATTCACAGGAACTCCATGTCGGACTTCGTACTTTAGAAACTAAGTGTCTTATTATTTTAATTTAGGTTACGCTGGTGGCGTTAATTGTAATTCATTACAGGTCAGCACCCAACACAGATCAAACCTTACTCGCAAGTCCGCGAAAATGCTCCATTTATAATAGCAGTTGTGCTAAACTGTATTTTGAGTTGTAAGAGTAATAAGTATGGCGGAAATTATTTGAATAAGTAGCTGATATTAATTATATTTATTATGTTAGGTGGTTAGGTCGTCTCTGAGCTACTATTTTATAAGTTTAAGTGAAATATAAATTAACAATGATTACGATTTTCAGAATTGGTATACACGGTAATTCAAAATGCAGTTGTTAATCTAATAAATTACAGAATTAGATTTGAAAATTAGTTTTAGAAAAAATGGAAATGGAATAGATCTTGAATTAATTGCCGTCTTACTTTGGTAAAAGTTATTCCTATCCGGATAGGAATGAAATTTTGCCCAAAGTAAGAACAATTCTTCTTCAGAATAATTTTTTGTTTTTACTTTCAACAGTTGGTACCAAGCTCTAAAATATGATTTATTATTTAGAATTTTAACAAATATAAAATAGTGATGACAAATTATTGAATAAAGTATAATAATTCTAAATGATAATTAACAAAATTTAAAATTCTGATTTATTGAAAAATTGAAAATTGTTATTTAATACCAACTCATAAAACTAAATATTATGCAATATATGTACTCTAGTGGTAAACACTACAACTATGAGAAGAAGAGAATTTTGCTATTCCTACTTCTCAGCGGAATGAAACTCTTCATTCCGGAATGAAAATACACGGCATTGTTGTTGTAAAATTGCCAAAGTAAGACTACAAATGTTGATTGAGTACAGAAATACACCGACTAATTAATTTACATCAGTATGTATAACAATTTAAATTTAATAAAAGAGATTAAGGGAAGCTCAATATAGGAACGGATTATAAATGTTTATAGAATAATTATTTCTGCATTCATGAAATACTAAATCAGAAAAAAACATTTCGTTCGCAAATAATCCGTACCATTACATATTTCAGTCCATTAAATATAAATGAACATACTATTAGACATTATAAAAAAGTTAAAAGTTTAGTAAAAAAATGTAAAAGCTTTGATAACAACAACAATAACTTAATTCTTCCCCCATAACAAATTACAAAGAACAATAAACTGGAATCTTTTAATCCATTCAATTCTTAAATTGAATCAATTTAAGTAGAAACCTGTGTTTCTACATTAAGAAAGAGTATATATGTATGTAGATATTCTCTTAGTATTATATACATAAATCAAAATAATACTTTTTTAATTTTTAGCTTTTAGCGATCAACACAAAATGTAAATATTATAAGCTTTGATTGAAAAAGTTCTAAAAAAAATATTTTGTACAAAATGAAAACTGAGTGCGAGAAGAAAACTTAAAGTAAATAATTTATTGTTTTTGAGAAAATGCTAACAAAAATTTCAAATATTAAAAGTTTTATTTTATAATTAAAGCTTTTTTTATTTTTATTTTCTTCAAAGTTTAAAAGTCGTAAATTTAAGTGGAATAAAAATTAAGTGGATTTATTTGTTTCGTTTAATTAGTTAAGTTATAAACCGTGTAGGATTTTTAAGCGTTTAGCGTGACCCCTAAATAATGTACCCTTTTGTGTATGCTAACAATATTGAAAGCATTGAACCAGATGAAAATTATTTTAATGGCTTTAATATTTCGCCAAATAATGAGGTTTCATTGTGGATAAGCAAGCAAAAGTGACAGGACGTTTTGAGCGGCAATCGTCGCGCACTATAGCCCAAGTTCGTCCTTTAGTAGTTACCTTGTGATTCAGTCTTTTCATCGGGCATGTTCCAACATTTATATCATAAACATGGTAACAGGTTTGATTAGTATCCCGTGTAACTTCACCTTATTAGATTTTTCATTTCTATGATCGAACAATGTTTATACTTTTTACACTTTCTGCCGTAGGCACTTGGCGAAACACACTTAATACACACATTTTTAAATTTTTTTAAAAACACTTGTTAAATATTTCGCAAAATTACAAAACGTTTAAAAAAATCACTCGATCGATTTCGGATTGTTAGGCCATCATCAGGAGTATCTACTAAACTGTAAAAATAAAAATGTAGTTATTTATATATATAAATTTCCAATGGGGTATAGTTGGAAAAAGCAAAAAATGAAACAAAAATAGACAAATAAAAAATGTGGGAGTGGTAAACATTAAAAATGGTGAGAGCAATAAACATTAAAAATTAAAAGAGGGTGAGTTAAACACAGGTATATGATTATTGATTATTGATTAGTCAACGGCCGAATAACAAAATTCCAGATGTTGTTTTTTTTAATTTTTTTATTTATTTTATTATAACCCGACGTATTAGTCATTTTATGGGATGGTATTAGTATTGGAATAAAACAGTGCGGGGTCGGTAATTGGTGAGAAACGGATTTCTCTCTGTTCGTTGAGGATATTTTGGTTAAGAAATATAGCTTTTCGGATTTCGTAAGATTCTAAGTTGTCTAAACGTCTGCTTTTTGGTTGTACATGTAATATTTTTAAATTGTTTAAACTGGATGTGCGATTTTCTAACGTTAAATGATTATAAAGGGATGATTCATGGCTACCAGATAAATGTTCTTAAACTCTAACTTCAAAATTGCGCCCAGTCTGTCCGATATAAGAGGAACTACAATCATTGCAATTGATCTTATAAACGCCAGACTTGGAAAGGTGATCAATTCTTGGTTTGTTGTTAAAAATCATTTTCTTAATTGTATTATTGTTATAAAAAACAAAGCTAATATCTGTATATTGTGTCACGATGTTACTAATCCGTTGACTAGTTTTTCCTATATACTCTAAGCGGCGCCAATTTTTCGGCATTGGGCTATCAGGTGGATAAATGTTAGCTAAAGCTTTATGTTTCAGTTTTCTGTTTAATAGCTTTAATATAGTCTTAGCTGCATAACCGTTATTCGCTGCTATTTCTAAAATTATATTAAGCTCTTTGTTATAATTGGATTTGGTCAAAGGAATGTTTATTAATCTATCTAAGAATAAGTGGAAAGCTGACATTTTAATGTTATGGGGATGGTTTGAAGGGTTAGGTATAATGGCGTCTGTATACGTGGGTTTTCGATAAATTTTGAACTCTAATGAAGAATTAGTTCTGGTTATTGTTATATCTAGAAATTTAATAGATTTGTTTTCTTCTTTTTCTACCGTAAAATTAATAATGGGATATTGAGAATTTAACCAAGTGAGAAAAGAGGTTAATAGCCAATTAGTTCCATTCCATAGACATATATGTCATCAACATATCTATACTATGCCCAGTTGCCACATTGTTTTTGAGGTGGATGATAATCGCACTAATTTCCTCGGCATTAGTAGGATATAAGTCCAAATTCTCGCTTATCTGATAATTCAAACCATCAAAATCATTTTGATTAGGAATGGGTAAATTATGAACTATATTTAAGACTTAGAGGTTAGTCAACAATCACCTTCGTATAACCGAATACCGCCAACGGAGTAACGTCCAAATCAATGGGGTCCTTTCCCTTGGATTGCTTGTCTGGCGTTCAATGTAAAAGTTAAGTTGATAAATCCATCCGCGGCTGCGCCCACAAAACCAACAGAAATTAACTGCCAGTTTTATCAACCCAATGTGTATGTATCCAACCACCATTCAATAAATTATATCAGAAATCGACAAATTATATCAGAATTCAAGTATTATGTCAAAATTCGATATGTCACATCAGAATTTGAATTTTTATACCAGAACGAGATATTTAATATCAGGATTTGATAAATCATATCAGAATTCGATATGCCATGTCAGAATTTGAATCTTTTAGTGTCAAATGGATATCTCAGAATTAGATTTGCAATATCAGAATTTGTATTTATGATGTCGGAATTTTATATCTTATGTAAGTTACCACAATTAGAATTTGAATTTGTGATGCCAAAAATCTATGCATTATCGTTTCAGATATCGACAAGTCATGTCAGAATTTGAATTTGTGATGTCAGAATTCGATATATGTATTATGTCCGAATTTGAGTTTTTGATGTTAGAATTCGATACATTATGCCAGAATTCGATGTATCGGGCCAGAATTTGATTTGAAATATCAGAGTTTGAAATTATGTCAGAATTCGATATATCATATCTGAATTTGACGTATCTTATCAGAATTCAATAAAACATGTCAATACACCATACCAGCATAAAAAAATTATGTTAGAAATCGACAAATCATATCATAAAAATTATGTTACAATTCGATGTGTTATATCGATATTCGACATGTCATGTCAGAATTTGATTTTTTGATGCCAAAAATAGAGGTTTTGTTATTAGAATTTTGATCGTTGATATCAAAATTCGATAGTTCATGTCAGAATTTGAATTTTTGAGGCTAGAATTTGAGTTATCATGTCAGAATTACATACTTTATGTTAGAATTAGATATGCAATATCAGAAATTGTATTTATGATGTCAGAATTCTATATATCATGCCAGAAATCGACAGCTCACATATTCGAAATATTATGCCAGAATGTGATAAATTACAATCAGATTTTTAATATCAATGTCAAAATTCGATATATCATGATATCAAGTCAGAATTCGATACGTCGTGACAGATTTTGAATTTAAACATGAGTCATATGTATCAATCATGGCATAGTTCAATAAGTCGTCATGTTCTGTTATTTGAATTTATGATGTAGTTATGATTAATCTGTTATAAAACCTTCAGAATTCCGTATAATCATCTCAAAAATCATTGTTATAACAGAATTTCTTTTAGAATTCGACATATGATGTACGAATTTGATATCATAAGACAAATTGTATATATCACATCGATATTTTAACTAATTCGACATATTCGGTCAAAATTCGACATGTCTTGTCAGAACTCGAACGGTCTCAGAATTTGATATATCATCTCATGACTTCAGAATTCGATATAATAACTCAAAATTCGCAATGTTATATCAGAATTGGATACATCATCTCAGAATTCCATACAGTTTTTAGAATTTTGGTACTTTACATCGAATTCTGACATAACATCTCGCATTTTAGGATAATATATCGAATTCTGAAGTCTTGAGATGATATATCAAAGAATTCAATATCTCATGTCAGAATTCGATAAATCTCTTCAGCGTTCCACTTTATGATGTGAGAATTCGATAATTCATGTCACAGTTTGAGTTTTGAATGTCAAAATTCGAAATGTCATGCCGAAATTCGATAATCATACCAGTATTCGATAAAACATTTCAGAATTCGATAAGTCGTGGCAGAAATTAATTTTGTGACATCAGAATTCTACAACAGTATATGACAAAAAGTCATAGTAGATATACCAAAGATCGTGTTAATTATTATAGTAGATTAAGTCAAATTTGATAATTTTTCTAGAGAGTTAGCAAAAATTGAATATTAAATTCATTTTTCACTTATGCCAACCAAAGCCTTTACGGCTTGCGCCACCAGGTATTACTACTTCACGTCAAATTTAGTGAAGTTAGGAGATAAAAAACGTCGAAAATTGAAAATAATTTTTATCTTAAGTCGTCTTAAGCTACTATGACTTGTGGCCACAGAAATATAGTCGGTATATTTAATTTACGTTATAGTTTTTTAGGTTTTTTCATACATAATATAGTATAATGTTCTTATGTAGATTACACGTTTTATACGTGTAAAAAACTGTGTAAATTACGTACCTGTGTAAATTATGTACAACCGAGCTTACTTTATACACATGCATAATTTGTGCTCCTCTTGCTCGTATTTGATTTTCATTTTCAAAATACTTGCTGCTGCGGCCATATACATATAGTAGATATTTTTACGGCGGTAGGCGGTTTTTTTTAATTTTTTTCGTATTCGGCTCACGATGATTTTGAAGTGCCGGTTGATGTTGTATATTGCATGTGTATGCGCAAATTTTGTGTAGATTTTTTATTTATTTTTCTGGTCGATATTCACACACACACATGCAATATTATTTGTTCGGCACATATGTTTCCATAACATGATTTCTATACAATTTTTTACTCTCCTGCCAGTAAAGATTTTTCACATAAACTTGTTTTTTAAATAGAAATTTATATAAAACATAAGAGATCTATACATTACAAAGCAAAACACAATAGCACTAATACAAGTAGCAAAAAAAAAAAATAAGTTGACAGCTGAGAATTATGATTAGCTGGGGAAAATTTGCATAATTTTTGCTATGGAATTTCTTGTTTTAATGTTGTAAACTATGGTGTTATCATTCTTTCTTATACAGGGTGTAAAATATGTACCGGGACGGTCGAATATTTTGAATAGGATTAGTCGTTCTAGATTTTTAGGATTAGTCGTTAGAATTCCCACATTTTCCAACATCACTTACAGCGCCATCTGCACTGTAACATAGGTATTGTAAATGTACACCCTCTACTGTATGTAAGGTAGGATCGCATAGACGGTATACCACTGTTTATGATGGTGTCCGCCATATTAATATAATATAAAATAAAGAGACAGTTCATTCTCAATCGTTGCTATTATTACATGGTGTCAGATGTGGGGTAGAAGTCTATGTAAAAGTAAAATAATAAAAATAATTTAAATAAAATAAATTTATTGCGAAAAAAATAATAAATAGTAAATTGGTGAAAAGAAAAGAAAAAAAAATATAATAAACAAAAGTAAGAAGCAAAAAGGAAAAACGGTATAAAATAATTCGAGTGTGGAAAAAACCACATGGAAAAAAAATTAAGTGAGGTTAAGTAATAACACAGCTGGATGTTACTACGGGTAAACTCACAATAATCAAATGCGTATAATCCCAAGATACATATTATACAATTTAATAATTTATTACCGTTTATTCGTCGCAAAATAAATAATTATTCAATATGGAAGGACTAAAACCACCGAAATATTTAAACACGACGCATCCAGATATATCCACGGAATGGAAAAATTGGTTACGCCAATTTGAGTTTTATTCCATCGCAGCTGGGTTAAACAAAAAAGAGGAAAAAATGCAAATAGCAACACTGATGACATGCATAAGATCATCAGCGTACAAGGTTTACGAAACATTTAAGCTGAAAGATGACGACACGATGACGGTACAACAATTAAAAGACGAACTTACTAATTACTTCACACCGAAAGTCAATGTAACTTACGAAAGGTATTTATTTAATAAGATAATTCAAAAACAAAATGAATCAATTGATGATTTTTTAACGAATTGTAAGTCACAAATAATCAAATGTGTTTTCGAGAATTTAGAAGACGAGTTACTCAAAGACAAAATCGTAATAGGAATTTTGTCTGATAAAATAAGAGAACGTTTATTGTCAGAAGAAAAGTTAACGCTTCAGAAAGCAATTAACTTATGTCATGCTAATGAAATAGCACATAAGCAAGCATCTTCTATGCATAATTCCGAAAATGTAGAAATTAGTGACGTAAAAAAAAGTCAAAGTAAAATAAATAATTATTCTAATAAGAAAATAGATAATAATAAGTTTGTTTGTGTACGATGCAATAACAGTCACGGTCCGAAAAATTGTCCCGCGTTTGGTAAGATTTGTTTGAAATGTAGAAAAAAGGGGCATTTAGCAATAGTTTGCAAAAGCACAAGTAAGAAAATTAATAAAGTTAATGAAATAATGAAATCACTCCATATAAATAAATCAAACGATGACAGTTCAGACGAAATGGTTATCGGTACTGTTGATACTTCTTACACTTTCTGCCGTACTGTTGATGCATCGAACACAAATTGTTGGTTTCAAAAAGTCAAGATCAACAATATTGAAATAGATTTTAAGCTAGATACAGGAGCAATGTGTAACGTATTAAATTTAAATTTAGTAAAAAAACTTAAAGGGCAAATATATCATACTAACACTAAAAAACTTGTTACTTACAGTGATCATAAAATTGATGTATTAGGTCAAGTCTTATTTGATTGTATAGTAAAAAACAAAAGCTATAGATTAAATTTTAAAATAGTAAATGAAAACACTTGCCCTGTATTAGGTATGAAGGCATGCGAAGAATTAAATTTAGTAACTAGAAATATAATCGATACTTGTGAAATAGATGAGAATATTTATAAAGGGTTAGGTTGTATAAAAAACTTCGTGTATGATATTGATTTAAAACCAAACGCTGAGTTTGATATAGCACAGGCAAGAAGAATTCCACATGCAATACGGGCCGAAGTTAAATCCGAATTGGATAAAATGGTGAAATTAGGAGTAATCGCTCCAATTAAAGAATCGTCGTTGGCCGTGTCACCAATGGTAGTAGTGCGGAAAAAGGGGAAAATTCGAATTTGTATTGACCCATCGCAAATAAATAAAAGTGTTTTAAGAAGACATTACTCGTTAAAAACAATCGATGAGATTACAACCCGGATGAAAAATTCGAAATATTTTATGAAACTGGATTGTAAAAAGGGTTTTTGGCAAATCCAGGTAAGCAAGAGAACACAAAAATATTTATCATTCTCGACGATTTGGGGTAGATATACGTGTCTCCGTCTACCATTTGGGCTAGCATCAGCCCCGGAGGTATTCCAACAGATAATGAACAATCTGTTAGAGGGATTAAATAACGTGGAATGTTCAATGGATGACATCCTAATACACGCTGAAACAATCGAAGAATTGAAAGTACATACAGACGAAGTTATGCAAATATTGTCTAGAAATGGATTGAAACTAAATAGAGAGAAATTGTTATTCAACCAGTCAAAAATTAAATTTTTAGGACACATCATTTCCAAGGAAGGATTGGAAATTGACGAGTCAAAAACGGAAGCAATCAAGAGATTAGAACGGCCGAAAAACGTAAAACAGTTACAACGATTTTTGGGAATGGTTATCTATGTGGGAAAATTCATTCCTAATTTTTCTCAAATAACGGCACCACTGAGAGAACTACTACATAAGGATATAACATTTTTGTGGGATAAGGCTCAAGAGAAAGCTTATACGGAAATCCAAAATATGTTAGTATCACCACCTGTATTAAAGTTTTATGATGTAAATAAGGACGTAAAAATATCATGCGATGCAAGTAACAAAGCGGTTGGGGCCGTATTGATGCAAGATGAACATCCAATAGCGTATAGTTCCAGATCACTAACGAAAGCAGAACAAAATTATCCTCAAATAGAAAAGGAGGCACTGCAATTCGATGGGCAGTTAAAAAATTTCATGAATATATTTATGGGAAAAAACTCACAATAGAAACTGACCATAAACCCCTGGAGTCGATCTTCAAAAAACAATTACACTCATCACCGTCAAGATTACAACAAATCTTATTAGAAACGATTCAGTACAATCCAATAGTAATATATACAAAAAGAAAAGAAATTCCGATAGCCGATACTCTAAGCCGAGATTGCATCAATGAAAATCCGGAAAACGTAGATGAGCCTGAAGTTCAGATAATAATTTCAATGACCGATACGGCATTCGAAAGCCTTCAAAAGGACACCGAAGACGATGTTCAATTAAGTAGATTAATGCAGTTAATACAGAGGGGCGAGTTAACCAATAAACCAAAACTATCGCTGGAAATTCAGCATTTTTCCAATTTCGCAGAAGAACTAGCAGTTTATGATGGCATAATTTTCAAAGGCGAAAAAATAGTATTACCGAAAAGTCAAATATTCAAAATATTAACAGCAGCCCATACAGGTCATCTTGGTATTCAATCCACGATGAAGCGAGCAAGACAGATGTTCTATTGGAAAAACTTAACGAATGACGTCACTAGTTTTGTGGAGTCATGCGGGATATGCCAACAAACACAACGACAAAATACAAAAGAACCAATAATATGCAAAGAAGTTCCAGAACTACCTTTCCAGATTGTAGCAACAGATTTATTCAATTTCGCTTCAGAAACATACATAGCACTAGTTGACAGCTATTCCGGATTTATGGACATGGAAAAGCTAGAAGAATCAACATCACATTCGGTAATTAATTTTTTAAAAAAATGTTTCGCAATACATGGAACACCACAGGTAGTAGAAAGCGATAATGGACCACAATATACATCGAGAGAATTTAAAAATTTTAGTAAAAAATCGAATTTCACACACAAGACGTCAAGTCCGCATTTCCCACGAGCAAATCGTTTAGCTGAGCGAACAGTTCAAACGTTAAAGAATATGTTGAGAAAATGCAAGAAAGACAATACAGACATTTATCAAGCGATACAAAATCTTAGAAATACTCCTCGTGATAGCAATTTGGAATCACCAAATCAAAGATTGATGACTCGCATCACGCGAACACACATACCCATAAGTAACGAGTTGTTAAAGCCAAGAGTTATAACTGGAGTGACGGAAAATTTAAAAATTCTTCGTAATCAACAAAAAATTTATGCTGATAAAAGTACCAAAACACTAGCTGAACCCAAAATTAATGGAAAAATTCGATTACAAACTAAGAACAGGGAATGGATCCCTGGTAAAGTAATACGACGATTAGATGAACCAAGATCAGTCATAGTAAAAACCGAAGACAACAAATATTATCGTAGAAATTTTCATCACATCCATCCAACAAAAGCCAACATTAATATACACGGCGAAAATGATCCAATCATAGTAACAGAGACCAAAGTAGACCAAATAAGGAATTCAACATCGAGAATAATGTTAACAACGATACTTCAAACCGTCTCGATCAAAAAAGCACGGTAACGAATCAATATCATACGCGATCAGGTAGACAGGTAAAACAGCCTATAAGACTAAATCTTTGAATGTAGATCATTAGAAAATAAAAAATAATTAAATGAATTAATAAATGAATTATGTATAAATTTATAAAAAAAGGGGGATGTAACATATGTATTGTAAATGTACACCCTCTACTGTATGTAAGGTAGGATCGCATAGACGGTATACCACTGTATATGATGGTGTCCGCCATATTAATATAACATATAATAAAGAGACAGTTCATCCTCAATCGTTGCTTTGCTATTATTACACTGCACCAAAAACAAAAAATATTTCAAACAAAATTTACGTATTTTTTGACGTAGAATCCGAATCTGTAATAAAAAATGGGGGTTTCCATTTAAGATATCAAAGTTGCCCCCACCCCCACCCACAAGGGGTGGGGGTGAGAGTCGCGTTTAATGTATAGTTGAATAGCTCTTTCAAAAATATTAAACACGTATTATTTTGTTTTCCGATGCGGTGTGTACCATTCAAAATATTCGACCGTTCCGGCACATATTTTACACCCTGTATAAATTTCCGTATTGTTGACCCATAAATATTTTTGTTTAAATTACTCCTTTAATTTACGTGCCTCTCGAAATAAAAATGATTTAAATGGTGTCGGATGTAAATTCTTTTGTCAGCTATAGTATTAAGTTGAATAGTTCCTTGATTGATACCCACGAAAAAATGGCTATCTTAGTGGTCAGTGAAGTAAATTCAATTTTTAGAAAATATACTGGGTTGGATCGATGATACTTCTACGATATTTTTGTGGTTGTTCTTTTTCCGCAATTGTTGCATCAACATAACCAACCAAATGGATATCTTCTCCCTTGCAGTCAATTTTAAGTATTTTGGTGATATTGTTTAACAGAGTCATACGACGGAGTCGAGTTGCCTATGTATGATGCCTATGGCAAATACATCTTAAAACCGTTTAGCCTCAATCCGACAAATTATAACTTTTATTATTAAAGACGAAAAATCTATTTTTACTTCAAAAAGCGAATAAATATTTAAATATTTCGTATGTATGTTTTGAAAGTGATAAATATTTTGTTGGAAATGTATAATCATTTAACTATTTTTTTGTAATCATTTAACTATTTTTTTGTATTAAGTTTTAAATTTAAAAATCATTAAATTCTGGGCTGGGCTAACTTCATAAAAGAATGCTTGATGTATTAAATTTTACGAGGGTTGCCTAATTCAATTTATTTATTTTCTGGGATGAAATCCTGCGATAACTTCACATATATCAAAACCATTAAATTTTGACAGAAGATGAATTCAACAATAGTTATTACAAATCTACAAACTCGATTTAGACTTAAGTTGACTTTGTAGTTTAAGTGGTTTTTAGTTGTTGCCACAGAAATTAGTTTTGTGTAATAAATTTTTAAAACGTTATATTTTCTCAATCCAGAGATTCAATCTTGATTGAACAGTTTGATTTATTCCTTATTTCTAATTCCTAAAATACAAAGAAATGTCAGTTGAAAGACTCAATTATTTGTGATATGCCCAGTCAATACTTTCCCATAATTTAAGCAGAACATCAACAAATGGTTCAATTTCCACCCAAAAATAAATATTTGTTTGGATTAACAAAAAAAAAAATCGATAAATAGCAACAAAAAGTATAGAAAATCGAGAAACACAAGAAAATTGAATATTTCTTCAACTTTCCTCTTATCTTAAGCAAATATTTAAAGACGATAACGTAGTGTACACTCACACGATACCAAATTATACAATTCAGCACAAAATATATACAGAAACGATAAAAAACCCGGGGCAAATAAACAACCACAATTATACTGACTTCAAAAGGATGATGATATTTGGTAGTACGATTATTCAAATTTATTCAAATTTTCATATCAAACAGTGTCCATTTATTTTTTGTGCTTTCAATTCAACCTACTTGTCAAAAATAATTATTTTTAATCTTTATTTGCTTCGTTTTTGTTGGTTGAATAAATTTTCCAACCCATTGATTAAATCATAATTCGCGTTCGTGCACAGTGTATTCAGTGTAGAGGTTGTGTATAGTATATAAAAGAATCGATCTTTGATGTCTGTATAGGTAGTAAATGAAAAATCGAAGGAGGTTAATGGTGAATCAATTTAGAAGAGTCAAGGTCATGTTATGAAAATATTATTTGTTGTCTGTATTAAATCAATAAGATTCTTTCGGCTTTTTATTGATACAATATATTAATAATAATGGCATTCACAACATTTTCAACTTGTTAATCAGAAAAATGAAGAGGCCAGTTCTGTGAAACACACAGAAATGAAAAGTTGTCCTTGAGTTATTTTGATTTAGTGTATTTATAATTCGCTAAGTCACTACCAATTTCTACTTTTTTGGTAGATATATTCTAAATTTTAGAAAAGTCCTGAAATAGAACTCAATATGTTTAGTGGAGATTTTACAAAATGGCTTGATTTGTTCAATAGATCTTCTGTTCGTTGCGGATCTTTATTATTTTCTATAAGCAGTCGGCCAACTCCATCTGAGTCCGGATAAGCCTACCTTGTATGTATGCAACATGCTATCAATAAAAGAAACCACTCTAAATGAGCAATTCCGAATTTTTTTTTAAATTGAACATCTCAGGGCCGACTGTCTGGCGATGTCCTTAAAAGAAGAGTATGTGGATGATCATTTTGGCAAACACTATGCACGCACCGCCGCATAGGTAAATTGATTGTGAAGCTTCCAATATCTCTAACGGTCTCTATTTTAGGTTACTCGCAAAATATGGTCCGTCAAAGATTTAATAGCCTGGAACATCATTTAACCAAGAATGATAATCTGAAAAACGCCTATCAAGAAACCATTGAAGAATATTTAGAGTTAGGCCAAATGAAGTTCAGTCACATCAGAAGAGATCTCCGGAACTATTTTTTTCTTCCGCTTTAAACGACATTCTTATGGTGGGACCTGTATTGCACTAATTGTTCTCTATTTTGACTATTATGTATCGTCAGATAATGGTTACGAACGATGTTGGTCAATTACAACATATGTAAGTTAATTTATTTATTATTTAACTTGATAAAAAAATCAATTTTTTTATTTTTTTTATTTTTTATTGATTTTATTTAACACAATTTTACTTTATTGAATGATTCATTTAATACACTTTTATTATAAAAACTTAAATATCTATCTTAAGCTAAATTTGGATTACAACTGACTATATTAATGTAATTAACTGAATACTTGCAATCGCGAGTGGAAGAATGTGCTGAGTTGCGATAATATAGAGTGCAACGTGCGATGGTCGTTATCTTCAGACAGAGGAATATGATCCCTCACATAAACGTGGGAACCTAGTTGCTTGATGTGTTAACTCTTCCCCTCTTAGATTCAAATGTCCCATTTGAACTTTTAGAAAAATGGAGTTTCGTTGAATTTTCTTCTAGGGGGAGCCGTAGCGGCTACCGTTGGTAGATGAGTCGTTGTGTCCTGCTGTTGGGTACCATCGTTCTCTATATGTTCTTTTGCTTGTTGGTGTTTGACTTCCTCTAATGTTTCACGATTGATAGAATTGGTGATTCTCAATGTTCTTTTTCTATTTAATAGGACGGCAATAATGAGTACCGTGATGATAACGCTTATTGAGAATAAGCTGATGCCCATGGATTGATGACGAAATGTTTCTTGTTGGAGGAGTTCGATTGTTTTCGTATTATTAATGTTTAAATCTATCATCAGTTGTATTGATAGTATTTCTCTATATTCATCTTCTTCAGGCGTAGGTTGTAGAATTGCGGGGAGCGCTTGAGTTGTCGATTTTCCGTTGGCAATATATTTCGAGTTACCAATGGTCAGACTTGAATTGGAAAATCTTATCAAGTAAGTACCATTCAGCTTCTGCATCTCGCTGTTGATGGAAATTTCTCCGTCGTATTGATTTAGAAGTATAAGACCTTCCGATACTTCCTCAACGTTTGGTATGTGTTGGCTATTGGTTTGGTTACATTTCGACGGACGACTACTGGGCAAGTTTGGCAGGCATGCGGTGTTACTTATATCTAATACATTTTTTTGATTACAGATTGACAAGGAATTGATTGTCTTACAATTACTAGTAATACCATATACTTTGTTATGGTTGTTTAAAATATGTTCATATTCAATTTCAATGATCTTTTGATTTCTCTTGACTGCTTTTAATAATAACCTATCGTAAAATTCAATAGTTGTTAAAGGAATGTAGACAATATAAAGGAAACATAATTTATTAGTGATAATTTTAATGGTAGCGAAGTCTAAGGCTTCTTCCGGAGTTGCACATGGCAAATTTCCTTTCTCAATTGTTTGTATAGCTAATTTAATTTCAGAATCTGAAAGAATGAGAGAGTTTATCACTCCCGCCTTGGCCCAATGGATGGCGTACTTAATATTAATTATTTCCTCTTTAATTAACCTTAATTTATAGTGTATTTTAATGCCAATTGATCTGTTAATCTATTTTCTTTATGTATAGCGTTGGTAATTTCATTTGCCATTTTGGTAATATTGTTAATCCTATCGTTATATAATTGATTAATAACGACTTGCTTATTATTATTTTCTAACACAATATTGATTTTGCTTTTAATAATTTCAAAGTCCTCGTGGTCTGGATTCCCGGCGATCCATTTCCAAGTAGTGCCTATAATGTCCAGGGATCGTTTGTTCTCATGGGGTTTCAGTCCGTCCAGTAACGTTTGCAAAGTGGTGAGCTCGTGATTTAGGCACGAATATAATGGATGTACTGTCGTGATTTCTTGGTTCAGTATCGTTTGCATTCTATCTATAAAGTTCTGGTGGTTTTCTAACTCTATTACGTGAATCAATTTAAAATTTTCTTCTTGTATTTTACCCTTCCCGCTATTGATCGGGATGATTTGGAATTCGAATAATCTAGCATTTGTATTTCCGCGAAGATGACGCGTGTCGCGTATCTGTAAATGGAATAACGTTATGAGTTAATATTACTTTTATGCCTTTCCTGATTCAGTTGTTACAGTTGTGTTTCGGTCTTCTTTAGCTATTTCTTGTTTATACCTAGCTATTAATTTTGACCCTAGTCTAATGGTTCGTCTTACGTAAATAGATTGCCCCGGTTGGTATGTTTTGACCGGTTTCCTTTTCTTGTTATGGTACGCTATGTCCTGTTCTTGTTTTTGTATTAATCTTTCTATATTGTGGAGGCGTGCTTGCTCGAACTCTTCTGGGGAACTGTTTGGACTTCGCCCGAAAAATAACTTTACGGGTTTTTTCTTGGTGGTCGAGTGTATCGAGTGTATATATTCGTTTACCGCTCTTTCAAGCAGCTCTGTGAATGATCGTTCGATGCCATCTGATTTGAGACACCTCATTATTTTTGAAAGGGTTGAGTGAAATCTCTCCACTTGCCCGTTTACCTCGCTCTTGTAGGGAGGAACCTTAAATACTTTAATTTTCAGGGAGTCTTCCATCATGGATGTGATGGTATTTGAGCTAAGTGATGGTTCATTGTCGACTACCACCACTTCAGGTACGCTAAAGGCAAATAGGATATTCCTGAGTAATTGTTTAAGATCTTCTAGTGCCCTGGATTTGATTGGCCTGCAAATAGCAAATTTTGTCAAAATGTCTATGGCCGTGAGGACTAACTGGTTCTCAGTGGAGTAAATATCTACGTGAATAGTATGTCCCGGATAGTTGGGAATAGGAGTAGGAGTAATTTCTTGTTTATTCGGGTGCCTGTCGTATTTATTCTCTTTACAAGTGGTACACTGTTTTACCAAAAATTTTATTTTCTTACTCATCCTTGGAAAATAGTAGTTCTGTATGATTTGCTCCCTATTTTCTTCGGCATTGCGGTGGGCCCGTTTGTGTGTTGTTAGGATTTTATCATCTTGCTCCTCTTCGCTTATAATATCTGCTACCATCCTCCGAGTGTAGCGTATTTTGTAATTTCTAAAATGTATTGGGTATACTTCCTGAATTATTCCCATAATTCTCTCTGTGGTGTTTAGACCATTTATTGTGTTGGGGTTTAAGTATCTTTTAAATATATTTATTATATCGTAGGAGGTGAAATTTGGTTTGGTTATGGTATGTCGTAAGTAATTTGGAAAAGGAGTTTGAATCTGGTATGAGTCTTCGTTGCCTATTTTTAATATCAGTTGGTTTCGGAAAGCATTAACAGGAGTTTCGATTATAGGAATTCGATCGTATGTAGAACTTTCATCGCTATGTTGCGTCGAAGTTACTGTATTCGATTCAGTGGGGATAGTTACTCTTGAGAGAGCATCTGCTACCACATTTGTTCTCCCTGCTTTATATTTCAGTTCGTAGTAATATTGTTCTAATATAGCCTTCCACCTTTTCATTTTAGAGTTGGTATTCTTGTTACTGAGGGCGAATGTTAATGGCTGATGATCTGTATAGATTTCTACTTTCTTGCTTCCGTAAAGGAAGTTCCTTAGTGAGGTGAAGGACCAAATAATTGCCAGCATTTCTTTTTCATTAGCTGCATAATTTTCCTCTGTTTTGTCTAGGATTCTAGACAGGAACGTAATTGGTCTTCCGTTTTGGGAAAGTACTGCACCTAGTGCGAAGTTGGAAGCATCTGTGGTTAGTTGGAATGCTTTTTGGAAATTTGGAAACGATAATATGACCTCGTTTGAAATAAGAGAGCTTTTTATTTTATTGAAAGCGCAAATTTGGTCACTTTTGAATTCCACTTGTTTAGTTCTTGAAGCGGTTCTGGACACATGTCCATCTTCTCCTCTTAATAGTGTAGTCAAGGGTTTGGCCAATTTGGCGTAATCCTTGATGGAACGGCGATAAAATCCAGCCATTCCTAGGAAGGATCTAAGTTCCTTCACTGTTTTTGGCATAGGGAATTCCGTTATAGCTTTTACTTTTTTCTTGTTGGTTTTAATTCCGTCTTTGGTGATGACAAAACCCAGAAACTAAACTTCATCTCGTAGGAATTCGCATTTGTTCAATTGGATTTTGAGGCTAGCCTTTTCTAGAACATTGAAGATTACTTTTATTTTCTCGAAATGCTCTTTTTCGTTTTTCCCAAATATGACTATATCGTCAATATAGACATAACAGCGTTTTCCTATATGTTCGCGAAGGATATCATCCAAGGCGCGTTGGAAGATAGATGGCGCGTTTTTCTGGCCGAATGGAAGTCGCGTAAATTCGTATTTTCCATAATTGCCCGAGAAAGCTGTTTTATCGATAACAGACTCCTTGAGTGGGATTTGATGGAAGCCGCTCTTTAGGTCTATAACCGTGAATAATTTATTTTCACCGAGGTTTGCCAATATATCATTTATCTCTGGAATTGGATACTTATCCGAAATTTTTATTGCATTTAATTTTCGGTAATCGATAACCATCGATTATTTCCATCCTATATTCTATATTTTACCATCCTATATTTTTCCTCTCCCGACGCGTCTTCTTTTTTGGGTACGACCCAAACCGGGGAGTTATAGGGTGATTTTGATGGCCTAATTATTCCATCTGTCAATAGCTGACTGATTTGTTTCTCTACTTCGTCTTTGAGACATACATTGTAAGGATATGGTCTAGAGTAAACTGGTTCCGTGCTATTTGTCCTAATTTCTCCTTTTACTGTCACAGTAAAAATGAATTTCTCTTCCGGGTCGGCAAATAAATTAGGATTATCGCCTATGACTTTGTCTAAAACTTCTTTTTGTGTCGGGTTGAGATGTGATACCCTTAAACTTATATTGTTCACAGAATCCGATATGTGCTGTTTAAGTGGAATCTTAACATTGGAGTAAATAGTCATAAATCCACTACTTGTATGAATGGTGGCATTGAGTTCTTTTAAACTATCGTTACCGATTATTCCTCCAAAGGATTTGAGACTAGGCAGAATGAAGAATTTTAATTTTTTTTTCGGGACCGAACAGGTCAATCATAGCATGATGGGTGATTTTTATGCTTCCTGCTATTGAGTTGGCTATAAATGGTTTTTCATTTAGGATGGGATTACGAACGTATTGGGGTTGTATATAATTTTTGTTGGACCCTGTATCTATTAAGAATTTAACAGTTTTGCCGCTCTTCGGTTGGTGTTGTAAGTAAGGAAGCGAGGAGCTCTTTAATCTAAAAAATTATGATAATATCGTCTACTGATTCGGATGTCTCGTGGTTGTCATAAATTTCTACGGTATTGTCTTCGTTTGGTTCAGGTATGGTTTCTGCGTCAGTATATTTCACGACAGTTTGTTCGTGCTGTGTATCGTATTCGTATTCTGCTAATTCCTCTTGGTATTATTGGAATGCTTGATCTTCTGCGAATGGTTTGCAGTGGTGCACCCTTTGTACTTTATTCGGGTGATGAATTTGTTGTGAGGAATTAAATAAAGGTCTTTTCGTGGGGTATTGATTATTTTGAGGCCTATTCATGTAATTCACATTCTTTGATTGACAGCTACCGTCTATTGACATTGGTGTTGGTTTTGGTAATGGTTTAGGTGGATACCCTGGTGGGTAATTTGAATATCCATTTTGCGGTCTAAAAGGCTGCTGGGTGAATCTTGGAAATTGTTGGTTCTGATACCCGAATTGGGGTTGGTTGGTTTGGAATATATTTCTTCGTTCGAAAGAATTCTGTGGGTTATGTAGAAGATGTGGATAGAATGGTTGTGGTCCGTTAGATATTGCGATATGGTTTTTGCGAAGGAAGGGAGGTGGTGGGCCTGGTAGTTTCCATTGTGCATTTTGGACACTGTTATTAGCATACTGTGCTCGATAGTCCATATTTTGCAGTTTTAAGCATAGGTGTAATGCTTGGGGTAGGTCCGACGGCTCTCTGATACTGAGTAGTTGTGGTAAATCTCCTTTCAATCCCCTAATGAACGTATCGAGTGCCTTATCTCTATAACTTTCTGTTAAGTTATTTAACGATTTTTGCCTCATTTCCATGCAGGACAGTTTATTTAGTATCAAAGGTAAGTGTTGATAAACCCTTTGATAAAACTCGGGGATTGTTTGGCTACCTTGTATCATTGTCATCATTTGGTACTCGTGAGTACCTAAATCCCGCTTATCCGCATAATGCAGAGTTAGACATTTGGCGATTTTTTGCCAATTGAGTGGAGTATTATAAGATTCTAACGCAACATCGGCTTGGCCTACTATTTTGTTTCTAATTACATTTAAGATACCGTAATACTTCGGCGTACCTTTTAGATGTTCATATATCAGTAAGACCATGTCTACGCTTTTTTTCCAGGAACTAAATTCTCCTGGTTGGCCTGAGAACTCTCTTATAAACTTTACGATGTCGAGAATTTTATCTAAATCTGTGAGGTTCGCTCTGTATTGGTCGTCTATTGTTTGGTCCGTTTCATTCTTACGATTATTAATCTTTTGGTTTTAGTCGATTACTATTGCTGTTACGATATCCGTTAATTGTTCAAGATCGAACGGTTTAGGATTTCTAGAGTCTGTAGGTAAGCTAGCATTTGCAGCTTGAAGTTTTGGCTCGTTAGGCATTTTTGTAACGAGAAAGGGATTTAACTAATAATTTTGATTTTTCACTTTGGGCACTAAAATGTTTGATTGACTGGGCTAGATTCCTAATATCAACTGTTGCCTTTACAGATATAGGTTTGAATATGGAAAAATTTATACTATGCTTTTATTTAATTATATTTAAGTTATGTCAAGTTTGGTTATCGAAAGAGGGAAAAAAAGTTTCTTAACAAAAATTTTCTTTAGATAAAAATTTTGTCTTAATTTTACTCTACTTTTGATATATTTCGTTTAATTTTCTCTAAATTGAAATTGATTTTCACTTGATTTCACTGATAAATTCTCTAAATTCGATTTCTTGTATCTTAATTTTTTATAAAATTTTCTTTAGCTTAAAATTAAATATTGGAAATCTAGATTTTACTTTTACTTTACTTTTAGTACATCTCGTTTAATTTTCTTTAGATTAAAATTGATTCTTACTTGATTTCATTTCATTTATAAGATTATTACAATTGACTTTTAATTTTTCACTTGCTTTACATATAATAGAATTTCTTTAGATTAAAATTGGAATAACTTACAAAATTATAAACAAATGTATGGTTAACATTTGGAGTTGTAATCTCGTTGCCCCTTGCTCAGATGTCGTCGTTAAAGATGATTGGGCCGCTGTTGAATGGTTTATGGCTTAGTGTCCGTGGTCCTGTTTCAACTCCCTTTTTTTCCTGGGTAAAAATACTTGGGCGCTTCGTTTCCCAATTCTAAAACTTTAATTTGTTGTAGTAATTTTGATTAATTACTTTTCACTGATGTGGTATAGGTAACCACAAAGCCTAACACTGTTCACTTTTGATTATTATGATCCCCTTGTTGAAATTAGTGGGCACTTTTTGGATCAGTTAAATTCGTTAGTTACTACTTAGTTACTTTTTCTTTATTGACACTTCGCAAGGGTCCCTGTTTCGGCGCCAGTTAATTTATTTATTATTTAACTTGATAAAAAAAATCAATTTTTTTATTTTTTTTATTTTTTATTTTATTTAACACAATTTTACTTTATTGAATGATTCATTTAATACACTTTTATTATAAAAACTTAAATCTGTGCTCGAGAATTAAAAGGGCTTAAGGGCCCAATACACGAAAAATGCAAAAAATGCTTGAAGAAAGTGTACCTTTTCTAGAGAATTACTGATCGTATCAGCGTAAACCATATATTAAAATATTCTTTGAGGTTTTATTTAGTTAATCACGGTGGCTTTTCCGAATTTTCCGCTTAGTTTTCCTGCTATTTGATTTTAATTATGACCAGTTTTGGCCAAATTTGGCATCGAAAATGTACCTTTTCTCAAACACCAGCCGATGAAACTAAGATTTTTTTATATCAAAATGCGCAGGAGATAAAACTGAATTTATTCACGGTGGCTTTTTTCGAGTTTTTAATTATTAATCGAGAAAATTGCAAAAAATTAATAAAATCGTTTATTTTGATTATTAATGTCAATTGCGTCTAAGATAAAATTTTACCTCATCTCTTTTTGTTTAGTTCTGTAAACTGTTATTAGATGGCAGTTTATTTTGTATATGTAGTAAAAACGAAGTTTGCTAAACCATTTTTTCGTCTATCCAATATAATTTTTGTTTTACTCTTCTTGCGCACTTCAATTACATACTATTATTTTACTCTTCTAACTCACAGTTTTTATATTTATTAATTTTATTGTATTTACAACAACACAAATGTACATATATATTTTTTTTTTTTGTTTTGAAACAAAAATAAATAAATCATTATTCATACATAGCTATCTACATTTTTCGTAAAACATTCGAGCCATACAAAAAAAATTAGATCGTTTATGAAAAATTTTTGGAAAGGAAAAATTATATGTATTGTGTTTCGATGTTTTATTGTGTTTTATAATTTTTGTGCAATTTGAGATCGTTCGATCAAGAGATCGGTTGACTGGACTTCGGTTGTTCTGCTATAGGGCATTGAAGGTGGAACTGATTTTCCATTTTAATTTTTTTAGTTTTAGTGGTCACGCGCTATGGATCTGGTTTCTGTTCTAAAACCGATATTTTTTCAGCTAACACTCTTTTAGAAGGGCCTTAAAAATACTAAATTAATCAATTAGGAGTTTTATCTAAGTAAATGGAATCACTCGATTTCATATATTTCTTAAATATATGTAGGTACCACCATTTGGAAGGGGCTTCAAACTTGCCAGTGAATATACCTTTGTGGATGTTTACGGCCTAGTTCGGCCAGCATGTTTGGTTGAATCAAAAAACTGTAATTGTTGTCGAGAAAATATATGACAGAAATGTCGAAAGGAAATTAAATTTGAAATTAAAATTTTCTTGGTAAAACCGGTCTAGTTATTATATTTTTCGACTTGCGAATTGCGATTTGCTAAATTCATTCTAGATTATTATAAGTAAAATTAGCAATGCAAATTTCTAATACCCTGAATTAAACTAAGTGAAATTATGTTATGTTCTGTATTTCATACATACATAATGTATTATATTGAAATAGTTTGCAACATCGTTTTTAATAAATTTTGTGCATTTAACCTACTATACCGATCACTAAGAATTATGTTGCAAACTATTTTACTATATACGCAAGATTTTATATTGGAAGATTTTGTCTTGCGAGATTTTGTAAATGCGACATTTTATAATGCGAGACATTGTTTGCGATTTTTTTTTTTAAACAAGATTATGTTATGCAATATTTTGTAATGCGAGATTTAGTAGGGATTTTCATTTGTTGTCCGTGACTACTAGAACTAAAAAAAATTGAAATGCAAAACCTTCAATGCCGCATAATAAGACAACTGAAGCTTAAAACGCTTAAAATATATGTGTCCGATTTCGTTGCATAAGGAACACGATAAAAATTAAAAATGAATACGCCAATTATATTTTCTGAAAATTCCAAAAACACATAAACCATCATACTTTTGACTTATTACAGTGGGTGTTTTGCTAACAAACTAATTGAATTTAAAACGCAACATATCAGGGAACTGGACGAAAATCAGAGTATGCTTGTTTTATCTGATCAAAATAAAAAGGAATGCCATGATTTATCAGATGCAAATTCAACATTTGCCCTTTTTCCTGAACAAAAACCTGATTTGAATGGTAGAAATTTCATTATTGAATTTGAAACAGCTGAAAAAAATGCTCAAGAGGAAAACGTACATATGTATATTAAATGGCAAACGCATATTAGGTATGCAATATTTTTTCAACGAACTAATAAAAGTTAGCAATCACAATATGGCTTTCGGATGCTTCCTACTGAATTTAAAGTTTATAAGCGAGCGCAGAATCGGATTAAATTCAAAATATTTCGTCTGAAGATCCCAACGAAAAGATACTACATCAAAACTCAATAAATTATCAAAGTGTTTTAGCTGGCATTTCAATCGGTATTATAGAAGAATTTTTTGGTGTCATTGACATACTATATTTGGCACCAAATACATTCAATAAATTACAAAAACAAGTTCAACGTGACATTCAAAAAGGTTGCGACCGAGAAATGTTTAAAGCTGCGATGGAAAAGCAAAACAAATAGCAATTGAAGAAAAAAGCGTAGATTTCGATGGTACACGGACACAATAGTAATTATACCTCACTTAGTGTCGGAACAATTATTGCTCAATCTACAAAGAAGGTCGGTCATAAGGAGTTGTCTTCGTAATAAATATTGCATTCTTTGTCGCAGAGCAGAATTGTAAAAAGCTAAACCTGAACATCATGAATGCAATTCGAACTATGCTGGCCCATCAACTGGAACGGAACGGAATGCTTTAGTAGAAGGTTTTAGAAAAAGAGAAGAACTGTATCTGTATGGTATGCGCTACAACAAAATAATTGCAGATGGCGATGCCAGCGTATACGTAAAAATTTTAGAGGCTAAACCAAACGCAAATACACACATAGAGACAATTTAATGCCGCAATCATTTACTTCGTAATTTTCGGAAACACGCAAAGGAACTATGTACTAATCGCACTAATCTATAATTCAACGAAAACTATTACGAAATCAAATTAATCGATGTTCCAAAGACATAATCTGCGCAATTAAAAAAAGGAAACTTTCTAAAAATTCTCTTCCATAGAAAAAATTGAGGAACTTGCGCTTAACATTGGAAATATCCCATTCCACGTTTTTCAAGACCACAGGAAATGTGCCTCATATTTCTGAAACCGTCAGCGTTACGAAATACCTGAAATATATCAAAGATTTATGGAAAATGAATTATTCAAAGCATTTAGTGGATTATTTAAGCGATTAAAATACCACGCTAAAAGCCTTGTATACGATGTCGACTCAAATGCCGTAGAATTTTTGAATGCAATTGTCGCAAAATCTGTTGGTGGCAAAAGAATTAATTTTTCCCGTGGGCAATCATACACATCACGAGCCAAGTTCGCTGTATTACAACACAACAGTCAAAGGGGACACTATAATCTAGCAGAGTATTCATCAAATTACAGCTGAAAGCAGAACTTGAAAAACGACGATTTCTACTAAATAAAAGAGCCACCACAAATCAACCAAAACGACAAAAAGAAAATTAAAGTTTTTTGGAGAAGACTCTGAATATGGAAATCAAACCTGTCAAAATTTGGATAAATCACCTGAAGAGTATACCGAACTTAGAAATGATTTTTTGAAAAAATTGAAAACGGAAGCTGCTGAACGTGACAGAATTGAAAGGTCAACTATAAACCAGTTCAATGAAGCGAAATGGTTTCAAGTGCGTATGAGTCGTTTAACTGCTACAAAATTTGGAGAAATAAGCCGCAATAAAAGCATAAAATTTCTGAAAAGTAAGGTTTCAAATATCTTATATACTTACTACTGTTATTTATTCTAAGTCAACAATATACGGGATGGAAAATGAAAAAAATGCGATAGAGCAATTTTCGAACGAAAATAATACAGAAGTATCGAAATGCGGTGTATTCATTTATCAAAAATATCCATGTCTTGCCGCGACTCCTGATGGATTGATTGGGCATGATGTAATAATTGAAGTAAAATGTCCATTTAACGCTAAAATCCAGAAACGGATTTTAGCAACGTCTTTAATTAAATATTATGCATTCATACATTTAATTATTGTTATTATTAATTTTAAATTATTTGTTTAGTATATAGAATTTATATAAATTTTATTTCTGTGAGCATAAATGAATAACTGAATTTTTATTTGAACAAAAATAAAATGAGTATATCGTTGCTTTTAGAGCTGTGGGGAAATTTATCATAACAAATTTGAATTTTGTACAAAATGGGATAAGAAATGGCCAGGTTCCTTCCTAATAGGCTATATTCCAGAACTTTATCTAAAAATCATTTTAGAATCCCATGTCCATCGAGCATGCTGAATTTCATCAAAATCGGATAAGAAATGGCCAAAGGAGTGAAACCGGCTTTATTCGACCCTTTCTTTATTCATCTGACATCGGGACTCAACGGATTTTTTCTTTTTCTACGTCAAAAATACGATTAAAAAATCCTTTTGAAATATTTATTTCCTTTATAAACCCTAATTCAACTAGAATATAAAATAAAAAACGAAATCTAAGGGCTAGAAAAAGGGCCTAATATTTAATTTAAATAATTTTTGAATCGCGGTGGTAAATCATTTACTAGTCATCAAATAAAAATAATATTCAAGATTTTTCATTTCCGTATAGTCAATTCCTTTTCTAATTTTCCAAAAACTTCACTAAATACAGTATTAGATGAATGGCTTCATGAATATAAAAATTATAGACATAACCAAAATAGCCCGTAAAAAAACTTAAAATTTATCAGACTTATTTGTATGTATTTATTATTTTTTATACATGCACATTGCACATGTTCGGTAAAATTTTTATTGTCATTGAATATTTCATTCATATTTTCTTCTCTTACATTAATGAAAGTCAAACGAAATAAGCAAATGTGAATTCGACAAAAACACGAAGCATTTACAACTTTGTTTGGGTTTTTTGTTATACATGCATATATACAGTATTCTAAAATAACTAGCCGTAAAAGAGAAAATCGTTTTGCATATTTTTCATAATTTAGTGTATATAACTCCATCTATCGTTAGTAAAAATATTTAATATATGTGTCTTAGGTAAAAATGCTATGACGTGTTTTCGTGTATTTGGCCCTTAAGTCGATTTATATAAAAAAAACTCTGCGCATTATCTGTTTAATTTTCTATTAATATATTTTAATTTTTCCAATTTTTAAGGTAATATCAAAGAGAGTAAGATTTTTACTCTATTTGATATAACCTTATAAATTGGAAATTTCCCCTTTTGCTATAAAACAATAAAAATAAAAAACACATGAAGTTTGTTTCATCAAATTTTCATATACCTGTACGTGGGGGAGCGTGACAATTTTTAATCATCAACAAATGGAATTTAATTAACAAATCAAGATAAATTAAACATGTGAGTGAATAGAACGCTGTGGTTGATAAGAACTCTGTGAATTTATCGTATTTTTTGTACTTCTAGCGATTGTAAAGAGTATAATGTAATTGGATTCGATTGTGAATGGTTGACGGTTGGTAGTTCACGTCGTCCGATGACGATGCAGCTTACTTGGCCAAAGATTACATGATGATGCAGCTTACTTGGCCAAAGATTACGGAGTATGTGTAGCCAGCACGCTAGATTTGCGTTATGTTGCACAGCTCACTGGATTTAAGCACAGTGGATTAGCCAATTTAAGTTCGAGTCTATTGAATGTTGAGCTGGATAAAGATTGGCGTATTTGATGCTCAGATTGGGAGGCACTCACACTAAATGACCGGCAAAACTGCTTAAGTCGCTATCGAACTTTTTAAAAAAATGTAGACTTCTAACTCTTTTTCTAGTGTAAATCGTGTTTGGCTCAATAGAAAATCAGTTCTTTTAATTCTACTGTTATGTATCCAACGCCATCAGACCAGTGAGCGAACTTTGTGTTCGTTACATATTAAGGATAATCAACTTAAGGACATCGAGATGCCAAATATGAAGAAAATCCATTCGGCGAAGAGGAACTACGTGATGTAATCAGGCAGATTTACCTTAATGACGAGCTGTTCAAGACATTCTTTAAATATTTACTTGACTTCCGCATAGC
This sequence comes from Tipula helvola, assembly GCA_963556165.1. Classification (NCBI taxonomy): domain Eukaryota; kingdom Metazoa; phylum Arthropoda; class Insecta; order Diptera; family Tipulidae; genus Tipula; species Tipula helvola. The sequence goes on from OY744481.1 coordinate 73,293,532, forward strand.
GAAAAATTAGGAAACTTCGTATACCATGGTGAAAAAGTCGTTAAGAATTTTAATAATAAAAATGGGGGTTTACTTGAATTTGATAAAAATGTGGGGCCAACATTTCTTACAAACGATGAAAGCACAATTTTTACCCCCACTCTGGTATGTAACCCGCAATAGCGACCGACTAGAAATTCGTGCGGAAGAGGGGCAAACTGAGCTATAGAGGATATGTAACGGGGCAAAGTTTACAAGTTTTAAATAGTTGGTAAAATTAAATTAATAAGCTGGTTCAGTCGAGTAGTGGCCGAAATTAATTGGCAATTGAAATGCATTGGGTTCTCTACCCTGAATTTCCATCATTCCGAACATCATAATTTCCTTCAACTGATGATACTATTGGCTGTTGTAAGATCGGGCAATCCTAAAATATATTGCACACCCACACAAACGTAAGAAAAAATTAATAAAAGGTTTTTTGAGAAATTCTACGGTCAGCCTAATTTTATATTCTCAAGATAAGTAAGCGCGTTACAGATATGCTATCTGCCGGTCTAGACCCTGCACTATTAAAATCAAAATCAAAACTGGATAAAACGAATTCAGAGAAAAATAACGTATTATATGTATTACGACACTATACGAATGATGAAAATTTTAACCGAAACACGCTTAGTTTGGACACTACGATTACGTAATTCAATTTTATCATTGGATCATGAATACGATTCGGACGATTTAGATTCGTTGTTGTCGCAACCAGGGGCACTTTCGGGAAAAGGAATGAATTAAATTTGCTACATATTTCTAAATTGTATCATTAAAACTAATAAATTTTTATCAATTATAAATTCAAATGTGGTTTTAAATTGAAATCAGTTGTTTACATTTTATAAAGTCAGTTTAGCTATGTATTTAATTTCCAATTCATGACATGTTTTAACTTTTTTCCTTGCTGGAACTCTTCTCTCGATAGCTCGCTTAGTCTTTTCGACGAGTTTCCCCCATCCCTAATCACTGGTCTCGACAGCAAATGTGACGCAATTCCCGAATGCACATAAAAGCATAAATTGGCAAACTCACAATACACTAGTACAACAAAAAATAAATTTGATTTTTTATAGGTTAAGTTACAATTGCTGTCAAAATTCCCCTTAAAAATTTTGCTAAAAAAAATAAAAAAACACCTTGCCTTTGTCTACTATATTCTGTTTGATTTGTTTTCTCTTTTTGGCCTATTTTACTATTCAGTAAAATATTCCCATGGAATAGCACCTTTATGCATTTATTTTGTATTGAAAAATCTAAACTTCTTTAAGCCTATATTCCATGAGCAAAATTGACTGACAGTCAAAAAAATCGAAAAGAGAAAAATAATTTGACGCCTATACTTATAAAAGACAAAGCCAACGCTTTTTTTATTTTTTATTTTATAGAAAAACAGTTTTGCTATAAAATAAAAAGCACGTTGGCTTTGTCTCTTATATGGGACATCAAATTATTTTTTTCTTTTCGATTTTTTTTGACTGTCAGTCAATTTTTCTCATGGCATACAGGCTCTACATGAATTACATTCGCGGACGGCCGCGCCTTCCTAGACCCAATCAAGCAAATAAAACTTCCAAACGACAAATATTATTTCAATTCCATTTCTCAACCCAAAAAAATCCTCCATATAAATAAATGTTTGTAAGGCTTTCATAATGTTGTGCAAACACATTTCAATCACGTAGAATAATGAACTTTATCGTGTCGTTGTCGTACATTTTCCAATGAAGCACAAAATAATACGAATTTTCAATTTATATTATTCGCTAAATTAAATTTTATTGTTAATTTAATTCTTAAATTTATTATTTGATTCCAATCGATTTGTTTGTTATTGAACATAATAGAGAGGTGGAGGAATTTCCTATTATTTATATAAGGGGATCAACAAATCAAACCTGTATAGAAGCACATAAATATGCCGAATTGAGAATTTATGATAAACAATCACACCGAGATCTATTTTTATCGGTATTTGATGGAGTGGAGCTTGTACATATAAGTTTATCGTTTTTCGAAATGGTTCAAAGCAGAGCGTGCAACAACATTATAATGTTAAATTCCAATTTAAATGTTTAATTTTGCAACAACAATAATAAATTTCAACAACACCATTTGAGCAAAAAAAATTATGTTTTATGATTATTACTTTTCGTTTTATAAATTTTTTGTGCATACCCGGGGTATACATGTACTAAAATATAAGCGCACGAGAAACATAATATTTAGCTGTTCGCTGGTTTATATTAGAAAGCTTTTTTTTTATGCTTTAATTTTTTATGATCTTTTAACAATAAAAATATTTAAACATAAACTTGGGAAGTTGTCTGTCATACACAACTTTTGGGTATGTTTTATTTAAAACACAGGTCTTGTGTCAGGGCAGCAATAAAAAGATGAAATTATGATTCATACAGTATAAGATGTTGTACTGCCTCGAGTTATTTAGGATATACAGATCGGCATGCAATGATAAAAGTATTTTTTTTTTGTTTCTTTATCTACCTATATTCATTTAGAAACAGTATGGGATATTGAACTCAGTAGCTATAGAATAAATTTTCGCTTAGAAATGAAAGGGTAGTTCTTGTTTATAGAAGAGTGCTGCTATTTCTCTGGTTTGATGATGACCATATTTAGTAAAAAAAAGTCGACGGCAATACACATGGAGGCGAAGTAAAAGTTGTTTGGTAACTAATTTTTTAGTTTGCCTTTTACCGTTTAAGAAAATGAGGTACGGACGATTTACCGGTGTGAAATTTATACCAAATTTACATAGTATACACCTTGGTTCAAAACTGTTACCAGTTTCACTCAACAAATTTGTACCGATAGACTAGACGATAAAAGCTTTTTAATTTCGATACAAATGACATGTAAAAGCTTAAAAAATGTTGGAATAAAATTTATTAAAATAGTTTTAAATATGTATATATTAAGCTTTTTCCACCCGCTATGTTTAACAATTTAAGTCCCGTAATTCATGCTTCAAATTAAAATTGAAGTTATGTCAGTTTAAAATGATGAAAAGTTCATCTAAATTCAGCTCTAAATTTCATTTCAGGGTTTCGAAACTTTGCAACTAGCAAGGATATTCGATATTTTCCAGGTAAATACTAGCATTCTTCTGCCTGCTGCAATGATTTCAGGAACTCTTTTGAGTAAATAACTGCCTGCATGAGTGATGTTTCTGTGACAGTGTCGATTGATTCGTAGAATGTGGTGGCTTCAGGAGATAAATTATGAATCTGTCATTTTTTGTATCTAGAATTGCTCTTTCATACATCCACTTGATAACTGAGTCTATCCACTAGATAACTGAGTCTAATGATTTCTGTACTAAACAAATCAAACGATGGCTACATACTTCGAGTGAGAAAAATCTTAAAATCGAGCCATTCTATTTCAACAAGTGGGTAGACATATTTGCATTCCACATCAAAGAAACTAAATTATTTTTGCTATTTCACATACCTAAATTCAAATCAAGGCCGTATAATTTTAAGTCTAATGATTTTCAATAATTTAGAAAAGAAGCATGAATAGAAAGCACGAATCGAAAAACAATTACTAAATCATTTAATTATCAAGCAACAGACAGATTAAAAGTCAAACACATTGCCCACCGAGCGCTTGAGTAACAGGTCTTCTTAAAGAAAGGATATGATGGCATGTCCGGCATAAGTAAGACTTTTAATGATCTCCCAGAATTAGAAATTTATTTTAAAATACCACTCCCTTCGAACACGTCGAATTTTATCATAATCGGTTCAGAATTAGCCAAGTTAAATTCTAATTGGCCGGTCATATACGATACCATGCGTAACGCGTTCCTATTTAACGCTTATATTCTTGATAAATCCATTTTACCCTTATTGTTTCACTTTAAGAACTGCCTTGGTCAGCCGAGATGTCTAGGCGTCAAGCGTTATAGGGTTGGTGACAGTGGCTTATTCTGTTTGATCAAAAACTAAAAATGAACGAACTACCTATAGTATTAGGATTACATAAATTCATCAAAAATTATTGGCTTAATTGAATACTTTTTAAACATACGGGCACAAAATGAATATCTCTTGACCGGAACTTCGATTGGATCTTCGTCTACTGCTGTATGACTTTATATACGGCCCACCGTAACGTGATTGGATGGGATCCTTGACCTTACCGCTCTGCAAATAAACAAGAGTACAATCCTTTACCTCGTCAGAATGTTTCGAAACTGAACTTCGCTATTTGATTCCGAAGTACATGCGCAATTTTAAATGACGCTCGGTATACAAATTCTAACTGTTTCGATTTTATAACTTATCTTAATTTTGATCGCAACTCAATCAAGATTGCGAGTAGCTCTCGTCCAACCAATCACTTCAGATGGCTGATACATATAGGAGTCTGGTTAACTCTCTAAAGGTTTCGGAGTCAAATTATCAGACCAAATCTATGATGATGACAAATTCAAGACATCAAAGTCAACATGTGGGAATCTCTTAGCACGTGCAATAAAATTGGGTATTGCTGTTTTATTGTGTGATCGCTGGTAAGATAAACTGGTTCATACAAGATTGTATTGCAATCTTGGTTCATCCTCTAATATCTGCAAGCTATAGATTCCTGAAACTTCTAGATTCTTCACAACACGGTGCCTCGTTGGATTCTGGAACGCTAAAATATTTTAGAACAAGTTCAATTCTGGAAAATGGATCTGCAACTAGATTATCTTTACCAGCTATGTTACAATTTTTGATGCGAATTTCGCAATATAATGAGTTGGAGTTGTCGAGGGAATGTTTAATAGAAGACGTGTGATGTCATTGAAGATTACATTGGTAGTAGTGACATTTCTTTATTATGCTCTCTAATTATATTTGAGTTACCCTATAACACATACATTCATTATTCGTTACATCCCCATTTTTATAAAGATACATTATAACTTATTTATGTATGTCTTGTAGATACTAGTGTTACCTAGATTATCATTTGCATTCTTTATGTTCATGATGTCGAGCGAGATGTCTTCCTCTCTACTGAGTGTATCGGCCAGATCGATTGTTGTTTCTTTTTTATAAATTATTAGCTGACCCGGCGGACGTTGTCCCGCACAGGCGGGGTAATAAATGTTTATGTAAATTTTAGATACCAGCATATTTTGTATTTTAATATTGATGGCATTAACATCAACAATTTTAGCCGCCAAAATAGCTCTTTTGCTTAACCATTGAATGCTTTTGTAGTTTTGGCGAAGATTTGGAAAAACATTTAGAATTAAATCGTCTCTGGTTTGTACATAACAGCAGAAATCGTCTGGAAATTTCAAAATTTGGCTTGTGAGGTTGACATTCATAATTGAGTAGAAAATCTTGCAGCAGATGGATCATTTAACATTTGCACTCTCACATTTGTTGTTAATTTAAATCTGTGGACGCTGCGCCATAGAAAGGATGATTTTAAATAGGCATTTATTTCGTCAGCATGCGTTGTTCGCGGAATAACTGGCAATGTTTGTCTAAAATCGCCAGACAACAAAATCAATACACCGCTGAAAAGTCTGTCATTTCTTTTAAGATCTTTAAGTGTGCGGTTCAGCGCTTCTAATGAGTATTTGTGAGCCATTATACATTCATCCCAAATAATTATGTGACATTGTTTAAGAAATTTTGCCATGCTGGAGTGTGGCTTAATATTGCAGACTGCGTTTTCATTTGTTTGAATGTTCAACAGTCATTTTAAAGTGGAATGTGCTGTTTTTCCTCCATCTAGTAGGGTGGCAGCTATTCCAGAAGATGCTACAGCCAAAGCAATATTGCCTTGTGATCGTATTTTAGCCAATATTAGTGAAATTAAAAATGTTTTTCCGGTTCCGGCTGGAGCATCTAAGAATAAGAAACCACCTTGTTGTTCAGCAACTGCATGCATAACTGTATGAACAATTAATTTTTGTTCTGGTAATAATTTTACATATAAAGTCAAATCATCGATGTTGCATGACTGTTCACGTTGCATGTCGCGATTGAATAAATCACTTCCAAGCAGGTTATTAATACAATACCAAATAAACTACGTATCTGATGTGGACTTGAAATTAGTGCTGCATCAGCCATAGTTAAATCCCAATGCCCATCGTCCTCTAATAAATCTAAGGATAAATAACCATTAACTGTTTTAAGATAGGCAAATGATCTTGGACCGATTACATTAATCAAGAGTAACCTCAAATAAAAACATTCACGTTGTATTGGATGAACTGTATATAGTCTGCCGAGAGCGTTTGAATGAAAGATGCCAGGATGAGCTTCAACTGGGCTACCAATTCCATATGCTTATCGAACGTGTCAGTACTAACAATAATATCATCAAGATATACGAATACATTTGGCTCGAGATCAACACCAAACACCATATCCATAAGCCTATAATGTGTCTGAGGGGCATTATGCAGGCCAAATGGCATGACATTGAAATGGAAATGCCCTCTGGAGGATATCGAAAAAGCAGTTTTTTCCTTTGAAGATTCCTCTAAAGGAATCTGCCAAAAAGCGTCTGACAGATCGACACTAGAGATACAATTAGTAGAATTGAACCTCCCTAGTATACGTGCGATATGAGGTAACGGGTAAGCGTCCGGCTTAGTTACTGAATTGAGTTTCCTCGAATCTAGACATAACCTAATTCTATCATTTGGTTTACGAACACAAACCAAAGGATTACTCCAGGGACTATTAGAATGTTCGATAACCTTCAGCTTCAGCATGCGATCCAGTTCGACGTCTATCTTCTCTTGCATGTAGGGGATAATGGATAATTTCGCTGCTTTATTGGTCTCGAATCACCCGTATCAATGTAATGCGTAAGAAGCGTCGTTTTGCCTAAGTCATTTTCATTTGCAACTAAAAACTGAGATAAAACTAATTTCAATTTTCTGCCTTGATCATTGGTTAATTCAACAATCTTAGTATCTAGCTGAGTTACTGTTAGTGATAGTTCAACAACTACTGGTTTGATATCAAACCGATGCCAGAAATCGATTCCCAAAATTAATGTGGATGTATAATTGAAGGCACAATCAGCGTAGGGATTACCCAAGTCTGATTATTATAAGTAAAGGGAACATTTACATAACCTTTCGTAATATGTGTGGTGCCATCCGCTGTACAAATATTTGAGTAAATTTCGAATTTGGTTAACTTTAATGCGGAGATTATTTCTTCACTATTTTTGCCAAATATTGTACAACTAGCCCCAGAATCTAATAGCCCTTTAACAACCTTATCAAATATTTTTACCTCAATGGACGGTCGTCCGTCCTCACAATACTGTATGGTTGAGTTTAAACTATTTGCAAAATATGAGAACAATTCTGACTTGTTCTGTTTCTCTCTAATCTGAGTTTTCCGTAGCAGTAGTAGGCGTGCATTTAGCACAATTACTCATTGTGAATCCTTCTTTTCCACATTTGTAGCAGAAAATTTTTGTTTTAGCGGCTTTGCAAGTGTGAAAGGTATGTCCTCGTTTTAAACAATTCCAACAAGTCACTATCGCAATGGAAGTAGTTTTAGCTTCATTTTCGCCTAACTCAACCGGATCGAGAGGTTTATTGGAATGTGATATCCGACGATTCATATTATACCTCAAATCTTCGATACGCTTACAGTGATTCTTTAATTCCTGAATAGAATTTATTTGAGATATGGGAAGCTTCTCAATATAAAATTGTTGTAAATTGCGAATAATGGTCCGTAATTTAAAATTTTCCGATACAGGCTCATTTAAACTATCAAAATACAACAACATATATGAGAGATAAGTGCGAAATGGCTCGTCTTTTCCTTGAATTCGATCTTCGATCTCCCGAATCAAATAAAAATCGTGATCTTCAAAAAGAAACTCCTTCCTTAATGCTTGAACTAATTGCTTCCAAGTTTTAAACTTTTTATATGAAGCCTAATACCAAATTTTCGCAGAGCCTTCAAAAAAATGAAATACTGATCTTATAAGGTCGCCATCAGCAACATTTTCAGCATGTGCCAAAATTTGAATATCGCTTAAAAATTCATTTAATGACATTCTTTGCCCATCCCCGCTAAAAATAACTTTCCATTTATGAATGGGAAATGCATGTTTATTGCTTTTACTAGGCAATCTACCTAAAACCGAAGACCTTGCTTGAGGCAGTTCAGCCATACTTTCACGAATTACACGCAAATTGCCTTCATCTGAAGAACTTTCAGATAAATTTAAAGACCTTAAATCCGATATTTCAGGTTTTTCTAAATCTTTTGATACGTTTTGATCTTGCCGTAATTTACCTGGATTTTTATTATTGTCTTTTTGGCGAACTACTGCTATGCCCGGTCTAGATGTGTGATTCATTCGAGTATTCAAAGTGGAACCTAAGTCATCAACAACTATAGACGGAATATCGCCGTTTGCTGCTTCAGTCTCTGAAGCAATTAAATCGGCATCTATACACATGATCTAGTCTCAACCATCATAGTCTGAATTTTCTCTCTCAACGGGGAATCTTGTGAAGTTTTATTATGCAGACGTTCTAGACGTAAGAGCAAGTGAAGGAATTTACTATTATACCTCTTACCTTCTAATTATCTCAACCCTATTGGAACCTTCGTCAGTTTCTTGTATTTCTCTTCGCAGTTTTCAAACTCCTCCTGAACACTCGTAAATACACATACTCATGGTATTTTGTACAGGCCCATCTAACTGCTGCTGCTTCTAATTCAATTGATGGATATTTTTGCTGATCTTTGGTCAACGACTTGGACGCAAATGCTATTGGCTGACCGTTTTGTATGAACGCGGCTCCAAAACTTTTATAACTTGCATCGACCTGTATTGTTATATCTTGATTGGTATCAAACAATTTTAACACTGACGGCGCGGTAATGAAAATGCTTCTTTAAGATTGCGAAATGCTTCCTCGTGTTGGTCAGTCCATATCCATTCTGAATTTTTTTCGAGTAGAAGTCTGAGTGGTGGCGTTATTCCTGACAAATTTGGTATGAATTTTGACAAGTATTTTGCCATTCCTAGCAGCCGTTGTAGTTCATTCACGTTGTTTGATTTATTTAACTATCGGATCGCTTTTATCTTTTCCGGATCTTCTAAAAATCCATTAACACTACTTTTGAAAATTAAAATACGCCTTTGTCTATGTTCAGTTTAACTCCACTTTCCATCAATTTTTTGATTACCCTGGACGTAAGTGTTTCGTAAGTGTGAGTTGTTTCAACGTTTCAGCATGAATCAGTATGTCATCCATAGAGTTCTCTATATTATCTATTGACGATAGGATTTGACCCATTATATCCTTGTCTACTATTCGTTTTGGAAGTACGTTGCACTGCGCGCCTGTGTCAGGCTTGACTTTGATATTTGTTTTATCTATTTTTATTTCCTCATACCAATTTTCGTTACCGACATAATTGTTTTCATGAACTGATTCTACAAACACATCCTTGTCATTATCAATATTCGTTGAATTTGAATCTTCCATGGTCACTTCATTTGTCTGTCTTTTACTTGATCTACATATTTTTCCAAAATTACATTTTCCCTTGCATTTTTTGTAAATTTGACGTAAGCCGGACAGCTCCTACGTTCATGTGTGGTTCCGCATCTCTTACAATCAAATACTTCCGAGGTTCCACATCTCTTACAATCAAATACTTCCGATTCACAATTCTTTGAATTATTCCCTGACTTGCTATTTTTAGGTTGAATGAAATTATTGGGTTTGTATTGATGTTTGTTGATTGCATCTACGTTGTTACTACTTGGTGCTTTCATCGGATTTATTTGTCTAGAAGCTGCCCCACTCGTTTTATAAACACTTTTTACATTTTTCTCTGACACCGCATGTAATAAAAGATGTGTGATGTCATTGAAGATTACATTGGTAGTAGTGACATTTCTTTATTATGTACTCTGTTACCCTACAACCCATACATTCATTATACGTTACAGGATGCATTTACAGGTTTTTTCTAAAACATGAAAATGATTCATATCAAAGCAGAAAACTGTTTCGTTTATGAGTTTCAACTTTTTACTGGTTGTACACGAACGTGTTAACGATCTGACTCACAACTTATATTAAGCCTTGCTGGTGCAGTACAAGTTTACAACTGCTAGGGCTATGTTCGTTGCATCCGCAACTACGCATTTACGCATTTTGTTTTAAATCACGTTGCATTTTGCAAATCGTGTTTACAGTTTCTGGAATGCGAATACAATTGTTACTTCACCTGACCAATAGATCATCTTCTTATTATTTTTTATGTTGTCTAATTCCAATTTGTAGACTAAAGTTTGTGTTTTATTACGATTTGTTTGTTGCCCTTATGACCTCAGCGATTTATCTTTTGATCGTTTGACCCATATTGCCCAACGCAAAAGCCAAGTAGATGTACCCTCATTTCAATTTTGCGATTGTTTTCTTTATACGCGCTGTCATATATAGTAGGTCGCTCGTTTCGTATATTCGTTTAAATGGTCAATTCGTGAAATAGGTCTGTTAACTTTTTGAAATGAAAATGTCACCAACTTATAAGTTTTGAGTAAATTCACTTTGAACATCTAATCAAGTTTATTATAATTGATGGAAAACGTGCAAATTTACCGGGCCAAAAAAACGTGACTAATTCAGAATTTGTGACATTAATATTATGGCTCACAAAAACTATAATCATACTGCGATACCAGCAAGACGCTAATATTGTTACTTTATTCTCACTATGAAGATACCCATCCAATTTTAAACCCACCATAGAAAAGCATTTCTATGATGAAGAAACAACGAATAAAGCATAACAGTAAAACTTTTAAGACTTAATCCATTTTTAAATATGTTTTTACTTAATTCCAACCTCCATCTCCTGCCTCCAGTCACACTCGACACCAAAATAAAACTGTTCATGCTGAATTTCATTTTAACGAATTTTCTTTTTTATTTTTTTATTTTAATTTTGTGGTTTTTTCCTACTACTACATTCAAGAGTTCGTTCATTTCTATTCACTAGAAAATCTAAACAATTTTTTTTTCTAATGTTCCTCTTTCGGTACTCCTTTCAAATTGGTATTTACACAAAATTGATGAAATTTTTTATTCGAAAATTACGAAACATGAAATAAGATGAAAAATGATTGGGAATGAAAGAAGAGCAAAAATGAAAATTCTTGAATCAACAAGATACGAGTACACATAGCAACTCAATTGATTGTATGATATTCGAGGGTGGTGCCTTACTCCTTTTAATATTCATACCATCTTATCATTATTATTTTGGGTTTGGTATAGTTGTATATTCAGCTTATTGCAAATTTTTGTTATAATTGCAGATTATATTTGTAACTATACATCGTTATCAATTAATTTTTATAGCAGTTGATGTTAGTAATGTATACTTGTGATCATATGTTATCTTATGTGTTTATATTTTAATTAATCAGTATTGAAGATATTTTCGTCTGTCATAGTAAGTAAGATTATTAGGATTTATTTTAAATTTTATTTCGAAGTTTAAGCAACATTTTTGGATTAAACTACGTCTAGATGAATAATAAAACGTCTAGGAAAATTTCTATCTATGAGATATCTTTAAACCAAACGAACTGCTTTGCTAATATTTATATGAACCATTTTTTTTTGATTTTCAATAAAATTGAATTTTCTGCGAAAAGTGTAGAAATACTCGGGTGATCCAAATGACCATTGGCATGACGATTACAGGTCTCAACACCTATTGAAAGAGGTATCAACCATCGAAATCGGATCACAATTGCAGATTTTCGATTTTTCTGGTTCTGAATTTGTGGGCTAAAGTTCAGTTGATTTTCAATAAAATTGAATTTTCTGCGAAATGTGTAGAAATATTCGAGCGATCAAAATGACCGTTGTCATGACGATTACAGGTCTCAACACCTATTGAAAGAGGTATCAACCATCGATATCGGAGCACAATTGCAAATTTTCGATTTTTCTATGGCTCTGAATTTGTGGGCTATAGTTCAATTGATTTTCAATAAAATTGAATTTTCTGCGAAATGTGTAGAAATATTCGAGCGATCCAAATGACCGTTGGCATGACGAATGTAGGTCTCAACACCTATTGAAAGAGGTATCAACCACTAAACTCGGAGCACAATTGCAGATTTTCGATTTTTCTGGCTCTGAATTTGTGGGCTATAGTTCAGTTGATTTTCAATAAAATGGAATTTTCTGCGAAATGTGTAGAAATATTCGAGCGATCCAAATGACCGTTGGCATAACGATTACAGGTCTCAACACCTATTGAAAGAGGTATTAACCATCGATATCGGAGCACAATTGCAGATTTTCGATTTTTCTGGCTCTGAATTTGTGGGCTATAGTTCAATTGATTTTCAATAAAATTGAATTTTCTGCGAAATGTGTAGAAATATTCGAGCGATCCAAATGACCGTTGGCATGACGAATGTAGGTCTCAACACCTATTGAAAGAGGTATCAACCATCGATATCGGAGCACAATTGCAGATTTTCGATTTTTCTGGCTCTGAATTTGTGGGCTATAGTTCAGTTGATTTTCAATAAAATTGAATTTTCTGCGAAATGTGTAGAAATATTCGAGTGATCCAAATGACCGTTGGCATGACGATTACAGGTCTCAATACCTATTGAAAGAGGTATCAACCATCGATATCGGAGCACAATTGCAAATTTTCGATTTTTCTATGGCTCTGAATTTGTGGGCTATAGTTCAATTGATTTTCAATAAAATTGAATTTTCTGCGAAATGTGTAGAAATATTCGAGCGATCCAAATGACCGTTGGCATGACGAATGTAGGTCTCAACACCTATTGAAAGAGGTATCAACCACTAAACTCGGAGCACAATTGCAGATTTTCGATTTTTCTGGCTCTGAATTTGTGGGCTATAGTTCAGTTGATTTTCAATAAAATGGAATTTTCTGCGAAATGTGTAGAAATATTCGAGCGATCCAAATGACCGTTGGCATAACGATTACAGGTCTCAACACCTATTGAAAGAGGTATTAACCATCGATATCGGAGCACAATTGCAGATTTTCGATTTTTCTGGCTCTGAATTTGTGGGCTATAGCTCAGTTGATTTTCAATAAAATTGAATTTTCTGCGAAATGTGTAGAAATATTCGAGCGATCCAAATGACCGTTGGCATAACGATTACAGGTCTCAACACCTATTGAAAGAGGTATTAACCATCGATATCGGAGCACAATTGCAGATTTTCGATTTTTCTGGCTCTGAATTTGTGGGCTATAGCTCAGTTGATTTTCAATAAAATTGAATTTTCTGCGAAATGTGTAGAAATATTCGAGCGATCCAAATGACCGTTGGCATAACGATTACAGGTCTCAACACCTATTGAAAGAGGTATTAACCATCGATATCGGAGCACAATTGCAGATTTTCGATTTTTCTGGTTCTGAATTTGTCGGCTATAGTTCAGTTGATTTTCAATAAAATGGAATTTTCTGCGAAATGTGTAGAAATATTCCAGTGATCCAAATGACCATTGGTGTAGCGATTACAGGTCTCAACACCTATTGAAAGAGGTATTAACCATCGAAATCGGATCACAATTGCAGATTTTCGATTTTTCTGGTTCTGAATTTGTGGGCTATAGTTCAGTTGATTTTCAATAAAATTGAATTTTCTGCGAAATGTGTAGAAATATTCCAGTGATCCAAATGACCGCTGGCATGACGTTTACAGGTCTCAACACCTATTGAAAGAGGTATCAACCATCGATATCGGAGCACAATTGCAGATTTTCGATTTTTCTGGCTCTGAATTTGTGGGCTATAGCTCAGTTGATTTTCAATAAAATTGAATTTTCTGCGAAATGTGTAGAAATATTCGAGCGATCCAAATGACCGTTGGCATAACGATTACAGGTCTCAACACCTATTGAAAGAGGTATTAACCATCGATATCGGAGCACAATTGCAGATTTTCGATTTTTCTGGCTCTGAATTTGTGGGCTATAGCTCAGTTGATTTTCAATAAAATTGAATTTTCTGCGAAATGTGTAGAAATATTCGAGCGATCCAAATGACCGTTGGCATAACGATTACAGGTCTCAACACCTATTGAAAGAGGTATCAACCGTCGATATCGGAGCACAATTGCAGATTTTCGATTTTTCTGGCTCTGAATTTATGGGCTATAGTTCAGTTGATTTTCAATAAAATTGAATTTTCTGCGAAATGTGTAGAAATATTCGAGCGAACCAAATGACCGTTGGCATAACGATTCCAGGTCTCAACACCTATTGAAAGAGGTATCAACCATCGAAATCGGAGCACATTTGCAGATTTTCGATATTTCTTGCTCTGAATTTGTGGGCTATAGCTCAGTTGATTTTCAATAAAAATGAATTTTCTGCGAAATGTGTAGAAATATTCAAGCGATCCAAATGACCGTTGGCATAACGATTACAGGTCTCAACACCTATTGAAAGAGGTATTAACCATCGATATCGCAGCACATTTGCAGATTTTCGATATTTCTGGCTCTGAATTTGTGGGCTATAGCTCAGTTGATTTTCAATAAAATTGAATTTTCTGCGAAATGTGTAGAAATATTCAAGCGATCCAAATGACCGTTGGCATAACGATTACAGGTCTCAACACCTATTGAAAGAGGTATTAACCATCGATATCGGAGCTAATTTGCAGATTTTCGATATTTCTGGCTCTGAATTTGTGGGCTATAGCTCAGTTGATTTTCAATAAAATTGAATTTTCTGCGAAATGTGTAGAAATATTCGAGCGATCCAAATGACCGTTGGCATAACGATTACAGGTCTCAACACCTATTGAAAGAGGTATTAACCATCGATATCGGAGCACAATTGCAGATTTTCGATTTTTCTGGTTCTGAATTTGTGGGCTATAGCTCAGTTGATTTTCAATAAAATTGAATTTTCTGCGAAATGTGTAGAAATATTCGAGCGATCCAAATGACCGTTGGCATAACGATTACAGGTCTCAACACCTATTGAAAGAGGTATTAATCATCGATATCGGAGCACAATTGCAGATTTTCGATTTTTCTGGTTCTGAATTTGTCGGCTATAGTTCAGTTGATTTTCAATAAAATTGAATTTTCTGCGAAATGTGTAGAAATATTCCAGTGATCCAAATGACCATTGGTGTAGCGATTACAGGTCTCAACACCTATTGAAAGAGGTATTAACCATCGATATCGGAGCACAATTGCAGATTTTCGATTTTTCTGGCTCTGAATTTGTGGGCTATAGTTCAGTTGATTTTCAATAAAATTGAATTTTCTGTGAAATGTGTAGAAATATTCGAGGGATCAAAATGACCATTGGCATAACGATTACAGGTCTCAACAGCTATTGAAAGAGGTATCAACCATCGAAATTGAAGCAGAATTGCAGATTTTCGATTTTTCTGGCTTTGAATTTGTGGGCTATAGTTCAGTTGATTTTCAATAAAATTGAATTTTCTGCTAAATGTGTAGAAATATTCGAGCGATCCAAATGACCGTTGGCATAACGATTACAGGTCTCAACACCTATTGAAAGAGGTATTAATCATCGATATCGGAGCACAATTGCAGATTTTCGATTTTTCTGGTTCTGAATTTGTCGGCTATAGTTCAGTTGATTTTCAATAAAATTGAATTTTCTGCGAAATGTGTAGAAATATTCCAGTGATCCAAATGACCATTGGTGTAGCGATTACAGGTCTCAACACCTATTGAAAGAGGTATTAACCATCGATATCGGAGCACAATTGCAGATTTTCGATTTTTCTGGCTCTGAATTTGTGGGCTATAGTTCAGTTGATTTTCAATAAAATTGAATTTTCTGTGAAATGTGTAGAAATATTCGAGGGATCAAAATGACCATTGGCATAACGATTACAGGTCTCAACAGCTATTGAAAGAGGTATCAACCATCGAAATTGAAGCAGAATTGCAGATTTTCGATTTTTCTGGCTTTGAATTTGTGGGCTATAGTTCAGTTGATTTTCAATAAAATTGAATTTTCTGCTAAATGTGTAGAAATATTCGAGCGATCCAAATGACCGTTGGCATAACGATTACAGGTCTCAACACCTATTGAAAGAGGTATTAACCATCGATATCGGAGCACAATTGCAGATTTTCGTTTTCTGGCGCTGAATTTGTGGGCAGTAGTTCAGTTGATTTTCAATAAAATTGAATTTTCTGTGAAATGTGTAGAAATATTCGAGGGATCAAAATGACCATTGGCATAACGATTACAGGTGTTCAGTTGATTTTCAATAAAATTGAATTTTCTGTGAAATGTGTAGAAATATTCGAGGGATCAAAATGACCATTGGCATAACGATTACAGGTCTCAACAGCTATTGAAAGAGGTATCAACCATCGAAATTGAAGCACAATTGCAGATTTTCGATTTTTCTGGCTTTGAATTTGTGGGCTATAGTTCAGTTGATTTTCAATAAAATTGAATTTTCTGCTAAATGTGTAGAAATATTCGAGCGATCCAAATGACCGTTGGCATAACGATTACAGGTCTCAACACCTATTGAAAGAGGTATTAACCATCGATATCGGAGCACAATTGCAGATTTTCGATTTTTCTGGCTCTGAATTTATGGGCTATAGTTCAGTTGATTTTCAATAAAATTGAATTTTCTGCTAAATGTGTAGAAATATTCCAGTGATCCAAATAACCGTTGTCATGACGATTACAGGTCTCAACACCTATTGAAAGAGGTATCAACCATCGAAATCGGAGCACAATTGCAGATTTTCGATTTTTCTGGCTCTGAATTTGTGGGCTATAGTTCAGTTGATTTTCAATAAAATTGAATTTTCTGCGAAATGTGTAGAAATATTCGAGCAATCCAAATGACCGTTGTCATGACGATTACAGGTCTCAACACCTATTGAAAGAGGTATCAACCATCGAAATCGGATCACAATTGCAGATTTTCGATTTTTCTGGTTCTGAATTTGTGGGCTAAAGTTCAGTTGATTTTCAATAAAATTGAATTTTCTGCGAAATGTGTAGAAATATTCGAGCGATCAAAATGACCGTTGTCATGACGATTACAGGTCTCAACACCTATTGAAAGAGGTATCAACCATCGATATCGGAGCACAATTGCAAATTTTCGATTTTTCTATGGCTCTGAATTTGTGGGCTATAGTTCAATTGATTTTCAAAAAAATTGAATTTTCTGCGAAATGTGTAGAAATATTCGAGCGATCCAAATGACCGTTGGCATGACGAATGTAGGTCTCAACACCTATTGAAAGAGGTATCAACCATCGATATCGGAGCACAATTGCAGATTTTCGATTTTTCTGGCTCTGAATTTGTGGGCTATAGTTCAGTTGATTTTCAATAAAATTGAATTTTCTGCGAAATGTGTAGAAATATTCGAGTGATCCAAATGACCGTTGGCATGACGATTACAGGTCTCAATACCTATTGAAAGAGGTATCAACCATCGATATCGGAGCACAATTGCAAATTTTCGATTTTTCTATGGCTCTGAATTTGTGGGCTATAGTTCAATTGATTTTCAATAAAATTGAATTTTCTGCGAAATGTGTAGAAATATTCGAGCGATCCAAATGACCGTTGGCATGACGAATGTAGGTCTCAACACCTATTGAAAGAGGTATCAACCACTAAACTCGGAGCACAATTGCAGATTTTCGATTTTTCTGGCTCTGAATTTGTGGGCTATAGTTCAGTTGATTTTCAATAAAATGGAATTTTCTGCGAAATGTGTAGAAATATTCGAGCGATCCAAATGACCGTTGGCATAACGATTACAGGTCTCAACACCTATTGAAAGAGGTATTAACCATCGATATCGGAGCACAATTGCAGATTTTCGATTTTTCTGGCTCTGAATTTGTGGGCTATAGCTCAGTTGATTTTCAATAAAATTGAATTTTCTGCGAAATGTGTAGAAATATTCGAGCGATCCAAATGACCGATGGCATAACGATTACAGGTCTCAACACCTATTGAAAGAGGTATTAACCATCGATATCGGAGCACAATTGCAGATTTTCGATTTTTCTGGTTCTGAATTTGTGGGCTATAGCTCAGTTGATTTTCAATAAAATTGAATTTTCTGCGAAATGTGTAGAAATATTCGAGCGATCCAAATGACCGTTGGCATAACGATTACAGGTCTCAACACCTATTGAAAGAGGTATTAACCATCGATATCGGAGCACAATTGCAGATTTTCGATTTTTCTGGTTCTGAATTTGTCGGCTATAGTTCAGTTGATTTTCAATAAAATTGAATTTTCTGCGAAATGTGTAGAAATATTCCAGTGATCCAAATGACCATTGGTGTAGCGATTACAGGTCTCAACACCTATTGAAAGAGGTATTAACCATCGAAATCGGATCACAATTGCAGATTTTCGATTTTTCTGGTTCTGAATTTGTGGGCTATAGTTCAGTTGATTTTCAATAAAATTGAATTTTCTGCGAAATGTGTAGAAATATTCCAGTGATCCAAATGACCGCTGGCATGACGTTTACAGGTCTCAACACCTATTGAAAGAGGTATCAACCATCGATATCGGAGCACAATTGCAGATTTTCGATTTTTCTGGCTCTGAATTTGTGGGCTATAGCTCAGTTGATTTTCAATAAAATTGAATTTTCTGCGAAATGTGTAGAAATATTCGAGCGATCCAAATGACCGTTGGCATAACGATTACAGGTCTCAACACCTATTGAAAGAGGTATTAACCATCGATATCGGAGCACAATTGCAGATTTTCGATTTTTCTGGCTCTGAATTTGTGGGCTATAGCTCAGTTGATTTTCAATAAAATTGAATTTTCTGCGAAATGTGTAGAAATATTCGAGCGATCCAAATGACCGTTGGCATAACGATTACAGGTCTCAACACCTATTGAAAGAGGTATTAACCATCGATATCGGAGCACAATTGCAGATTTTCGATTTTTCTGGCTCTGAATTTATGGGCTATAGTTCAGTTGATTTTCAATAAAATTGAATTTTCTGCGAAATGTGTAGAAATATTCGAGCGATCCAAATGACCGTTGGCATAACGATTACAGGTCTCAACACCTATTGAAAGAGGTATTAACCATCGATATCGGAGCACAATTGCAGATTTTCGATTTTTCTGGTTCTGAATTTGTCGGCTATAGTTCAGTTGATTTTCAATAAAATTGAATTTTCTGCGAAATGTGTAGAAATATTCAAGCGATCCAAATGACCGTTGGCATAATGATTACAGGTCTCAACACCTATTGAAAGAGGTATTAACCATCGATATCGGAGCACATTTGCAGATTTTCGATATTTCTGGCTCTGAATTTGTGGGCTATAGCTCAGTTGATTTTCAATAAAATTGAATTTTCTGCGAAATGTGTAGAAATATTCAAGCGATCCAAATGACCGTTGGCATAACGATTACAGGTCTCAACACCTATTGAAAGAGGTATTAACCATCGATATCGGAGCTAATTTGCAGATTTTCGATATTTCTGGCTCTGAATTTGTGGGCTATAGCTCAGTTGATTTTCAATAAAATTGAATTTTCTGCGAAATGTGTAGAAATATTCGAGCGATCCAAATGACCGTTGGCATAACGATTACAGGTCTCAACACCTATTGAAAGAGGTATTAACCATCGATATCGGAGCACAATTGCAGATTTTCGATTTTTCTGGTTCTGAATTTGTGGGCTATAGTTCAGTTGATTTTCAATAAAATTGAATTTTCTGCGAAATGTGTAGAAATATTCCAGTGATCCAAATGACCGCTGGCATGACGTTTACAGGTCTCAACACCTATTGAAAGAGGTATCAACCATCGATATCGGAGCACAATTGCAGATTTTCGATTTTTCTGGCTCTGAATTTGTGGGCTATAGCTCAGTTGATTTTCAATAAAATTGAATTTTCTGCGAAATGTGTAGAAATATTCGAGCGATCCAAATGACCGTTGGCATAACGATTACAGGTCTCAACACCTATTGAAAGAGGTATTAATCATCGATATCGGAGCACAATTGCAGATTTTCGATTTTTCTGGTTCTGAATTTGTCGGCTATAGTTCAGTTGATTTTCAATAAAATTGAATTTTCTGCGAAATGTGTAGAAATATTCCAGTGATCCAAATGACCATTGGTGTAGCGATTACAGGTCTCAACACCTATTGAAAGAGGTATTAACCATCGATATCGGAGCACAATTGCAGATTTTCGATTTTTCTGGCTCTGAATTTGTGGGCTATAGTTCAGTTGATTTTCAATAAAATTGAATTTTCTGTGAAATGTGTAGAAATATTCGAGGGATCAAAATGACCATTGGCATAACGATTACAGGTCTCAACAGCTATTGAAAGAGGTATCAACCATCGAAATTGAAGCACAATTGCAGATTTTCGATTTTTCTGGCTTTGAATTTGTGGGCTATAGTTCAGTTGATTTTCAATAAAATTGAATTTTCTGCTAAATGTGTAGAAATATTCGAGCGATCCAAATGACCGTTGGCATAACGATTACAGGTCTCAACACCTATTGAAAGAGGTATTAACCATCGATATCGGAGCACAATTGCAGATTTTCGTTTTCTGGCGCTGAATTTGTGGGCAGTAGTTCAGTTGATTTTCAATAAAATTGAATTTTCTGTGAAATGTGTAGAAATATTCGAGGGATCAAAATGACCATTGGCATAACGATTACAGGTCTCAACACCTATTGAAAGAGGTATTAACCATCAATATCGGAGCACAATTGCAGATTTTCGATTTTTCTGGCGCTGAATTTGTGGGCTATAGTTCAGTTGATTTTCAATAAAATTGAATTTTCTGTGAAATGTGTAGAAATATTCGAGGGATCAAAATGACCATTGGCATAACGATTACAGGTCTCAACAGCTATTGAAAGAGGTATCAACCATCGAAATTGAAGCACAATTGCAGATTTTCGATTTTTCTGGCTTTGAATTTGTGGGCTATAGTTCAGTTGATTTTCAATAAAATTGAATTTTCTGCTAAATGTGTAGAAATATTCGAGCGATCCAAATGACCGTTGGCATAACGATTACAGGTCTCAACACCTATTGAAAGAGGTATTAACCATCGATATCGGAGCACAATTGCAGATTTTCGATTTTTCTGGCTCTGAATTTATGGGCTATAGTTCAGTTGATTTTCAATAAAATTGAATTTTCTGCTAAATGTGTAGAAATATTCCAGTGATCCAAATAACCGTTGTCATGACGATTACAGGTCTCAACACCTATTGAAAGAGGTATCAACCATCGAAATCGGAGCACAATTGCAGATTTTCGATTTTTCTGGCTCTGAATTTGTGGGCTATAGTTCAGTTGATTTTCAATAAAATTGAATTTTCTGCGAAATGTGTAGAAATATTCGAGCAATCCAAATGACCGTTGTCATGACGATTACAGGTCTCAACACCTATTGAAAGAGGTATCAACCATCGAAATCGGATCACAATTGCAGATTTTCGATTTTTCTGGTTCTGAATTTGTGGGCTAAAGTTCAGTTGATTTTCAATAAAATTGAATTTTCTGCGAAATGTGTAGAAATATTCGAGCGATCAAAATGACCGTTGTCATGACGATTACAGGTCTCAACACCTATTGAAAGAGGTATCAACCATCGATATCGGAGCACAATTGCAAATTTTCGATTTTTCTATGGCTCTGAATTTGTGGGCTATAGTTCAATTGATTTTCAATAAAATTGAATTTTCTGCGAAATGTGTAGAAATATTCGAGCGATCCAAATGACCGTTGGCATGACGAATGTAGGTCTCAACACCTATTGAAAGAGGTATCAACCATCGATATCGGAGCACAATTGCAGATTTTCGATTTTTCTGGCTCTGAATTTGTGGGCTATAGTTCAGTTGATTTTCAATAAAATTGAATTTTCTGCGAAATGTGTAGAAATATTCGAGTGATCCAAATGACCGTTGGCATGACGATTACAGGTCTCAATACCTATTGAAAGAGGTATCAACCATCGATATCGGAGCACAATTGCAAATTTTCGATTTTTCTATGGCTCTGAATTTGTGGGCTATAGTTCAGTTGATTTTCAATAAAATTGAATTTTCTGCGAAATGTGTAGAAATATTCGGGCGATCCAAATGACCGTTGGCATGACGAATGTACGTCTCAACACCTATTGAAAGAGGTATCAACCATCGAAATCGGAGTACAATTGCAGATGTTTGATTTTTCTGGCTGCGAATTTGTGGGCTATAGTTCAGTTGATTTTCAATAAAATTGAATTTTCTGCGAAATGTGTAGAAATATTCGAGTGATCCAAATGACCGTTGGCATGACGATTACAGGTCTCAATACCTATTGAAAGAGGTATCAACCATCGAAATCGGAGCACAATTGCAGATTTTCGATTTTTCTGGCTCTGAATTTGTGGGCTATAGTTCAGTTGATTTTCAATAAAATTTAATTTCCTGCTAAATGTGTAGAAATATTCGAGCGATCCAAATGACCGTTGTCATGACGATTACAGGTCTCAACACCTAATGAAAGAGGTATCAACCATCGAAATCGGAGCACAATTGCAGATTTTCGATTTTTCTGGCTCTGAATTTGTGGGCTATAGTTCAGTTGATTTTCAATAAAATTGAATTTTCTGCTAAATGTGTAGAAATATTCGAGCGATCCAAATGACCGTTGGCATGACGATTACAGGTCTCAACACCTATTGAAAGAGGTATCAACCATCGAAATCGAAGCACAATTGCTTACTGCTTTATAGTCTAGAATGAGCCGGTTTTGCTTGCCGCTCAACAATCAAAATGACTATTTCGCCCTAGTATACAAGATAAAATATGAAATTGTTTTTATTTAACCTTTCAGCAAATACACGTAAAGAACAAGGTTTGATTGAATTTTTTTATTTTTCATTGATATAAAAAAAATTTTCCCTACACTACGATACGAACTTTGCTAAAGTTTAGGACTTGGTTCAGCACACAATGAATTCCATTCATTTACATCCTAATACATAATAAAATCGTTGAAGGATTACAAGATGTACATAATATACATACTATTGTTTGGTTGTCTTTTGAAAGAATTTTTCTACATCTACTTTACCTGCCTCGTTTGTGTGCAATGAATACAAGGAAAAGGATAAAGGAAATTCTGTCAAATCTGTATTTATTTTATTGCTGAAAATAAAAAAGGTTGAAAAGTTATTTGTACTTGGGTATTATATGTACATACGTTTGTTCAGGTAGATATGTAGGCGAAAACTGTGTTATGCCTCTTGTATTTGAGTACCTTGTTTATAATCGAAAATCGAAAATCTGCGTTTCAACTGCGAATGCAACGGTTGATACCTGTAACAATATATTTCGCTCATAAAATTTTCAAAGCTTAAACGATTTTAAAAGCTTTAGATTCAATTACGCTTTGGATTTAATTAAGATATCCACTTTCTAAATTAAATTGCTGGAGTCACAAATTTAGTTTTCAGCATACACGTTTTACAAATATGACAAATATGTTTGCTTTGAAGTTTACCGTTGGAGATTGTACCATTGTTTGTAAACAAAGTAGCTTATTTTCGTCCATGAACTTTGATTCTAATGACGTATAGTCATTAGAATCGTAGCGATTTACTTTGACTTTATTTGCCAAAAAAAGCAAACCCGTTTATGTCCAAATAAATATTACTCGTTTTTGGAGTGCCTAATTCTTATATTTATATATAAATAATTGTTCGGCGCAAGTTAAAAGTCTGTTGAGCACGTTCTTCCGACAGACATGTACCACAGCATATTGGCCAGCAAAAGGGAGGCGAGAGCTCTTTCGTCAGCAAATAAAAGTTTTCGTTGATTTTTCTCAAAATTTGATGAAACAAACAAAATGGAAAATTGAGCTTTTCAAAGTTTCCAACGAACTCATCTAAACAATAAACTTTAAATGTTAATAACAACGTTGAATTCAATGGAAAAATTAAAATTTGTATAGCAAAGAACTGTTATCTAGAAAATAAGCTTAATTATATAAACAAAATTGCTCACACCAAGTTTTGAAGAAAAGATTCCTGACTTAAGTTTCTGGGGTAAAATAACTGTTCAAACATAAACATGCCATAGTAAATAAAAACATTCTAAGAATTATTTTGTATACACTAAAAAGCATGGCGCACAATATACACTTTTAGTTCAATTGAAGTTTAAAATTTAACAATAAAGCATTTTTTTCATTTTATCATTTTGGTATCCGGTATAATATTTACAACAAAATTAAAAAATTCCCAACAAAAAATTGAAAAACGACGTCTCCAAATATTAAATTAAATACGTTACATTGAGGGATGTTGACAAAGGACAATTCCAATGAAAAAAAATTAATTTTAAAAGGGAACACAAATAAACAAGACCAATAAAATAAAAGAGGAAAATTTAGAGAGTTCCAAATAAAAAAATTAATTAAAAATATTCGGTTTTTCCGGTTGGTCTTTTCTTATGGAAAACATTTGAATTTGTCTTCTTCTTTAGTGCGTGCCTAATTGCCTGAAACCTTTTAACACGCCGCAATAATGGAAAAACAATAAAATCTCGGTATTACAATATAAAAGCATCTATAGCTAAAAAAGGACATTCTGCCGAAAAGTTTAATGATGTTATTTTGTGTGACTTATTTTGGTAGATTTTAGAAGTTTTTATTAGACTTTAAGTATATCGATAATTATTTGTGATGTTTGGTGGAATATAAAAATGTATGTAGATATTAGAACCCTGTATGCAATAAACGATAAGTTAACAACACAATTTTTCAGGCTTTTCACACTTTTAATATCATTTTTCAATATCACTATTGAATAGAAAATTCTAGTGGCGAACTTGTGCTTAACTGCTTGTAATCGCACATGTTAAAGTAGCACGAGCAGTTATGAGTGGATAATTTTTCAAAGATAAAAATCACTTTAGGTGCGCACATTTGGTGGATTAGAAAGCTATAATAAGTTAAGCGAACATATGGTCCGTTTCATAACTGTATCACCATCTAATTTTTCGGTCACATATCATTCGGTTTTTCCAAATTTACGATGACATCTTGCCATAATTGCTCTTCTATTCCACCAATATACCGTATTATCTCATCCTTTAGTTCTTGAATTGTTGCTGGTTTATTGGCATAGGACTTACTTTTGAGATAACCTTAAAGAGATAAGCCCAAGGGTGTCAAATAACACGATGTCTGTGGCCAATTGACCTCACCATTTCGCGAGATAGGAGTCAACAAAAATATACGAAAGCGTGGAAACATTGGAGTCAGCGCTTCGTCCGGAATGGCAACGAATTTTAGAGACTCACATTCGTACAGCGTGTAATATCTTCATCAGAAGACTTGAAACCATCATCCAAGGAAATTTAATGTATTTTCAACATAGTCTTAACGTATTAAATAAAAAGATTCTTAATTGACGAAACTACAGCATTTTTAATTTGTAACACTTTGAGTGACGGATCCTCGAAATTTGATTTAAATTGCTTCGTTTTGCTGTTATCTGTTATGCTAGTGCTAGTATGTTTAATCCTAAAATACATTCGAGATCTGAAAAGTAATTCTTTCACTTTTTGCTCAGAAAACTGTGAAAAATTAATACAATTAGCTTTACAACTCAAAAAAGCACACAAGAGTGTATTACCTCTACTATGTATACACCAGTACTTCTCTTTACATTGTTACAGTTTGCGTTTTTTAGCAGTTACCTCCTTAGAAAACATTTTTGCTAGAACCTATCTTATGTTGTTTGTAGTCAGATACGCAGCATATCCAAAGTATCAACAAAAATAAGTTTCCTTTTTTTAAATTGGCGCCAATTTGGGAAATCAAATGATGATCTTGAATTTGACTTAGAGGTCAAATTTCAAGGTTACTTCAAGGTTGTGCCGACCGATTCAAAATATTTACAAAAATTATTTTTGCCCGCAAATCTCTATACATTTTTATTTTTCTGCCTGGTCATCAAAGGGTAGGATGCAACGCTCCCTGTTAAGTGGTATAGTTTGGTTTTGAGAGAGAATGCTGTGCTTACGGACGTTTTGGAAGAAAATAAAATCCTGGGAAGGGAAGAAACGTATTCGGGTGAAATTTAAAAATTACGGCGCCATCAATAAAAATAGGTAATAAAATATAAAAAAGATAATTTTGTTTGCCATTTTTACTTTTCCCACTATAACGAAGTTATATTGGGTAAGTATTGTAATCGCGAAAAAAATGTTGTTCCATATTTCCACATTTCACGACGAATTAGGTTACCAGGACCCCGAAAAACCGATCAGCAAAATGTCGTGTCCGTCCTTTCATCCTTCCAGTCGCACATTTTTATTATTTTTGTGTTGCCTCCCATTCTCACAAATATTGATAGTTTTGGTCGAAATTTTGTACAAAGATAGATTTTAGTAATAAGCAGTTTGTATTAACTTTTAGGTCCATTCGAGTATAGAATAGAGGGGCGTGCGTGGGGGTCGTTTTGACAAAGAGGAGTAATATAAATTTGTTTATCTGTTTACCGAGGTAATGTCGAACTTTCAGAAGAAATATTTTTCTACACTTAATACACCTTGCAAATTCCAACAATTGTTCCCTAGGTGACTTTAAGATAAAATTATTAGATTACCGTGGAATATGGAATTTAAATTTCAATTTAGCTAAAATACTTTGCTGGTGGGAAACAGTAGTTGTTCAATCCTACGGGATTGATGGAAAAATCATCACTGCAGCCAGACGAGTAACCTGAGAATAAACGAAAACATAACTACAAAGGGACTCATCTTATAAAGCACTTAATTTATGATCGACTTATCTAATTGAGAATTCGATGGTCACAACTGCAGCCTGCATCTTCACCTAAAATTAGAAAATAAATCTTAGTATTAAAACTTTTATATAAATTAATCCAATTACCAGGCAAAACGCAGATTTTGTTTGTTTGTTGATTGCCACTTTGACAAAGTTTTTATTGTAAAATTAAATTGTACTAAAATTAGATTTACAGTGAGAATAGTAGTACTTGACATTTTACAGTGAGAATAGTAGTACAACTCGAATGGTATAAACCATAGTTTAGCTAGTTAGATATAGATGGCATTATGCACTAGAAATTATATAATTTATTACGAAAATTGCAAATCATTGAAAATCGTATCCATTAAAATCACTGTTTAATTTGAAGCTGGACAGATAAGAAGCGGTCAAGACAAAATATCATGTGTAAAATACAGTCCACTTGAATAAATATAATAAATAAATTAAGTATTGTAACGTTTGTGTAAACCTGTGGGTGTAATTTATTATTGTAACCTACCGTTGTGCAAAACCGTGAAGAAATTTGAACCAAGTACCGACCATTATCATTGCGGTCTACCATCAGTTTTGAGAAATAAGCACCCAGATTTGCCAAAAGGGAGAATTTTCAACGGTGTCCAGTCATTTTCCAATTTTCCATTTGAACCAGAAAGCTGAGTTATTGACAGTAGTGTCAACATTTAAAAGTAATTATATCTAGTGAGCTTTTAAATATAGCAATGAAATGATATTCCCGTTTCTATGACAGTGACATTTCTGTGACGTTTTATTGACATTTCAATTATTGAAATTGCAACGACATGTTGATCGATACCTTATTTGTGGGTTGCTTTAATAAAATCGCCTTTAAAGGTATATTTCTGAGTAATAAATTCACTTGGTATTCAAAGCCGTATAAAACTCTTAATAGCAAATTACTATGGGAGGCTTTAAAATAATATCACTCCATTAGGGTGGAGCAGGTTTAGGAGAGCTAGGAGAGCTCTATGACAAGGATGTGGGATTCGGTAAAAATGATAACTAACGTTAATTCTGATTTTGTATTGTTTGTGTTTTATTATTTTGTTCACAGCGATGCCCCGTCCAGACTGAAGCACTGAGTAAAGAATTATATCAGTCAATTCCCACGTTGCTCATATATAATATTGTGATGTGAAGAAACGGCACAAATTTTCAGAAAATAAATTTTTCAACGTTGTGGATGCTCTCTGAATGAAATAAATTAAATTCTTAAAGATTTTCAATGGTATACTAAACTGATCTAATTGTTAAAGGTCGAAAATGAGTGAGTGAGTGAATGAGTGAATGCATCAGTGAACCGCTACAGGACTCCGCCGCAAGTGATTTTCTCTCCTTAGGGAATAATTCAGTGAATAATAGCAATACAAAATCGTTTGTGTGTACGAGGGCATAATGTTTGATCAGAGGAGAGAATTCCGACTCAAGCTAGGTCGATCGATTGAAATGTTATGGTTTTTTCCATTAATCGATAAGATAAAATGTTTGCGTAGTCGACGTAAGACTTTCAACGTACCTTCGTGAGCACTTAAGATCTTCTTTCATGATTGCTCGGATTTTAAGTAGAACGATTGGTATTTCCGAACTCCAATGCATTGTGTTGGTTCTAACTCTGTGAATAGTTTTGACTCGAATTGAGTTCCTTGATCAGTTGTGATTTGTAGGGGCACGCCGAATCGTGATACGCATTTGTTGACGAATGTAGTGGCAATGGTTGTAGCTAACATGTTTGTCATGCTTCGGGTAAGGGAGTGAAGCGATCGACTCAGGTGAGTAAGTATGTGTATTCATTAGACGGAGGAAGTGAACCTACGATGTCTAAGTGAATATGTGCGAATCGACCAGGTGCGGGATTTCGAATTTTCCATGGAGTGATTTTATGTGCCTTTGTAATTTGGCACGTTGGCAGGATGAGCGAGAATGAGCCCAATTACCAACGTCTTTGCTTAAACTGGACCAAAAGTAGCGAGCGGTATTACGAGTTACTCCAGGATGCGAAATGTGATGCAGTGGTCCGAAGATGGTTCGACGCAGTGGTTCTAGTTTCATTGATGAACTAATGTGACATTCGGAACCAGAAAGTAAATTCTGCAGTTTTAGGCCAGCGTTCTGTGTGTTGCAATTTTTTGTAAGTCGATTTGAGTCTCAAGCTGTGCGGGATAGTGTGTCCGCGATAACGTTGTCATGTCCGTGAACATGTTGGATGTCCATTGTAAATTAACTGATGTAATCCAAGTGACGAGATTGCCTTGGATTACGTCCAGTTTTTGATTGAATTGCTCTAGTCAGAGGCTTATGGTTAATATAAATGGTGAAGTCCCGACCCTCGACAAAATATCCGAAGTGTTTGACTGCCAGATAAATTGCGAGTACTTCCCGATCGAATACGAAATATTTATTTTCGGCATCCGAGAGTTTTTTGGAGAAGAATCCCAGAGTTCCCCAACACTCGACCATCACTTCAGTCGCTCAGTGGGTGTGCTAGAAGTGTTATTCCGGCCAATTCCGCTTATAGCGACGTGAATGCTTGTTGACATTTGTCCGGAAGTTTTTGGGCGCCTTGGGTTTTTTAAGTAAATCTGCCAAGTGGCTGTGAATTAGTGCGAGCGTTTGTGCGAGTTTTGGTACAAATCGGTGGTAGTGATTTACCATACCGGTAAAATGGTGAACGTGTTCAATTAAGGCTGTAGCTGGGAATTCCCTAATGGAGTTAATTCGTTCTTCAGACGACAGAATACCATTAGGGGTGATTTTGCTGCTGCTTTTTGTGTTGCCCCTCAGTTTGGGATGCCACAAGAATATCGCCAATGTAGACGAAACTAAAATCGAGATGGTGAACGATTTCGTTAATAAAACGCTGAAACGTTTGCCCGGCATTGCGTAGACCGAATAGCATTCGAGTGAATTCGAAGAGGCCAAAGGGTGTTGTGATCGCCGTTTTATGAACGAATTCAGGTGCGACGGGAATTAAGTGGTATACCCTGACCAGATCAATTTTGGAGAATATTGTGCATCCATGAAAGTGCATGGAAAAGTTTTGGTTTAGTCTACGATAATCTCCACAAGATCTTCAATCTTGATTTGTTTACTCACCATATGAAGTGGACAAGAGACGGAAATGGCCTGCGAATTCCTAATTCCAACATGTGCTGGGATTCTGTAAAAGCGGCTTTGCGACGTATTTGATCTAGCCTCCGTGGTCTTGACACAAGCAGATGGCCTGCCATGCGACAATGTGATGAACCTTGTTATGACGGACTAGCATTTTATAGTTAGGCTTTGCTGCCAAAGAATGAAATTTCTCGAGCAAAGTGCCATAGCCATTGCCAACCGTGGAATGGATCGGTGTCGTTGTGTCGACGCGAACCATTGTGGCATTAATTGACAGACGTGTGGCTGAACCAACTAGCGGTTTGTTTTTTAGGTCGACCAGAAGTTCGAATTTGCTTAGAAAATCGGCGCCAATAATCTGACGATTCACCGTTGCTATACTATGAAAGCATGGGTGAAAGTACATTTGAGTCCATTGTTAACCTACAGCAATTTGGAATTGGCGGCCGAAAGAACTAGATCATTTGATGTAGTGTAAAAAAGAGGATTCATATATTGTTTTGCTGGAATAACCGAAAGGTCAGCACCATTGTCGATTAGAAAAGTCGAGTGGTTTGTTTGGTCATATATGAATATTTTGTGTTTTATGGGTGTTGTGCGTTGCCGTCTCGACACGGTGGATTTATTGTTTTTTTGGGTAGATAATATTCACCTCCGTGTTGTTCATGGATTTACTTGAGCTTGGACCGAATTTACGAATTTTTTTGCTTAAACATTTCTGCCATTTTTATAGTGATATCAGCACATCCCTCATGTGTTTGACAGCTTCCTGATGAAGACCGCCGGTTTTGTGATCGGCTCCTGTTCGATTTATTCGGTCTTCGGGTGTTTGCGAACTAGTGGTAGGACGTTGTTCGTCTCGACCCGCACCGATGAGCTAGTTGGCATAAAAGCCGAGATTTGCTGCTTAGGCTCGATTGCCTCGCACATCTTAACGGCTGTACGTGCGAGATCATCAAGAGGGGTAGCACATGATTGTGCCGCCACTGCGACCTTGATAATCTCGGCCAATCTTCTGATCCATAATGACTTGATTATTGTTTCTGACAATTGATTGCCGGCTAAAGTTTTGATTTGTCTGTGCGTTTCAGACGGGCGTCGATCTCCCACGTCCTGACCTGTCAGGAGTGCTTCTAGTTGCCGCAGTGTTTTTTTAAGGATCAGGTACATTTCGTGTTTTGGTGGATCCACGAATATGTCAGCTATTACATTGCTCGCGGTTGAGGAAAGAGCCCAGAAGGGCAGGAGCTTAACCAGCATTGATGTTCTTTAAAATATTTGGTGATCCATATCAGTGTTATTTTCCTCAAACATAATTGCGGTTTGATTCATTGTGGTAGTTCTTGTTTTAATCGTCCGGTGACTTCCTTCAAGTATACCTAGGCTTGGATATTGATGCTAACCTAAATTGGGGGAATCCAATGTCAAAAGATTAAGATACAGCTCAATTCTGCTCTACTCTATTTATTTGTTATGTAAATATTGTCCTACATAGGTTTTGCTTAATTTTTATTACGCTTGTGCTGAGTCTCCACTGACATGGTTTGCCATGTTGAAGTGGGATTTACATGAACACTTTGGGTGAAGTCGTTATTCTTTGAAATAATAGAACAATTTAACAATGCAAATTAAATCTGAGACGTTATATCGTTCGTGGCCTAGTGGTAATATAGTAGAGCAGCGTGGTAAAAGGTCTTGGGTTCGATTCCTCTCAAAGCTATTGCTGCTTTTTGCTATATTTTTGTTTGTTTTTTATCTCCATATCTGCAATCTTTTCTGGGGAACAATGTACTTCCAACTCTTCCATAGTTCCCTTTTAACGTCCTACCTTACGCCGTTGCCAGCCAACTCGAAGACGTACGGCTATAGACCCGCTTTTGTTTAAACTTTAAACCACTTGCACATTGCATTGCTTCATGCCAGTGTCCCGATCCAACCGCCGTACCTTTAACCACTGCGCCGTTTAGTATAGGTAATGCGATATTCATTACCGTGAACGTTTCTTTTTTGACAAATTTTTATTCCGTTAAAAAAAACATTCACGAACATCGAAAAAACATCGAATAGTGGAAAACAGAAAAAATGTTCTGTCAAATTATGCCATTTAACAACAATTTTAAAAGTATACAAGTGTGTGCACAGTAAACATTAACAGTGAAACAGTGATTTGATATTTTCAAATAGCGAGCAACTTAGGGTGAAAAGATTGGAATTTAGTGCGCTGTATGCGTCAAATTCATATGATTCCATTTAACAAAAGTGTCTGGTTACAAAACATGAAGATGGAAATCCTAGTCTTCAATGGAATTTTTCCTTTTGGAACCCAGAAAGCTCTCGACATATGGTTGTTTCTAACGGCATTAAAAAAGTAATACGCACTAAAAGCACTAAAATGGAGTTGCTGTTATTAACCAAAACACGATATGCCGCAGCATCATTATTAAAATTAAAACAACTCGGAGGACTAGCACCAGTGGTGGTTACAGAACACCCTTACCTAAATAATTCAAAAGGTGTGGTTTTCTGCCGGTATTTAATTTCCTTATCGGAAGAAGAGATTAAAGAATGATTTTCATCCCAAGGATTTATTGATGTGAGAAAAATTAAAAAGATGATTGGGGGCGAGTTGCACGATACGGCAGCCATGGTACTTACTTTCAATATACCAACCATTTCGGAGACTATACATGCCGGATATAAGTTCGGGTATACGAAAAAGTGATGCAGAAATACATTAGTTTGCTTTAAATGCTTTGAGGATTTGGAAGTCCTCCACGAGGAACCTTGTATTGTGCTAAAGTGCGTCAATTGCAAGGGCTGTCATACCAGCATTAGTAAAAAGTGTCCGGCTTATAAGAGAGAAGCGAAAATTATGAAGATTGAACAACATACCGTATGACTTACTTTGAAGCAAGAACGCAATATTATAGGACATACACTAATACAACCCACAAATACAGCAACCGATGCAACGCCAACAGCTACCACAGCAACACCAACAGCAGGAATCAAAATCTCAACAATCAATTCAAAAATTTCAACCACAGCTACCTCAGACTCAGACATAAAACCCTACACAAATATCTCACGTAAGTGAACTACATCTTTCTCAACAAGAACAACAAATAATAAACAATAAATCAGAGCAACTATCTCAACAAAACATTTACAAGAAGAGAACACACATTACCACTATAACAAAATCAACAAAATTCAATCATCAGAACAATTGCAACCGCAACAAGAGAGACAGTCAAATATTCAACAAAATCAACATCACAAATCACAATTATTAAGAAATTCAGGAAGATTTAACTTCCAACCAACACAAAACCATTTGTACAATAACCAAATAAGTCACAGTAACAAGGATTATGCATATCTCAGCCCAGCTGATTAAAGTTACTGCGCCATGACAACTAGCTAAATTTGATTGTAGCCAAATATAATCCATGGGTTTTACCACTAAATGAAACCAAATTTAAACTGACATATAAACGTAAGCTGAAAGGTTATAAACTAGTAACAAATACCCCACTGGACCCTTCTGGTTCAGGAGAAGCTGATCTACCAATTAGAAATTGTATGTCATTTATTCCTCTCCAGATCACTACAAATTTACAAATTGCTGCTTGTAAAGTAGACTTGGCCGCCTCATCAATAACCACCTGCTCAATTTACATCTTTCCGATCATCACCATCAATCTTCAGTCCCTTATGCAGTTAGTGTCTGCACTTCCGAGGCCCATTGTCCTGGTATAGGAGATTTCAATGCTCATAGCCCTCTTTTAGGGTCTCCTTCGGAAAATATCATAGTAAAGAAAAAATTGTTCATGAGGTCATTAGTCGTACGTCTCTAGTGTATATCAACGACGGATCTCCAACTTATATCCACGGAAATGGTGCCCAAACACATACCGATTTGGTTCTATGTTCTCCCGAGATTGCATATAAATGGAAATTTAGCGTGGTAGACGACTTGTATAGTATAGTGACCATTTTCCAGTTATGTTATAACCACAAAATTCGGAAGAAACATCAAGCAGGCTGGTATTTATATTCTGATCTGGCCAATATTACAAATATTTCTCTAGACTAACTCATCGACGACATTGTAGAGTAAATCTCAAACATTTTAACACAAGCTGCTAGATCCAGTATTCCAGTATATTCTCTGCTGTACGGTGGTTAAATAAAGTAGTCCCATGGTTGTCGGCCGAAATTAGAACAGCTATTTTTGATAGGAAAGAAATTCTTAACATTTTCCAAAGGAACCTTCTACTGATAATCAAATATTATTTAAAAGAGCTCGGTTACGAGCTAAAAGACTTGTAGGACAAGCTAAACAATCTTCTTGAAATGAATTCCGAGGTAAAATTGGCCAGAGGAGAACTAGTGAAGAGTTGTGGAGTAAAATTACGGTAAATCATACTCCACATATCCGCAACAACAACATTATTTCAATTCTTCTTCGGAAAACTATTCGACCGATTTAATTCTACCCAAGAATTTCTTAGAGAACCGTTTCAGTCTAAGCCAGGGGGTGTGGTTCAATGGAGTTGAACGCTCCTTTTAATGTGATTGAGCTAAGCGTAACTCTCAAAAGAAAATCTCATGACAAACAAAATGTTGAACAATTTAACTTCTCTCAATAAAATCCATCTTTAGAACATTTTTAATTCCTTATGGTCCAAACGAGCTTTTCCTTAACAGTGGAAGAAAACTGTTATAATTGCGATACCTAAAAATCCAAAAGCAAGAACACTTATAGCATTCCGCCCAATCTCATTTATTAGCAATGACGGTACAGTGATGGAACCTATGGTCAATGAAATACTAATTTGGTATTTAGAAAAAAATCAACTTTTGACACCCGAACAATTTGTAGTTGAGGCATTCGAAGACTCCTCACATCTGACCTGTATTTTTTCGATCTCGAGACAGCTTACGACAGAGTGTGGAGGTTATGAATAGTACAACAACTGGCAAAATGGAAGGTACATGAAAATGTCTTACGTTTTATCTGGAATTAATTAAAAGATCGTATTTTCCAAGTTATGATAGGAATTGTCAGGTCCGTTGTATTCACATAGGAAAACTGTGTGACAACCGATTTTAGTTTAGCCGTAACACTTTTTCTCATCGCAATTGACTCTATTAGACATGTATTTTTCCAATACAAAGTTAAGTTCGTCTTATATGCCGATGATTTAACCGTATTTTATGAGAATCAAAAACAAGAGATTAATGCATTTCTGTTGAAAATGAAATTGCACACCCGCGGTCTATACATACTGAACGGAAATCAGTTAGAAAATGTCCAAAACTCCAAACACATACATTTTTGGGAATAAATCAGTTGTTTACGCAATAATAATAAAAAACTGATTGTTGGAGCATAAGGATGTTGCATAATTACATACATACTTTTAAAACTAATTTTTTTTTATGAGGTACAAAGCTTGCATTGATATCACTTAACCAGTGAATTCACTAAATTCACACCAACATACAGATTTAAAAGGAAAATAATTCCTTGAACTTCTGCCAATTTATCTCATGAAACAATTAACAAGTCCCCCGTTGACAATTTTAAAACCACGTATACAGAGTAATTATGCTGTAACCATAAAACCAACAACCAAAAAAAAAACTTAGTTAACGATAAAAATCCTAAACTTTATACCAACACACCATATTAACATATAAAATTGTACCTTTTTGTGTTATCCTCGTTATATATTGTTGTATTTTAATTACGATTGTAAAATAACGGCCATGGCTGACGTTATAACAAAAAAAAAAATATTTTATTTTTAGTTTAGATATCGATAAAAAGTTTCAAACCAAATTTAATATTTTTTGTATAAACCAGCCTCATCCCGCCCACAAGGGATTAATATTCAGAGTAACAATAATAATAACTTTGCTCCTCACAATTTGTATACACATATATGTACCAAAT
Source organism: Tipula helvola (assembly GCA_963556165.1). Classification (NCBI taxonomy): domain Eukaryota; kingdom Metazoa; phylum Arthropoda; class Insecta; order Diptera; family Tipulidae; genus Tipula; species Tipula helvola. Next base: position 73,329,562 of record OY744481.1, read on the forward strand.
ATTCAGTCGATACGTTATTATTTTTAGGGTCGTCGGGATCTTGCTTGCTTGCTGTTATTATGATTGGGTTATGATGTCTCATACCATCTATATATCCTCGTATACAAATATCCAAGTTAGTTGTTTATATTTTATGAATCAAATTTAATTTTATTGATATGATTTGTTATCGTTTTATAGAAGAAAAATATATTTTATAATCAAATAAAGAATTTTATGTTTGTATGTGTGTGTATCCCTACTTTTTATCTTGAAAAATATAACGAAGTTTTCTTTATTTGCTGTATTAAAGTTCGTTTTAAAATTTAAGTTGATTTAAAGTTTTGTTGGAATACAAAAATAAGTATTATGTGTATTTATGTCTGGTATTATACTTATAAAGAACAACGGTCATGAGTCTAAAGGGTTCCTGATTAAATTAAAATGTTGCACCTAAATATTTGAAGTAGTTTAAATCCCTGGTTAGGTCAATATACAACGTAATTAAGAAGCAAAAAATAATTCCTAAAGTTAAAATACCTTCAATTAACAAATTTTACGCAAAAAAACATAAAAAGTAACGTTTTTTAATCCTTTTTGTTTTTTCGTCCCTATCCGTTTTGATTATCAGTGATTTCTGTTAGCTCAACCATAAATTTTATATTTAACTTTTTAATTATAAATAAATGAACACAAACAAAGCAAGATTATTAATTAAATTGTAAATGTGTGTTTATTGTGTGCATAACACATAAGACGACCTCTCCAATTCGGAAAAATATGTAATGCTATTGCCGGATTTTAACCCTTAAATGACACATGGGGTCCAGTGGACCCCAGACTTTTTTCAATCGTACATGTTTCCTCCGGAAATGCATCTCGTGTCCCCTCCCTTGCTACAGTTGAGATAGTGCACTACCTGTTTACGTACTCAGCGCAAGCCGGTTGGGTGCTAGCAGCTGTGTAGAAATGTCCAAAATCAAGGTGGGGTCCAACGGACCCCAGTATGTCATATAGGTATATTTGTGTGAAAATCGGGCGAATTTTTAGGCATCTCAACTCTAGCAGACCTAGAGCGAGAGATATGCCTTATATCCCAGCTGCTGACATCTGTCTGTAAACAAACTAATTCGAAAGGTACTTATCAGATTTTCAAGAAACAGAGACAGACTAATAGACCTTGACCAGACAAGAAAAATGTGATATGACTAAGATCTCTAGGTGATCGGATTTGACAAAAATTGAATGAAAATATTTGTATTGTATACGAAATAATTTTTCAAAGTTGTTTTTGCCGTTTTTTGTGTTGTTTTATTATTTTTGGCCATGAATGAGACTGCGCTCGTTGTTAAAATTTGTTTAGTTTATCACATTTCTTTTGATGTTGACGTATTATTACATGGCGTATAATTTGCAGAGTCGAACCGTCCGAGAAGTGCTAGAACCCATCGACGAATCATCTTCAAAAGGAGAAGATAACGTGTTTGAGGACAGTAAAGACAATGATTCAGACTTTTCGATGTGCAGTGCTCCAGAGGGTGCCATGGAAATAGACCAGAAAGATATGGGAGATGGTACCTACTTTGGATCAACGGCCTTTGTATGCAGTAGAGCGTCGAGCGGCTGGCCAGAGCCGTGGTCGGCCATCTTCGACTATAAGAAAAAGCAATGGTGGCAGAAGAAGTTCTGCCGATTTGCTCGTTGAAAACGGAGTTAGTAACTTGAAGAATCAACTAACTCAATGACAGTCAAATATATATTTACATATACTTCCTCCACGATCAATTAAATGACGGTTTGATTTTCATTATGTAGAAATGAATATAAATCAAGTTTAAGACAAAATATAATAATTTTACTATTTTTCGACTTTTGTATTAAATTTCAATATTAATAATAAAATATTAAAAATATTTTAAATATAGCATTTTCAAGTCAAATTCAACACTTTTTAAACCAAATTCTATAAATTTCAAAGCAAATTCACACAAATGGAAATGGATTCTAAAATGGTTTTAGATGAAGTTCTGGAGTACGGCCAATTAGGAAGAAACTCGATTATTTCTTAACCGATTTTGATGAAATTCGACATGCACTATGGAAATGTGATTCTAAAATGATTTTTATGTAAAGCTCTGGATTATAATCAGTTAGAAAGGTGCTCTCTTATTTAGAAAGATTGAATTACATAGCGTTTTCTAGTCAAATTCAGCTACTTTGGCAGAAGCAAAGTTAATAATTTGTAAACCAAACTCAATAAATTTCAAACTTAAATCAACATTTTTTATTATAAAAAGCATCAAAATATTCATATTATTTTAGATAATTTATAAATTTAATTCACGCAGTTTCTTAATTCAAATTCGACAGTCATACACATATCATATATGTACATATGTTCATTGTTCTTACATATAATTTTAAAAAAAAAATTGGTATTGTAATTAAATATAATTATTCTAAAAAAACGGGGTCGTAACGATATCCCGCATTTCAAAATCCCGCTTTATCAAAATCCCGCTCAAGAAAAAATCCCGCTTTTCAAAATCCCGATTCTGCAAAAATTAAAATCCCGCTTTTCAGAAAATCCCGATTTTTAGTTTTATTTTACTTTATAAAATTTTCCTTCACCAGAAAGCACGGCTCGAATTAAAAAAATATACGTCTTTCAAATTTCAAAACCAAGATTTTGAAAAGCGGGCAAACTTACCTTCCCCTAAAAAAACAATAATAAAAAATAAATTCAACATACATTTTAATTCTAATGGCTGACTTGAAATTGCAAAGGGCAATTTCATTATCATGTTTAAAAAATAGTTCGAGCAGTCAGCAGGTGTTATGTTTAGGATGGCCTGTTCAATTATATCTGTCAAACTATTTTCTTCTTCTTCTAGATCTGCTAATACATTTTTAGTGCATAATTTCACTTTTGAAAATAAATTTTTCACAGGACTTAACATTTGGCGAATATGGAGAAAGAAATACGAGTTTGTGTGATACGCTTTGAATTAAATTTCTTACATTCTCGGTTTTGTGGATTTTTGCATTGCCATAATAAGGCAATATTTATGTGAACCGGTTCCCCGTAGTTTTTCAAACAATTCTTGTAGGAAAGTACAATAAATTGTTGAGGTTACTTACAGTATAGTTTTTAGTATTTTGCCAATTGTTGGAATTTCTGAGGTATATTAACAGTAAAAAAAAAACAATGGGCGAGTTCACGCTCAACTCGCAAAAGAATTATGTGAAAACCTTTAACTATTGAATCATTTCAAGTCTCTTCAGTGGGCCTGAGAAGCCAATGCAGATAGACGGCTGCTGTTCGCTCAGTATTTAAACTACACTACAATTTTGGTTTAAAAAGTCAATAAGTTATTCTATTCTGGATTTGGAGGACGAATCTTACCGACATTAATTGTTTGATTGAAAATTGAAATTTATAACCGACTATATTTCAGTCTAGCCATGTCTTCGTGAGCTTGAGCAAAGTACAGTTCCGTTAAGTTAATCATCTAAACCTGCCCTGAACGCTTTAAAATTCATCATTAGATACTTGTACACAGCAATTGTTGAAGATTCCATATTTAGACTTTCTAATCTATATGAACAAAGCAAAATGGCATCGCTGATTTGATTGATTTTAACTAAAAGAAATAGGGCGGTTCTATTAGACAAAGGCGCTATTTTGAATGTAAAATCAAAGCATCTGGAAAAACGGTAGCATGTATCCCTGTGGCTTCTTCCTTGCACGTATCTTTAGAAAATGGCATTCGAATCTGTTTACCATTATTATAGTTTTTGTTTTCTATATCCCCCCCATAACCAAACTCAGCAACAGCATGAGCAATACTAAACAATAAACATAGCATACAACCGTACCGATTAAACAATTTCAAAATTATTATTTTATTATGTATCAATGTATAAGTGCCTTTGTCCATGACTAACGTATAATATGCTCATTATACGTTTGTTTCATCACTTATAATGATATCCATTATTCACTGCTAGTTTATCTAGTAGTCTTTTCTTTCATTATTCAATACTTCCAAGCAAATTATTTGATTTTTGAAATTTTATCTAGTAGTCTTTTGCCATTTTCATTATTATTAAACTGTGACGTCAAAATGTCGACGAAAATTATTTGAAGAGTATTTAAAGCATTTGATTATAAAACATAATGATATTTGTCGGTCGTGGACAAAGTATCGTATTCTACTCGCATATAATGGCTGTTATTCACTCAGATGATTTACGACACTCGCCTATCGGCTCGTGTCGGCAAACTTCATCTTCGTGAATAACAGCTATCATTATATGCTCGTTGAATAATATACTATTTTCACAGCTCGCTGAGATGTATAAAACTATACTCAAAAAAATCTGACATATTTTAGCTGTCAAATTATCAATCTATTCAAATTTTCAAATTTAAAATTAAACCAGTATAACACAAACCAATACACTTATTGCAAACAAATTTTTTTGTATTCGCCTTTTCACGCAGAGTATTTGACATCTGGTGAACGGTTTTACAACTTCGCCAAAGGTGATCAACCGGTAAATAAATGTATAATTAGACATGTTTCTTTGTGAATTTATTTCAAAATTATCGTTTTTTTGCAATTAGAACATGAAATTCATTTAGAAAGATAATTAATTTATCAATAATATTCGAATTTAAATATAAATGCGGTACATAAATAACCGGTTATCACCTTTGGCTCGTAAAAATCGTAGCGCCTCTTGCGGCGCTTTAAAGGCGAATATGCATCGTAATTTTGGTGGAGTTAATAAAAACAAGTAAATGCTTTCTTTTACTTCCGTTTGTAAAGTGTTTGCTGTATTTTAATAAATTAGTACTTGATGATTTACCTGGTTGTGTATGGAGAACATTAAGTTTAGTTTCGAAATATATTTTGATCAGAATAGTCGTAATTGTTAATGAAAAATTTCCCCTTTGATAAAATTGATTCATTTTGATAAAAATAATGGTTTTTCGGTTATTAGGTCAGGATTGGTCACCAGCTTTTGTCGTTTGGCCATTTGTAGTTTAACAAAAAAAATCTTTTTAAATTTAGAAGAATTGTTTGTCCCGGTTCGCATCCCACTAAAAAACATTGAACACTTTTTAACTTATTTTGGTAGGAAATAATTGGGTCAGGATTGGAGCCACTTTCTACAAAAAATTTGCAGAAAAGGAAATACTCCTTTTTAGGAAATAAGCATAAAAAATCCAAAATTGAGTTACATATAAGCAAATTCAAATTGGATTGCCCATGTTCATTCCTATGTATATACATACATTCCTAAACATGGTGTTTCTAGTTAGAATAGTTTTATTTGGTTACTTTATTGAACGCAATTAAGACATTAATAGTTTGTAGGGTTACCAATTGAGTCATTTTCGGCGTGAAACTTAACCTCCGGTCTCTGGATCAAGATTAAAAAGCTCTGATTCTATATTGATTTCACCTATTGTTAACCAAAGCGTTTATTTTGGTCAAACACCACAGAAATTAATGAACAGATATGGAAGTTCCATGTCAAGTATTTACATAGAAATATTCAATCAAAAAAATGTATTCCTGCTCTAATCTAACCAGTTAAGACAGAGACAATATAATTCAATATTATCATACATATTTCGCTTCTCTTCTTTGTATAAAAAACAAAAAAGAAGAGAAGCGAAACATATTATTGTATTATATTTTCCCTGTCTTAACTGGTTAGATTAGAGCAGGAATACATTTTTTTGATTGAATATTTCTATGTAAATACTTGACATGGAACTTCCATATCTGTTCATTCTTTTCTGTGCAAACACATTAAAAAAACATTAAACGTTGAAACTACAAGATATCTTCGTAAACTATTTTAGATTTCATGAAGGTCGACATTTTTCGAATAACTACACAGCCACATAAAAAAAAAGTTTTCGACCCAGAAGACAGACCCCCTACCCCTATGTATTGTGATGCGCTGAATCCGAATTTCAGCATAAAAATTATTTTTATTGTGTCAATTTCCCGTTATCACCCCCATTTCACCCCTATATGCGAAAAAAAAGTTTTCGACCCAGAAGACAGACCCCCCTATCCCTACGTATTTTGATGCGCTGATCAGGGTTAAAAGAGGGGTGATTACGGGACCCGCATATAGGGGTAAAATGGAGTGATAACGGAAAATTGATACGATAAAAAAAATTGTATGCTGAAATTAGGATTCAGCGCATCAAAATACATAGGGGTAGGGGCCTGTCTTCTGGGTCGATTTTTTTTTGTGTGTGGCTGTGTTTCAACCCGCATATAGGGGTAAAATGGGGGTGATAACAGGAAATTGACTCGATCAAATTTTTTTTTTATGCTGGAATTCGGATTCAGCGCATCATAATTCATAGAGGTAGGGGGGTCTATCTTCTGGGTCGAAAACTTTTTTTTTTGTGTGGCTATGTTTCAACCCGCAAATAGAGGTAAAATGGAGTGATAACGGGAAATTGATACGATAAAAAAAAATTGTATGCTGAAATTAGGATTCAGCGCATCAAAATACATAGGGGTAGGGGCCTGTCTTCTGGGGCGAAAACTTTTTTTTTATGTGGCTGTGAATTTTATAAAAATGGAAACGTAGCTACCGAAATGTTAAGAGAGGCAGCAGTCCGAAAATATGAAAATTAAATCACAAAAGCCATCTTATCTAACGCCTAAAGGATCCCACGGTTTCCATCGAAAAAGGTACTCTGTCCTGGAAACAGTGTTGTGCTAACAGATGTGTTATCATATAAATTAGAAAATGGGCCGCCATGAAATTTGCTAGATTTTTTTACAAACTCCGGAACAGACAAACGTGTTTTGGAAAATTTTCATTTATCTTAAATTTTTTTTTACATCTTTACCTATGGCATTTATTTTGTATTTTCTTTAAAAATTAATAATTTTAAATTAATTTTTTGTATTAATTAGTATACAAATGGTAAGGAAGTCGAAATTTATAAAACCGTGAGGATCTGTGATGTCGCATTCATCACTGTTATCTAAGGTTAATGGGTAACGATCGAAATGTATAGCGGCTGTGCTAATCTTGGCTAAAGAAAATGCAGTTCAGGAAATTGGGATTCAAATTTTTACTCCTAAATATTGTGAACGGTTAATTGTGAGGTGTAGCAGTTGTGCTCTAATCTTAGCAGTTCATTTGCATATTATTTTATGTTGGTCGATTATGTACACTCTATGACGAATGAGCTTCTGCTCAAAATGGAGTGTACCAAAATTTGTGTAAAAAATAAATATTTTTGCCGACTGTATATTCTCGGGCGGAGCACTTTGGAAAGTTGACTACAGTAATAATGTGATGCTTTTCAAATTGTAGTTTATATAAAAATGAGGAACAGAATATTTTATCCACCGTTAGGTCATGATTGGTTATCAGTTTATCACTAATCAGTCTTTTTGTGACTCATCAACCAATTTTATATATTAACTTTGCAAGAAACTTTTGTTTAAGTTTGCGCACCATTAAAATGAATTAAACAATTATTACTACCATATGGTATTGACTAATGACCGTTTTTTAACGTTTGGTCGTCAGTAGTTTGACATGATAAATTGCAAATTTTAAATTAGATGATAACTCAATTGGAATTCTGAGAGTTTCTTTAATAAAAGGTTACCTATAAGAACGAACAACCATTAAAAACGGGTTCAAATCAATCGTGACATGACGTAAAGTTTTCTTTTAAAATATGGTAAAAAACTCTTCCCAACTCTTCCTAAAGATGACCAAACGATCCTATTCGTCATTTGTATCAAAATACTTAGATGGGAGGCTAAAAAGTCTGAGCTCTATTTCTGCGGGGCTATTTATGAATTCGATTCAAACGTATTAGAGTCTGCGAAGTATTGGATTCCTATTTGAATTTAATCAGAGTCGGCCGTTTCTCATTTAAATCAAATATAAATCTTATACATTCAAATTTGTATCGTATTCAGGGTCCTATTATGAGAAAAACAAATCGCATTTCGTTATTATAAAACGATATTTTCGCAACGCTCTTGGTCGAATGATTCGCCTTCTTATAAAATGCGATAGCGGACTTTTGCAAAATTACAATTGACAAATGCGACTACTCAATAGCAGTCGAATATCACATTTGCGAAGTCATTATGCCGATTACTATTTTATGTATTTAAAATGTATTTTCGCATCCACAAAATCGCAAAAGATGCGAATTGCCCTCCAGATTTTTAAATTTCACGTTGAAAATTCAAAGTTTATAGCGGATTGTATTTTGTCTGAAAATGTCAAGAGTAGAATAGAGTTTTGAGTTCCTATCAAAAAATGCTTATTTTTTAACGGTTATTAAGTGACCCTGGGGCAAGGAAATGGTATTGCTAAGGATATAAAGCGAAATCGTGAAAATATTGAGGCGCACACATTTTACTGAACACTCAGATTGTGCAGATGAAAGATTTACCATTCCAATCCTCCCCCTTCCCCCCCCCCCCCCCCCATTTATAACTTTCGGATTGAAATTCTGGAGACGCTAAATTTACGTAAAATTTATGTGACGCTAAATTTATGTGCCGTCGCTGCTGATATCGTAAAATAATCACTTAAAATCATTAAGCAATTCTTACGATGTTTATAATCGGTGTACGAAATTTGCATTAGTTGTTAACCCCTTGTTGGAACTATATTAAATTCTCGCCAGATGTCGACTCCCAAGTAAAGAAGTTGCTTAAGGTTAGGAAATGAATCCTCATAATTTTTTCTTTATACCATTAAAACAAATTTTCATGTAATTATGTCGCAGCACTCGTTCTTGTTTCTCCGAAAAATCCACCAAAAAACTTTCATGAATTTTTTCTTCATGTGCTACATTTTATACGAGACGGAAGATTTTGTTTATAAAAAGTTTTCTGTTAATATTATTCAATTTAATAATTACAAAAATTTATTTTTAAGGGACTTACAATCTAAATATTCAAATTTTTAAACCAAAAAACAAAACAGATAAAGCTTAAAAAAAAATTGACGGCATATTTTCACAATTTTAATAAGTATTTTAATTATATTTTAAATTTTAAACGAAAAAAAATTAATTAATTAAAATTGGATTTTATTACAAGAAACCGAAAATATAATTATGTACAAACAAATAAAAAGTGAACATTACAAATTTACAGAAGTTCGTTAAATCATTAATTTAATTTAAAGTAAATATTTTGTATTTGTTTTGTGTTTATTCATTAAACTTTTCTAATTGGTGTTGTAAAACTTTTTTGGTTTTTGATCATTTTGACGAACGTATTTTTGGTTCAAGTGGTTGGGTAAAAATTAAATTTTATATTAAAAGTGGATTATTGGTAGTAAAAACGCGACACACAACAACAACAATTATAATAATTTATTCAAGTGCTAAACTGAATTAAATTTTTAATTATCTACTAAACATTTTTTTTGGTTGTTGTTCTTTGAAGCAAAAGAAGATAAAATAAATCGTTTCTTGTCGTATCAGCACAAAATCCTATACATTCACTTAACATAATTTTTCCTCCTTTACTCCCTAATTAAAATTTAAAGATTGCTTGTTCGCTGAAAAAATGTACGTGCTCCTCTTATTAATTTTTAAACAATACAAAGTATGTATACCGAAAAAAACTAGAAATTAACTTGAGCAATACGAAAAAAAAGCTGTAATAGACAAGTTTCGTGCTTTAATCAAAATGAAGATTGATTTTGTGGATAATAGGGTTTGATTTTTTTTTTTTTTTTTTGTCTAATGTTTGATTATTATTTTTCATAGCCGTCCCTGTCAACTGTATATTTATTGTTAAAATTCGTATATACCAAAGTTTATACATTATGATCGGTGATAATCCTTAATTTATATCTCTAATTCTTTACTTTTTATTTCTTTCACGTTTTGGGTAATCCGATTAATTTTATTTCCGACAGAAAGTTAATTAGGATATAGAAAAATTTCAGTAAAAGTTATAATTGAAATATGTCTGTATTTACTTTTACCTCTTTCAAATAAATAATTAGGAAACACCCATCTGGAAATTGTTGACAGGTTATAAAGGAATATGTGTAGCCTACTATCATTTTGTTTCATTATAAGAAAACTTTTTGTAATCGATAAAAAAATTATTTAATATTTACGATAAAATTTTCCACCCCGGGTATAAACATCGTAGGTCACCACATATTATTAGTAGCATTAGTATTAAGTTTTTTTTTCTTACAAATCAATTATTCACAATTTAATTGAGTTCATTATTAAATAATTTGGCGTTGTAACCCTTTAAGTTTGATGGAATTTCTAATGGCATTAGCATAAAAACTTATCCAAATCGGAAAATTCTTTATTTTTATGATATTGATTGGAATCGAAAAAAATTGGAACTACTAAAATTGCTCCAGCTTTTACGGTATACAACGCATTAAAATAATTTTTCAAAAAGTTTCTTATAAATAAAAAATTGATTTTGGTGATTTTTTTGTTAATCCTTATTTATCACACATGTACTAGTGACATCTCGGCGAAATCTTCATAATGACAAAATATCTGCAGTAGAATTGTTCCATTAAAATCACTAATGCTGCACTTATACATTGCCTTAAATTTTAAATGGTTCTGCGATGATTATTGTGATGATGTTGGCAAGTTAATTCGGTGCGTCGATGATGCCATGAAGAAATTATCAAACCTTACTTCGGAAAATAAGGGTTTTGCTCGAGACACGCCAACTTTGGATAAGCCAGTTACTCATTCAACAAAAAAAAAAAATGTTCACCAGCACCCGAATTCTGGTTCGATGACAAATTTCTCATATGGGTTTTATTCGTATAAAAAAACCTAAAGGTATAAAAACTCGGGAAATGCGATTCCGGTTTGATGGCTGAGAAAATAAAACCCATCAAGAATTGATTGATTGATTGATTGATTTTGAATGTACGACCAAGCATTTAGCTAGATCTCCCGGTTGACGCCGGGCCCACCTTACACCCTTTGTTATATTTATTTGTAAGGATAGGATAGGATTGTTAGTATAGGATTGAGATCGACACGGTTACAAACACCTTGGCGGTCAATTGTTAGTATTTACATTTTTTCTATTAATTACTTTACTACGTTATTTCTATTAACTGCTTTCCATCCTTGGTATCCTACAGACAATGTTAATTAGTACTCAATTACCCCTTATATATTTCCCACCACCTTAATTATTCTTTCAGCACTACAAACACCTTAATTTTAATGTTAGTGTCTATTTCTAGCAATTTGATTAGGAGGTGTTTAATTCTAAATATTCACTAGCTGTCTATGTCTGATTTTATAGTAGAAACTGCATTCTGAAATAACATTCATTAGTTTGCTGGGTCCGATTTCTAGTAATTTCTGCAAATCGTAAATCTTATTAATTTAAATTCCACTTAAGAGTTATAAAGCAGCAGCTCAGGAGCGACCTAGCATAGTGATGTTTTTAGTCTCGGCTGTTAATTCACATGCTTTCAGCCATACTGGTCACTCTCTCAACTTAGAACTAAAATTTAGCTGAATTTCAAGCCTAAGGCTCGATTCCCGGAATACGCCGAATCCACCGCACCGAAAGAAATGTACATTAGTAAAATTGTTAGTAATAATTTATAAAGTAAGTTAGCACAAACAACACAACTTCTACACTACATGATTTTTTTTAACTGCTTATTGTTCCTGGAGCTGCGAGTTGATTCAGGCTACAATTTCATTCTAAAAATCAGGATTAAATTCAATCCTTATAAAAATTGTTAATTCGGAACTGTGTTATATTCTGTAAATTAAGTTATTTATCACTAAACTAGGGAAGGGACTCTACACTAAATGATGAACAAAATAAATAAGACGAATCGTCTGTTCTTCCTTCCGGAATCCCTATGTATCCATCCCCTCCACTCCTGATTCTTATTTAAATCAACTTGTATAATAATCAAGTAAGTGTTTGCGAGTGAGTTAACTACAAATTAATCAGCCATTCAGTTATTTATAAGAAAGTATAATCAACATTTATTCAAAACTAAATTCAAATTCAAAATTCAATATAATAAATTCGATTAGTATTAGCCATCCAATAAAATGATCTCCGCCACCCTAGTCACCTTTGCCACTCAGATACTATCGCCAACTTGCCACTAAGACTACGGTTGTTCATCCCATGATGTGATAAAATTCCCGTGATAAAATTTCTATAAAGCCAAGTTCAAATTTATTTAGAATGAATCATTAATATAAAAATTTCCCTAAAAATAAATTAAATTAGTCCTCTAAATTAAAAGGATTGCAAGTTAATCACTAAATTTGACAAGCTTTAAATAATAAATTGTCTAACACTAAACCAAAGCAGCTTCAATCTTGTACGAGATACTGACACCTAAGTAGTGTTATTCGTGTTATATATGGTGGAGAAAAAGATTAGCACCAGTCAGCATAATTCTAAATACTACAAATCCGCTTGATGCTTGAAGATTCCGGTAGGCTGAGATAGGTTTCACTGGACTTCTAAACTTTACTTTCTTAAATAAAGTCTCATTTCTTCAATTTTAAACTATTATATAAACTAATAATAAATTCAACAATAATATACAACTTTTGAGGTTCTGCAATTAAGAAACGACCAATGATTTGCGCATTATCCTACTGCTTCACAGCTCATTTAACCGTCCCCTTCCAACTAAATATAGGAATGGAGGAATCAACCTCCTATTTATAATTCCACCTTCAGCCTTTATGTCCTGCAGCTAAAACCCACATCACCCGCTTTGCATGTTAAAAATGTGTTTCCGTTTTGTCATGATTCATTGCATGTAAGCTTATTCAACATTCCTTGTCCTCCATCCCACAATCCATTTGATATTTTTTTCCACAATTGATAATTTAGCCACTGACATCGTCGACTTCACTTCACACACACACCTAATTCCAACTACTACCACTTTAAGTGACAAACAACTACACTGTTCAAGCCACCCGCTTTGCTTGGCAAAATATGTCTACCAAGGGTCCGCCCGTTAACGCGCCCGGCGCGGTGCACCGCAATACTCCCTCCCTATTTCGCCACTCGGAATAAATCAAAGTAGACAAAGATACCCTTATGAACCGCAATACACCGCGCGAACCACCAAACAGTCCCTAAATTGGCAAACCTTATCCGCGAACTAAATTAAAAGCTCACACAGCCATTGAGATGGAACAAATCCTTTTTAAAACAGAATTCACTTTTGTTTTTTCGGAGACTTGTATGCTTCTATGCAACCGGCACTAAACTTTCATCTTTTATGTCACTTTTGTATCATTCAGAAGTACAGCTAATTTGGTCTTTCTTGTCCATTATCTAACAATTTAATTACACTCGCTACCCTAATTTAGCCACGTACATTTCACACACGTTACTACTTTATGTTGAAAACCACACAGCCGAGTTTAACACGGGTAGTTATATTTATATGTCACTCTGAACAAACCATCTCTATCAAAACCCCAAATAATTTATTTTTTACTTGCAGAGGCAATAATTTAGCGTTTGTCTTACTCGTTGGCACTTTTTCCACCTCCCCACCTCAACACATTTCCTCCGTTATTAAATTGATTTGTGATTGTCAGCAAACCCCCATTGTGCATTCAAGGTTTTATTATAAATTTAAAGGATTGCGGTCCTACACAAAGGAGGATTTTTCACTAGTTAGGAATATGTGTGCTACAATCCAGAACTACAGCGAGTATACAGCACTAATGCGACACAGCACATACGGCTCCGAACCGAAGACAACCTTTTATAAATTTGCTATCAAGCTTCCACATTTATTGGCGATACTCTCTAAGCACAGACGACATCGGTACCCTTGCAATCAAAGCACACATAGCAAAGAGGGATAAGAACTGCCAAAAGCTGCTGATTGGTTGTTCTGATCCCCATTATGTCACTATTAAACACTGCCCACACGGTAATCACCATATATCATCTAAGTTTCAACGTCGTCAACCACGAGCCAGTACACAAATTAAATTAATTTAAATACCTACAAAACATACATAATAATTATGCAACATAATATTATAGTACAATATTATATGATGAAACAATAATAAAAAATTTGCTTATCTTGTGTTGGTCCTTCCTGAGGATAGTCAGAGATTTGGTATACACTCGGAAATAATTTCCCTCTTTCGCTATATGTAGATTCAGAAAATGAGCTGAATGGCAAATTTAATTTTGCAAATAACTATTTCTTGATGACTTTTAAATTTTAATTATTTGTTTTTATTTTTATTTTGTCATGGACGTCTTTGATCCATAAATTTGCCCCTTTGACATTAGGATCAGGTCTATACCCCCACAAGGTCTTAAAGTTTTCTCTTTTCCCTTGGCTACTCATGGACAGATGGCATTACATGTACCTTGAAATCTATCTTGTATTATCTTGTAATCTATCTATTTTTTTTTTCCAAAATATCGCAAAACCAGCCATACATCACATGCCCGCCCATCTTATCATGGCCAGCAAGGGAGCATTCACCACAACTTAGGCCACTTCATCACTATTTTCCACCCAAATTTTTTTTTTTTTTCCCCTTTTAATTATAGATTTACGCACACCGAAACATCTTGCAAATTTTCAGACACAAATCACGATTTTATTATTGATAAATTAAGTTAAATTTAAAATTACTACTTAAAGTGTATTTAATTATAAACAGTAAACACCAACAAAATAAAATTCAAGTTAAATAAATTAAAGAAATAAATTAAATTAAATAAATAAACTCCGAAAATAAAACCCATAAAGAATGTCAAAAAAAACCAGGTATATATTTTTCTATGAGAAGTGTTTTATGTAGATGATATAACATTAGTTGATGGACAATGAGTAACAAATTGTTTGTATTTTTATGTTTGGTAAAACATTTAGGGTACTAGTTTTGGGTTCATGTTACACGCTGCGTTAGAATGTTATGTTAGATGTTGCGTTAAATTGTTGCGTGTCATATAAAACGTTATATTAAATAAAAATACATATTTCGTCTCTTTTTCTCACAAAAAACATAGCAAGAGTACTTTCAGTGTTCATGTTACATGTATGCTGTGTCGTATAGCAAAAATATTGTTACGAAGTGGGCTACTGAGTTCGTTCGGATTTTGAAATTAAAAACACTGTGTACTTTTTATTTCACTCTACTTTTATACATTTTGATATTTGCTTTGACTTTACTATTTAAATCTATCCACTTGCAACTGATGGGGGCTATGACAACAGATTTATTTCTTTATTTAACGATTTAAAATAAATCAAAAACTTTCTCTGCTTGCCATCGGTCGTGTTTATAACACTACACTTAACCATCTAAGCTATTGCTATTCATAACGTGAGCTTGTTGTATGATGGCCAAAATCGCCACAATATTTACCTCTATTTTTGTACTTATGTTTTACCAAACATTTGCGTTACAGGTGGAACTTGAACCCCGTTACTTTTTATAATCTTTAGAACCCAGAAAGAAAATGTAGGAACCTAAAATTATTGTTGTGTCAAACTTACCAAAAAAAAAATTATATGGCCCGAAAGGGACGCAATTTTTTATATGTTTTTTCCAAGACTTCACACAAGATAACAAATTTCACTAATTTGCATTATTCACACGTGCAGGTAAAAATGGGTCTAATATAAATATGGGCCGCGGTAATAAATTCTCACTGTTGATAGACTAAACAAACACAAATATGGAACGCGGGTTGGGAACAGCAATAATTGCATGAATTTTGTAAACAAAAATACAAAACAATAAATTACTATTTAGAACATAGTTTTCTTAATTTAATTATTTTTTCCATACATTTTTGGTAGACTTAATTATATAAAAAGCACAACAATATGAACATCAGTCTGAAAAAATAAACATATTTTGATAGAAAAGTTTGTTTTTACAACAAAATAATGTCAAATGAAATTTTGTTTACGTCGAAAGGTGTCCCGGCTATGGCCGTTTAGTTGTTGGTAGTGCGGTATAGTGTGTCCACGACAATGTTGTCGTGTCCGTGAACATGCTGAATATCTGCGGTAAATCTGAGTTCAGTTTTAGAGGTTTATGATCGGGATAAATGGTGAAGTACCGACCCTCGAGAAAATATCTGAAGTGTTTGATTGCCAGATATATTGCGAGTAATTCCCGATCGAATGCGGAATATTTCATTTTTAAGCAGCGTGAACGTGTGTTGACATTCGTCTGCGGGCAACAGAATTTTTTGACTGTCTTCAGCTTTTTGAGTAAAGCGATAAATTGATTGTGAATTGGTACGAGTGTATGTGAGTGTTTTGGTATAAATCGGTGTTAGTAGTTTACCATACCGATGTTTCGCTGAATACTTTTAATTGAAGTAGTAGCTGGAAATGCTTGCTGGCCTTGGAATGCAGAGTTAATTTATGGAAGAGTTGTTCCAAATATAGTTTGTGCTATTCCTCAGAAGGAGAAGCCACAAGAATGTCGCCAATGTAGACAAAAACGAAATCTAAATCACGTATGACTTCGTTTATGAAACGCTGATACGTTTCAGCGGCATTGCGTAGACCGAATGGGATTCGGCTAAATTAGAAGAGGCCAAAAGGAGTCGTTATTGCCGTCTTATGGAAGTCTTATTTGGCCTGCTGTGACAATATGGTGGACCACGTTGTGTTGGACTGGCAAATTATAGTTTGGCTCTAACAAAGCGTGTTTACCAGTAGTAGTTTGCTACCGTATTTATTTATAGTTGTGCCATTGGCAGCCGATAAGACTAGATCTGATTTTTTTATATTACGTGTAATGTAATTTCGAAATGGGATAATAGAAAGATCCGCACCAGTATTGATCAAAAATATCTTCCTTTTAGTGGGATCGGTTATGAATTCCGCAACCGTAATTTATTGGTTTCGGGAATCTTGGTAAACTTGAATCGCTGCTACAAGCCACTCTTTTTAACTGTTCACTGACTTCTGTGTTAGTTTGATTATTTTTGATAACTGCCATATACTTATATAAAAAATGATTTCGACGTGTCCAGACGAGCTATTTTATTTGTTTGTATCAACATCTGCAACAACTTTAGCAACTACTCAAGCCATGAATCTTTTGAGTGGCATCGGTGAGCAAGCCTGTAAGATATTTGAAGGTGTCAGTGAAGAGTAAGGTAGGTTGGCCCTTTCCTCTTATAACTGTTGGTTTTCTTTTTTCAAGACTGAGATTAGAGTTCGAAATCGAGGGTCAGAAATCGAACACGGTTTTCGTTCTAATCTTGATATTCCATTTTGCTTAGTCGCATGATTTATAGCCAGCCTGAAAGCTGCTAAGTCTTTCAAATAATTTACTACACCAATTACTATTTACGATTTAGCTCAGTGTTATCAGGTAAAGTATCGAACCCACAGTGAGCAGCGTCACCAGGCACATTTTGGCTTCGTTAAAGACCAGAAAGGAAGAAATTGTGTTTTGAGTCCTGAATTTCAACGCTTGAAATAGAATAAAAAATATGATCATGGATAAAAATTGCGCAGATCAACAGATAGTTTAAGGAGTGAGTAATTTTTAATTACAACGGCTGAAGAGTCAATTTAATTAGAATTTGAGTGGAAATGTCAGCAAAATTAGTTCGAAGTCCATGAATATTGACTAAGCTTAGAAAATAAATTACCGCAAACTATTTCGGAGTAAAGCCCGTTAGCAAATTTCATAAATTATTTTAAAATGTGCCAAGGTGTTTAATTGTGTATATCTACTGTGATTTTTAATGCCATTTTGGAAAAGCAATAAAGTACTCGCCGTGATATAGGCCTGTAGATTATTCCGATTCTTTATATGAACATTACGTCCCTTTAGAAAAGTGCAGAAAATAAAAATCTGAAAAATAACGATAAAACGAGTTTCTTAAGTAGTAACAAATTTCTAAAATATATTTTAATTCATTTAGGATCGGGAATTTCACTGAAAAATTGTGGAAATTAAAGTTTCATTTTTCAGATTATAAAATTGTTGGGATATATTTCATAATGAACCAGCAAAGTTGGGTGTTATTACTCTCTGGCCATCTAAGCAGCATTAAAGCTTTGGAGTGATTTGAATGTTACATTACGAAAGCATCTGGGCTGATTGGAAGAAATCGAAACAGATTAACCGTTTACTGACTCGTAGATATAAACCCGTTGTTAGGGAAGGGGAGCATCTCAAAACCTAAGGCTTTGTTTCGGAACTAAAAACGTTACTACAAGTTTAATGAGCTTCGAAACAATTAAATTTTTTAAGCAAAGCCCATACACGGAAAAAAATAAACTAGTCCTCAGCTAAGAAAACGGACTTTTAATTCAAGAAAATGTACTTTTTCTTGATTTAAAAGCTAATTTTCTTATTTCTTTCGAGTTTTTCTTCATTTCAAGAAACACAATTCTTACATGAAGAAAAACTCGATAGAAATAAGAAAATTAGCTCTTAAATCAAGAAAAAGTACATTTTCTTGAATTAAAAGTCCGTTTTCTTAGCTGAGGGCCAGTTTATTTTTTTCCGTTTAGGTATCTATCTTATTGTTAGTCAATCTCGACAACTGCTAGGAATATGATACATTCTTAAAATAAAATAAAAATAAAAATCGTATCGAATGGTGGTACAGGAACCGACTTTTAATATCTTTATTACATGAATTACTTACTCCAGATGAACGAAAATCAGCAGTACCAATGAATCTTTCCGTTGGAACTTTAAATCTGATAGTATAATCGTATAAAAAGCTGCGCCACTCCAAAAATGTAAGAGGTTTTAATATTTAACCAAAATTTTATGTTTAGGGCTGTATATTTTGTTTAACCTGCATTTTACAATTGTTTACGTTAAACTCTGAATTCTATATCAATATATTCACAACCCGAAGTTCTCATATTTCTCAAATTTTTGAAACTCGAACTTTTGCAAGCTCGAGATGATGCCGGTCGATATGGATAGAAATTTAAATATTATCACTGCTGAGTGGCTTGAGAACAATAAATTAGCATTGAATGTTTGTAAATCTAGTTTATTATATTCTACTTAAAACACAAACCACCATTAATTGTCGATAATTTGAAAATCAGGAACGAATTAATTACACCTGTTGACTGTGTTCGATATCTCGATTTGCAAATTAATTCACGGAATTCCTGAACTAACCACATTAATGTGATCAAACAGAAAATTTCTCCTATTTTAGGGGTATTCCGGCGAATAAATTCTACAGAATAAAGCACTGAAATTGATAAGAAACTTATCGATGCGAACTGCAAGTAATCTTCTTTACAGTGAGTCAATTCTTGAATATCAATACATCATAACGATCTATAAATTTAGGCATGGAATAATGAGGTATAATAAGGAACTTCACACGAACATTTCTGTATCAGAACAACTTACACGTAGTTCTTCGAGCTATCGTCTCCCAAATTTTAGATTTTATACGACTCAGCAAAGTATATTTTACAGAGGTCTTAAGCCTTTTAATTACTTGTTTGATGAGGTAAATGATGAAACAATTTCTGAGTTCAAGTCTTATTTAAAACACAAATTGGTTCGCAGGTTTATTGATGGTTATAACAGGTGTCATTAAAATTGAAAAATATTTTGTAATTAAATACATATTTTTAGAATCTTTGTATTCGTGTAGTTGTGTTGTCTACCTTAGTAAAAATATAGTAATAATAAATTACACAGGACCATAAAACAAACTGAGTGAAGGGTTCCTTAAATCAGATCAAGTGGATTATATGTTTTTTGGTTCGCTGAAATCGAATCCGAAACCTGTTTTGCCCCATCATGTCACTTTTTTTGTAACTTCAAAAAACAGCTTGAAACTATATAAAACCCAACAATATCAACACTTAAACCTTATTTATAACCCTATACCTTCTTAGCTCAAAATCTAGAACTTCAAAACTCATAAATCTCACATCCCAATAAACTATAAACCCAAAATGCAGCAAAAAAACAAGAAAACTTACACGCAAAACTCAAACCTCAATCTCGGAGAGTTTTAGATTCATAATTCCATACATTCATGGGCGTCCATCACGTCATTACCTCAAAACTCATAAGCTGCATAACCCTGAAGTGCCATAACCCTATATCCCCAATAGCCTATAACCCCAAAACCTCATAACCCTATAAACCGAAAACCCCATAAACCTACCTACAACTCTTAAATGCGATAAAAAAATACTTTGAGGTGGACAGTTAAAACTCCACGACACCACATCTCTATAAATCCATCATCTGTCAACTTGTAATCCTATATCCGTATAACCCTAAAATGCAACAGTAAATGTACTTGCACGTAAGACTTGAGTTCTGAGTATGAAACTTTTACCGTGTGTCGGTATCCAGAGTACCTCCACGCGGTGACGGTAGGCAACGGAGTTGTTCACCGATCCGGCAAAGCCAGTGTCCGCACTTCCGCAGGCGTAGTCATTAAACGACCGCAGCTCTACATTGGTGGGTAACTTGGCCTGTGAGGAGTGTAATGTTACAAGAAAGACATCATGCAATAATTGCGAAGAATCTTTCTGCATTGTTTGTGGAGAATATGTTGTGAATAAACGAAAAGTTAATCACAGATGTACTTGAAAGTAGATACCAGGGTGGCTATTTCTGAATACGACACGAATTCGAATATATAAGCTTCGTATTTGATTTAAATAAGAAACGAGCAAATCTGATTCAATTCTGATTGAATTCAAATAAGAATGTTATACTTTCGTATTCGTATCGTATTCAGAAATAGCCCCTCACTTTTTTGGTATAGAAATAAGTGAAATGATCAATCATTTACTCCAAAAACGATATGATTACGATGCTCCTTGCAACTTAATTAACAAAAGAAACAGGCATTTAGGTTAGGTTAGGTTAGGTTGAAGTGGCTGCTATCGCACACTTAGGCCAGCAATGGCCCGTTGTGATACCACAGGATCCCATCTCCCCATTACTCCCGTTGAAACCAACCAGAGCTATTTATATAGCGTAATAAATCTCGCACTCCACAGTCCGCGAGTTCCGAAAGGCTGTCCATACCGTACACACCCAAATACTTATGCCTTCTGTATGATAGCGCCGGACATGAGCATAGGAAGTGTTCCAAAGTATCCTCCTCCTCTTCGTCCATGCAACTTCTACAAAAGTCATTCGTCTGTATCCCCAGCCTTCTCGCATGCTCCCCAAAAAGGCAGTGACCTGTCATTATCCCTACGACCAATCCTATTTCTTGTCTTCCCAGGGATATTAGTACCTTGGAGCGCCGCAAGTCCAGTTTTGGCCAAACTTGCTTTGCTACCCTGCACGTGAGAGTGTTGATCCACCTCTCATTTGTCAAGGCGATTGCCTTTTTTCTGAGCGCCCATTTTAGCACTGCCATAGGCCTCCCCAGACCTACCATTTCCGGCTGCATCTGGAGAGTCGTACCGTACCTAGCTAGTTCGTCCGCCCTGCAGTTCCCCGTGACGTCCGAGTGACCCGGGACCCAGATTATCTGGATGCTGAAATACTCGCTCATCTCGTTAAGAGATGATCGGCAATCCAGCGCCACTCGCGACTTCAGACAAACTGCCCCAAGTGACTTGATCGCTGCCTGACTGTCCACATAAATTGCGATATCCCTCCCGGATACCACATTATGCTTCAACCATGTCATGACTTGCCCGATCGCCAACACTTCAGCCTGGTACACGCTGCAGTAGTCAGGGAGACGAACAGAAATATTAACATTAAGTTTATCACAGAAGACTCCGGCTCCTACCTGATCGTCTAGCCTCGAGCCGTCCGTGAAAAATTGCACTGCCTCGTTTTCCAAGATTGATCCGTTTCTCCAGGATTCCCTTGAGGGAAAGATGGTACGGAAACCCTTATCGAAGCACAACGTTGGTGTAATATAATCCAGATTCGCCAGTTCTTCGCCAGCGAATCTACCTATCGTCGAGTGTCCCACCTGAAGACACTTCCACTGAGAGACAGCCAAGAGTCTCGTAGCCACGTTGGCTGCCATCTGTTTACCATAAAGGTCGATTGGAATAAGGTGGAACATAACCTCTAAAGCGCGTGTAGGTGTTGTCCTAAGCGCCCCGCTTATAAGCATACAGGCCGTTCTTTGCACCTTTTCCATCATACCTCTATATGTTACCTTATCTAGAGCTGGCCACCAAACGCTCACCCCGTACATTAGCACAGGTCTTACCACGGCGGTATAGAGCCAATATACCAGCTCCGGTTTCAAGCCCCATCTCTTACCTATAGCGTTCCTACACGAGTATAAGGCTACAATAGCCTTATTCACTCTTTCCAAAGTGTTAGGCTTCCAGCTGAGCTTACTATCAAAAATTATGCCCAGAAATCTCTCTCGGTCAGCAAAAACTAGTCCGCTGCCGTTTATGATAGGAGGGCTAACCACCGGAATTTTATATTTCCTAGTAAATAGTACCAGCTCTGTTTTGGACGGGTTAATCCCCAATCCACACTTGCTGGCCCATTTCGTAACAATCAGGAGTGCATTCTGCATAACATCCCTAATCGTATCTAGATATTTGCCTGAGACAGCTATCGCTACCCCTATCCCCTCTCTCTCTAGTTCCAGCAGCAATCCATTAATCACTGCACTCCAGAGAATGGGGGGCCTTCCTCAATTCTTTTTTGTACTTTCTTAGGTCCTCCTTATAGGAGTCCCAGTCCCGTACATGCCTCGTGTTCTTTGCCTTATTAAAGTCTGTCCTACACGCCTTCCGAAAGGTCTCCAACTCCATGGACCACCATGTCGGTTTTTGCCTGCCTCTTGGCTTTATCAGGGGGCAAGAAACATTAAAGGAAAGATTGCATGCTTTTGTGACAACATCCACAATGCAATTCAATTCTTCCACTGTCTCCGGAAGTCCGGGGACCTCCGGCAATAGCTCATCCAACACCTCCCCATATTTCTCCCAGTTTGTCCTTCTAGGATTCCTGAACGGCTTCTGGGTACCCGGGTGTATGTTAAGGTTATAAGTTATATATTGATGATCAGAGAATGAGTGCTCCTTCGCCACTCTCCATCCCCTAATCAACTGAAAAATAGTATCCGAGGCGAGGGTCACATCTAGAACCTCCTGCCGATTACTAATGATAAATGCCCAACATTGCAGACTGAAAGGTTAGTATTTAATAAGTAATCAAAAAATAACTCACCCCTCTCATTAATATCAGTGCTCCCCCAAATTGTGTGATGCGCGTTTGCATCACATCCGAGTATCACACCAATCCTATTTTTCCTTGCTTCTCGGATCAGGTCCCCCAGGTTATCCGGCGGGATCTCCTTCTCCCGATCCATATACGCAGAGACCAGCCAAAACTTGTCTCTGCCAACCTCCATACTGATCGCAGCAACGTCACCACTACTGTATTGAGAAAGTAGAAAAATTTTTAAAGTATTTTTCACAAAAATGCAAGATCTTATCTTCTCAGAGTTACTTGAGTACAAAGTTGTATACCCTTTCACCTTAAGGCCACAGATCCTGTTTTAGTTAATCCAAGGTTCCTGGATTAACGCTAGCTCCTCTCCTGATCTAGTCAGTCTGAGAACGAGAGCCGCTGAAGCAGCCTTCGTATGGTGAAGATTAATCTGCACAATATTAATCATCATGCATTATCTCACTCACTTCTTCATGCATTCCCTGTTTCAGGCTAATGCTACCTTCCTCCGGGGGGCCGCTAGTATCCGCCGTGTCGCCCCCCATAATTAATGCTTCGCTGCATTGAGAATCCCCAGCCTCTCTTCGTTCAGATTCCGACAGGGTGTCCCCATCGGATCCAAGCGAGAGAAGGCCGCCTCTCTCCAATAGCAGCTCCACGTCATCGTCTGTTACAACCCCATGCGCTTGCTCGACCGTCTGCCGCTGGGTCCGTCCGACGTCCACCTCCGGCTCGTCCTCCGAGCGCATGCCTACCTCATCCCTCTTAAAAACGTTGAGAGTGATCGACCCGAAACCGTAGCTGATCACCCCCTTTGTCTCTGCCAGGGGAGTAAGGGACTCCTTATTGAGCAGCATGATTGCCATTCTGAAGCCCCCTTTAGCCTCCTCCTGTTTGACAATCTTCCAATCTTTCGTTGGAAGATTCGGATTACTTGACTGAATAATCTCAAGGATCTCTTCTGGCTTTTCTGGTTTGGTTGGTAACCAGACGCGGGCCCTTGGTCTACTCGGAATTTCTTCCAAACAGGCATTTGCTTCTCCAATAATCTGGCGAGAAACAAAAAATCATGAGAAAGATTGCTATTTTCGTTTAACGAAAGTTTTTGGACACAACTGAAAAACAAAATCTTCGATTTCTTATTCAACTGTTGTATCTGTGACTTTTACTATACCAATCTTGAAGCGGAAGAGAGTAAAAAAAGAAATACTACTAGCGACGAATATAAAAGTGCAATGGAAATGTCGGATATCGAAGCTGATGACGTCGCTGAGGATATACAGATGAACGATGAAACATCAGAAGAATTAGAAGACGAGATTAATAAAAATCCCAATGGATTCTCTCAAGAAGAGCTTATTGACTTGTTCCGAGGTGCTGGACTTTCAAAAGAAATTTCTGAACTAATGGCGTCAAGGTTAAAAGAGAAAAATTGACTAGCTCCAGGAACTTTTTATCGTGAAAGAGATCCAATTTAGAAAATATTTTTACTGTAACAATTCCAAAAACGAATGACTAAGATAGAGACGTTGCGAAAAAATTTCTAGGAAATAGGAAAAATCCTAATTACGTGACTATAGTTGAAAATATGGTAAACAATTTTAAAAATATGGGATGCCTAATGCATCTAAAGCTGCAATATCTTCATTCTCATATCGAGTACTTTCCTGAAAACTTAGGCGATTTTAGTGAAGGGCAGGCTGAAAGGTTCCACCAGGATTTAAAAGATATTGAAAAGAGACATCAGGTTTTTTGGGATAGCCATGTGTTGGCCGACTTCTGTTGGTCTTTGAAGACAGACACGTCAAACCAGCACAAAAAAAAAGCACTACGAAGGTTATTTACAAATAAACGAACGCGTTATCATCTAACACTGAAAACACATGAAATGGCTACTTACAAAATCGTAAAGCTATTTGAGAATCATGATAGGCGAGGGGCAGTGTTACCAATTTAGCGTTTTTGCCGCTAAATTTAGCGTTTTTTATATTGTCGCAGCGGTAAAATAAATTGTATACCGCTATAGCGGTTTGTTTGGCGTCGTTTTTCTTATTGCAGCGTCACAAAAGACATTAACTTAAAGTAGACTGGAAAGTTTGATTGAGAGATAAAAAATTTTGAATAACGAACCGTATTGGCTTCAAGTGAAAAAAGAATTTCAATATATTTTGTATTATAACAAATGTTCTATAAATGTACAATATATGGTATGTCAATTTCTTTGATATTCTCTGGTTTTACATAAAACATTTTTAGTACATTTTTGAGTTGTTTAGTTTCGTTTGTTTTGCGGTTTTTTGGATCGGTGGTTTACCGTTTACTAGACTTTTATCAGCTTACTGTTAAATTGTGCTACTCAGTTTTAGAATTTAAAAAGATAAAACATTAAAATTGTACTTATGTACATAATTTTTATGGTGGTTTGGCGTCTATTGAAAGGGGCTCCGTATCCTTCCAGTAGGCGCAAGTGTACGTACTGCCTCCTCGTGGCAACCACCGGTAACTGTAACCATTAGGCTGAATATAGACTTTTGTGACAGGCTAAAGTACGGCGCTAAAGGAGAAAACCTTGACAAAAAATCCCTAATCTAAGGTGGAACAGCATATGCCGATGGATGAATGGCTGATAGGTTAATTAGTCTATATATGCGGACTCTGGAAACCAGGCACCCTCCAGTTTTATTTAGCCTTCCTGTAGTAAACCTGGGTGACCTACAGGCGACTTTTTTATTCCCAGCAACTCGCAAGAGTCAAATCAAAACGGTAGACGAGGCACGGGAAGGAATACACGGGAGTGGGTCTGCCCTCTCAAAGTCCTTGAGTCCCAATGCTACCGCTTTTCTAGCAGAAGTAAATGTTATTACATCTAGGAGGGAGAGCAATGAGCCCAGATAGTATGTAACGCGTGTAGAAGTATTTCCTACAGTAGACATCTAGGAAGGAGAGCAATGAGCCCAGATAGTATGTATCACGTGTAGAAGTACTTCCAACAGTAAACATCTAGGAGGGAGAGCAATGAGCCCAGATAGTATGTCCCAGCAACTCGCAAGAGTAAAATCAAAACGGTAGACGAGGCACGGATAGGAATATACGGGAGTGGGTCTGCCCTCTCGAAGTCCTTGAGTCCCAATGCTACCGCTCTTCTAGCAGAAGTAAATGTTATTACATCTAGGAGGGAGAGCAATGAGCCCAGATAGTATGTATCACGTACCGGTCGGCAGTATTATCAGGTTCATTAAGAGCCTGAATATTGGCTGGACGGATAATTAAAACATCTAGGAGGGAGAGCAATGAGCCCAGATAGTATGTATCACGTACCGTTAGGCAGTATTATCAGGTTCATTAAGAGCCTGAATATTGACTGGAAGGATAATTAAGTAGGGCTTATGCACAAAAGATCTTTTAGGTCGCAGTGCGGGGTGGCTTGAGCCCCCACATGGCTCTCAAGTAATAATAATAATAATGTACATAATTATATTGCGGGTTTAATTTTGAATTTTTTTATAGATGCCAAAAACAAAAAAGAATCGACGCTCCCAGGAAAACAATATGTTCAAACTTTTCGGTTGAATTGGTTACAACACCCTGATTTGAAAGATTGGCTAATGTACGTTATTGTTTCACCAGAAGACACAAAACAAGCAAAATGTAGATATTGCCACACGGTATTAGGCAATAAATTGAGCGATTTAAAAAATCATACAACTAGGGCCAAGCACATTAACGCTGTCGGTATGTTATCATTAAATAGGACCATTCCATTTAAAAAAGTTTCCGAACATGAATTAACAAAAAATGCTGAAGCAATGATTTCCTTATACATCGCTGAGCATAGCTCTATCTTAAGCGTTGACCATTTGGGTATTCTGGCTAAAACGGCATTTAAAGATTCTAAAGCTGCAAATGCATTCACGCTTCATAAAACAAAATGGGCAGCCATAATAATGAACGTTTTCGAACCACATTTTAAATCGGAATTGTTGAATGATATTGGTGGTTCTCGGTTCAGTTTGCTAATAGATGAAAGCACCGATATTAGCGTGAATAAATACTTATGGATTGTAATAATTTATTACAGTGATAGCAAAAATAAAACCGTGTCTACTTTCCTTGACTTAATGCCCTTACAAAGTGGAACTGCTCAAGCAATCGTGGATGCAATACTTGAATGTTTAAGTCAATGCAAGTTGAAATTAGAAAACATTGTTTCGATTGGAACAGATAATGCGAACGTAATGGTTGGCACAAATGCCAGCGTGATCGAACTGTTACGAGCTGTATGTCCTCACATTATTTTAATTCGATGTGTGTGCCATTCCTTACAACTTGCAGTTTCACATGCTGCAAAAGACGCAATGCCAAAAGCTTTAGAATTTTTGATAGCCGAAACTTATAATTGGTTTGCTAGATCATCCTCCCGCCAAATTGAATATCGAAAGACATATAATCTTATAAACAATGACGAGGATCCATTAAAAATTATCCAGTGTTCAAATACTCGGTGGTTATCTATTGAACGAGCCGTGAAACGAATAATGGACCAGTGGTTGGAGCTGGAGACGCATTTTAGTATAATGGCTCATCAAGAGCGATGTTATTCATCCGACCAACTTTCTTACATGTACAAAGATAAAAAAATTATACTTTTCTTCAATTCTTATATCCAATTTTGGCTGAAATTCAGAGAGTGGTAAAAATTTTTGAAAGCAACACAGCTGACCACAGTAAAATATTTAATGATATTTTGATGTTAATAACTTTTCTTTTAACAAAAGTTGTAATTCCAACGGTTCGGATTGATCCACTTTCCACTGATTTTGAAAACCATTTGGACCCAGCTCCTTACATAGTGGATTTCGCAAAAACACGTTTGGTTATGCCCGTTTCTAATGCAGACGTCGAACGGGTGTTTTCTGTAATGAATGTGATTAAACCAAAGGCGAAAAATCGAATGAAAACTAAACTATTGAAGTGTTTACTTACTATACGTTGTGGTTTAAAGGTAGCTGGTCATACCTGCCATACGTATAATATACCAAAGGAAGTCGTGGCAAAAATCGGTACCATGCAAGCTTACAAAGGTACTGAAGCGGATCTGGATGATCTCATTGACAGTCAATTTTGAAAATTATCAAATATTATTTAATTAAGTGATACATGAAAATGAAGCTTTATACTCTGTGTTATTAAAATTATTATTTAGTTTATTTATTTGATAAAGTTATGTATATTAATTCTGAATACAAATATATTGTACAACTTGTTCGAAAATACAGGTTCTCGAAATCGTATGTTTAATTTAAAATAAAATTATATTATTTGGAAAACCTATATACTAAAAATTCATTTAAATAATCAAAAGCATCTATACATTTTATCATCGTTTGATTTTTTTTCTTTAATCGAATACCACAATTTCTGTATTAAACTGATTTTAATAACTAAAGTTTGGTCATTTTAATCAAATCTAAAGCAAATTCCTATCGACATCTAGCGGTTAAATGAATTTTTTATTTAGCGTTTTCTAGCGGCTTTTGCCAAACAGTTCTAGCGATAACACTTTTAAATAGTTGCCAATACTGGCAGGGGACTCACGTAAATCAAGCACCCCAAAGAGAACAGAAGCGTGCTACGGCCACGTCGCTGTTAAGGAAACTTGACCTTATTGAGTATTCGAATTATAATATTATTTACCCAAAGTTAATGAGAAATAAGATTAAATGAGCCGTTTATTTTGAAAGTGGGGCAAGTCCACATTTTGTTCAAATGAGAAAATGAAGGAATAGAGAAACAATAAATGCAAAAATATACGGGATTTTGAATTTTCTTATTTTTTGAACAAGTATTAGGGATTTTTTTTTTTTTTGACTATAAATTGTTCACCGTTAGAAAGATTATACTTTTATTTGTCTATTGTTATCATTAACTTAAATTTTTTGAAAAATGGACTTGTACCACTTTCAAAATTAACGGCTCAAATATCTGGTTCAAACTTTCTGCAAAACAAGAATTAAGTCTCGAGCATAAGTTTTGATTGTAGCTTTCTGAAATTAGAGGCTCTTGAAGACTTACTTGTAAGTCTTTTTGTGGTTACGGTTATGGGGCTATAGGGTTATGGAATTTCTGGGTTATAGGGCTATGTGGGGTTATCGGGTTATAGGATTATGGACTTTTGGGGTTATAGAGTTTTATGGTATTAGCAGGTTGTATGGAGTTATGGGAATATGGAGTTATAAAATATCCTATATGAATCGGAGTTATATTGTGACATGCAATTTTCTTATGTTACACTTCAGGATTGTGAGGTTTATGGGTTTTAAGGTTATGAAGTGTATGGAATTATAAAGGAGATACCATCATATTCCCGAACGGAAAAATCCCAAAAAAAAAAAATACCGAAAAATACAAAGTAAACTGCCCCATCGACAGGGAAGACTCCAATAAATGTTTGATAACTAAAATATGAAAACAAAAGGAATCTACATAATTTCATATCATCCTTGCGCGGAAAGGACCAATTCTAAGCGGCTTTGAGGAGTTCTCTATTTTAGTATACGAATTATTATTAAAAAATACAAATTTTTCAAAAATGGTTCAATCACTGTGAATATAGTGCGGCAGCCCCCATCGAATTAAAATAATATTTGAAAAATTTGTTATTTTTAAAAAATTTGGTTTTTTGGGACTTTTGTTTGTTTTGAGATTTTTTTATTTTGGATAACAATACCAACCCATTATAAAGCTAAAACAGTCCGAGAATGAGGTTTGAGTTTTGCATGTAAATTTTTTTGTTTTTTTTGCTGCATTTTTGGCTTGTAGATAATTGGGATTTTAGATTTATGAGTTTTGAGGTTATGTTAATCACTAGAACAATGCGAAAAACTAGTTACTAGTATACACCATGAACAACATTCCTTACAAACATTTATTTATTTCAGCAATCATAATTCAGAATTTGTAACGTTTTCATTTAAAAATTTGCTTTAGGAAAAAAATTGATTTTCAATATGTTTTGTGTGTTTTACTAATGCCCGATTTCAGATTTTATTTCCTCTCTTCCTTCATATATGAAATTGCAATTTTTTCATAATTAAAAATCAATGCTACCTGATCAAGAATGATAGATTAGAAGATTGTCCAACTCCGATGGAGAGTAAAACGACTGGTTCCTATGCTTTATTTTTTAATTTTATTTTTTATCCTCTCTTCTAATACGATAGTGAACCAAAAATGTTGTACTTAAATGAATTGTCGTGTCGTCAAATTACTATGAAGAGAACGATAATTTTGTTTTCTACTGTATATACAACATAAACATTAAATAAAATAAATAACCAATGATGAATGAGAGTGAATGACCAAATATATTATACTACCACACTACATACAATAAGAGGAAATGAAAGGTATATAGATTAACGCTTTCACATCAATGATCATGTGATCATATTTATTCATGTTTCTCGCTCAAACCGCTGTAAAACCAACCAAATATTTGAAGAACCAAGGGTGAGTGAAACAAAGTTTAAATAATAGGTGAAAATAAAGTCAGATATACAGACTGGTTCCTACGCTTTATTTTTTTACAAAAACAGAGAGTAACGTATTTTGAGTTGCATAATCTTGTAAAATCTATGATTCTTGCTACCTGATTATATTTCATTTTTGCATGAAAATTTTAAAGGGAGAAATAATAGTATATTATTCAACGAGCATATAATGATAGCTGTTATTCACGAAGATGAAGTTTGCCGACACGAGCCGATAGGCGAGTGTCGTAAATCATCTGAGTGAATAACAGCCATTATATGCGAGTAGAATACGATACTTTATCCACGACCGACAAATTTTATTATGTTTTATAATCAAATCCTTTAAATACTCTTCAAATAATTATCGTCGACATTTTGACGTCACAGTTTAATAATAATGAAAATGGCAAGAGACTACTAGATAAAATTTCAAAACTCAAATAATTTACTTGGAAGCACTGATCTATAACTCATGGAAACGGCATAAAACTAAATTACCATAGAAAACAACAACAAACAATGGTACAACTTTTTTATATATTTCACTCACTTGAATTGTATATACCTCTTACTCTAAAATCGTATTTCCGAAAATGTAAAGTAAGAGCCGCACTGGGACAATTTTATTTCCGAAAATTATTCAAAATCTTTTTTTTTCTAATAAACTTAAGATACACAGAAAGATATTCAAAATCTTTCATTTTTAAAATCATAATTTAATAAATAAACCACTTTACTGCGTATTTTCAGAAAATATTTAAATAAATTTTCATATTTTCCCCTTGAAATATTAAGTGCATATCTGAACTATGAACTAAAAAAAACACAACAAACGAAAAATTCGGTTTACAATGTCAGTCAAACATAAATAAACAAAGTTAATTATTTCAAAATTTATTGTTTATTTGAAAATGTTTAATATGTACAAATATTTATTCTGTACATAATAGCTATATCAATTAATTTCAAATCATTCGTGTCGGAAAATAATTAACCTGCTTAGCTGTGGCGAAAAATAATTAACCTGTTTAGCTGGTTAATAGTAAAAGAACGAAATTTATTAGACACAACACAATAAATGTATTTTGTTGACAAAATTTCAAAAACAGTTGCATTCTTGCTTTGCTCAATAATTGCTCGCCTACGTTTTTAAATAAATTTGAATTTGATTTCCGAAAATTCGAAATTCTAGACAAGGTAGATACATTTTTACTTTCTCTGTCGCACACTAAGAATGATTTTTAGTTTTCTTTTTTATACCATAGTTTTTTGGGTATACCGTATCCATGAGTTATAGATCAGTGCTTGGAAGTATTGAATAATGAAAGAAGAGACTGCTACATAGCTAAACTAGCAGTGAATAATAAATATCATTATAAGTGATGAAACAAACGTATAATGAGCATATTATACGTTAGTCGTGGACAAACATTTATTTTAGCGATATTGAAAAGTCAAATATTTAATTCTACCGTTAAAATGTTCATGTAAAAAAGAGGCGAGATGTACGAGGATGTCCCCCTAATCAGGTAGCATTGATTTTGAATTATGAAACAAAATGCAATTTCATATAAGAAGGAAGAGAGGAAATATTATTTAACTGAAGAGTTGCTGTTTTGTTCTGAAATCGGGCTTAAGGAAATTTTGTTTTTCCTCGTTTCTAATTCCCTTGTAAAAGCTTCGTTTTTTAGATTATGTCTTTGTACAGGGCCATATATTAACGGGCCTGATTGTACAAAAATCGAAGCTTTCGATATGGGTACTCATTTGTCTATTTTATATGGCAAATGCATATTTTGAGTGATAAAATCATGATATAAAATATGAGTAATTTTAATGTTTGTTGAATTTAAAAAATTACTTGTATTTTAAACCATTTGTCATTTTAATTTCGAAGAATGAATCAACCTCGAAATTAAAAAAATAATTAAATAAAAATAGTCCCTTTATCATATTTTATAGAAAAAGTTTCATTTTAATTGTGCTGCCAGATGCATAAATGTACAAAAAAAAAATTAAAACAGCAATCGCTGAAAAAAATGCTAAATATTCCTCAGCAATAATGAAATGTCAAAATGTCAAATTTTTGTTTTGGTTTTTTATTGTGTTTAGATTTTTAAATTATTTTTTTTTTATATCGAATACTCGTATTCGACGTATTGCTCGTATGTACACAATTAAATTTAAATAAAACTTAAACTTTATTGGAAATAATATGTACATTAATATTTTATTGTACAATATAAAAGAAAAATTAATTTAAAAATCTAAACACAACAAAAACTCAAAACAAAAATTTGACATTTTGACATTTCATTATTGCTGAGGAATATTCAGCATTTTTTCAGCGATTGCTGTTTTAATTTT
This sequence comes from Tipula helvola, assembly GCA_963556165.1. Classification (NCBI taxonomy): domain Eukaryota; kingdom Metazoa; phylum Arthropoda; class Insecta; order Diptera; family Tipulidae; genus Tipula; species Tipula helvola. The sequence goes on from OY744481.1 coordinate 73,362,673, forward strand.
TTTTTTGTACATTTATGCATCTGGCAGCACAATTAAAATGAAACTTTTTCTATAAAATATGATAAAGGGACTATTTTTATTTAATTATTTTTTTAATTTCGAGGTTAATTCATTCTTTGAAATTAAAATGACAAATGGTTTAAAATACAAGTAATTTTTTAAATTCAACAAACATTAAAATTACTCATATTTTATAACATGATTTTATCACTCAAAATATGCATTTACCATATAAAATAGACAAATGAGTACCCATATCGAAAGCTCATTGAATATTTTTTCGTGTACAATCAGGCATGTATATATAAAGCATGGTTTCCACGATGGCGAGGCGAAAAAATTAGTCAAATTAAAAAGAGAAAGTAAAAATTCAACAATAGTACGATAGAGACAAAATACCATTTTGACAGAAAAATTGGGACGTCCAGTTTTTAATATTTTAATTCAGCACTCCGAAATTGGACGTCTAATCCGAAAAAAAGATGAAATGGATCATCTTTTTTCGGATTAGCCGCTGATTTTCGGAATTCATATGTCAATTTGAAGAAAATTTTCGGAATAAAACAAATTTCAAAAAGAAGCCGTTGATTTGGATTTTGTTTTGCAAAGACAATTAATAAATATAAAGCATTAATTAATAAAACAATTAATATAAAAGTAATGGATGTTAATAAAATTAAAAAAGGTAAGTCAAATTATGAAATGTCTCCAAATGTATTTAATAACTAGTTTATAATATTTACAGGTTTCAATAAAACTAGTACTAGTAACAGTGAAATAACGCGTCCTGATTTGGACGAGGAAGCCGATGATTATGATGGTAATATATAGTATACATATAGTTATATAGATAATAATTAGATAATAGTTATATAATAATTTTAGATAATAATTATATTAAATAAATTTCAGTAGATTTAATACAAATTGAATATCTTCTATCGGAAGAACAAGTCGCCGAATGTGTTGTTGACCAAAATTCTAGTGTGGACCAGATTGATTGTGGTATGTTTTTGGTTTTATTGCGGATCGTTTAGAAACATTGTAAGACAATTTTTTTTTTCAGAATATCTAATAGAGTCGGTAAAGGCTCGACCACAACTGTGGGATTTTAAGAACCAAAATTATACCCGAAAAACAAAATACAATTATGGTAATTTAATTTGACCGTCCTTAGACTGAGGACCGTGTAGTTATTTTTCGGATTTTTTTGGTTAAAAAGTACTCAAAAACACCATAACTTGGCAGACCTTAGCGCGTTATAATGTCTGTATAATCAGTCTAAGCCGAACATCAACGAGTAGTATAGGTAAAATGGACTGACATAAAACTGACTTAAGGGCAATCGTTTTACTGAAAAATAGGCATTATTTAAAGCTAACGGACTAAGTTAAAAACGAATACCGAGAAATTTACAGATAAAATCGACTGACAAAAGTGTGACCTTAGGTAAGGAATAGGTTATAGGATAAACATTCCACGTCCACTAGCAAATTGGCACTGCAATTAACCGACTGAAGTACGAACGAATATCGGGCATTTTACAATAAGATTCTTTCGGCTTTTTATAGACACACACGAGACACGACACACAATATATTAATAATAATGGGTAATCTCAAAACAAAAAGTTTGATCTACTCATCAGGTAGCTACGGCCAAACTACAAAAATCGATCTACTCATCAGGTTGCTACGACTAAACTACAAAAATACAATTCCAACTTCATACATTAAGTATGAGGCAAGAACGTAGTGACTTAGCGAATTATAAATTCACTAAATCAAAAAAATACAAGGAAAACATCATTTCTGTGTGTTTCATGCCCACACGAATAATAGAAAGACAGACAATAAACTTCTCTTTCTAGCATTTTACAGGTAAAATCGACTTGTATTTAGTATCGGGTAAAGATCGTGTTAGCGTTGGTGCGTATTCGTGTAATCATTCGTTTATATTCTGTCGGTAATCATTCGTTTAACCGTAACTTTAATCGTTTGACCATCAAATGACTGTTACTTGTCATTACCGCATTTTAATAAATTTTTTAGAGTCGTGTGAAGATCGTGGTACTTGGGTATCTGCTCGGACAATATTACTATTTTATTTACATTCGTGTAATTGTATCTTAAATCGTGTGATCGTCAAGTGACGGTTATATGGTATTACTAAGTTTTAAATTATTTTAATGTCGCGTCGCGTAAAGATCGCGCCACATGGGTGTGAATTCGTAACATTTCGTTCATATCGATGAACATTCGGGTGATAATTTCTTAAAATTTCAATTTTTTGTTGTAATTTTGTACCGACCATTTACACACCTCTAACCAAGCGGTTAGAAATTGTTTTTCGGGATAAAAACCGAACGATGCGCCCACAGTTGTGGGAAGAGGTTTTAATAGAACTAAGTAAGTATTTAAAATAACACTACATATGTTTGCGATTTTATACGTATATTGATATTATCCAACAAAAAATCTACAGATTTGGACATCAACAAAAAAACAGGGTTGCAGTAAGAAAAAGATGGGACTACTTAAGAACATCATATATCAAAAGTAAAAGAAATGAACCGAGTGGCTCTGGTGTACCTTTAGTACCTAAAAAACCTTTTAGGTACGCCAACTTAATGGCCTTTTTAGACGACAGTGTAACACCTAGAGCGTAAGGATCTGTTATTAAATAGTTTACACAATTTTACACCACATAATCTAGTTTTTTAATATCCTTGTTTCTTTATTAGAACAAAATCGGTCTGTAATATTTCAGAAGACAGTAACACATCAATAAATTCCGATGTCAGCACAATTCCGAGTAGAAGTTCAACTCCATATAAAAGAACACGTACTGAGTCTGGTAATAATATTCAGAAGATTAATGACCTGCAGTACATTTAAACAAAATTGCTATAAAACTATTTTTCTTATTTTTCAGAAAAAAGTGTAGGCGAGTACAGTTTGAAAAAAAGACTTGTGGAGGTTATAGAAAGTAGGTCGCAGATGGTAAACCAACCGAAATCATCACTACAGTTATTTGCTGAATGATAGTCAACGATATGAGTCGACTTCCGGATATTGTTATAAGAAGACTGAAACTTGAAATTCAACAATTAATAAATAAGGAACTAGATTTATATTGTAATGACGAGTAATACAATATGTATACATTTAATTATATTTTTTATTATAATCATTAAAAAACCATAAAATTACAAAAAGGGTTGTCGTATAATTCTTTTGAATACTCTATTTTCTCTTTTCGATTAAATGCAAAATTAAAATTATTATTAAATTTTATCCCATTGCCATTCTACGGCACCGCTACCAATGAAGTGTGATGTTAATAATTCTCTTATTTTTTTTGCTGCAAATGATGGATTTGTTTGTGTTCGCTCTAAGGAAGTCAAGCTCTCTTCTCTTCTCCAGGAACCGGACACCGTCCGTCCATTGATGTCTCTATCTACTAAATCGGGTGCAATATATCCTGAATTTATGTCTTGCCGAAGCCAATTGTGTAGACATACTGATGACTCAATTATGAGTTCAACTGTGGAAACGTTTGCCTTTATGGCTGTTCTGAAAATTCGCCACTTGGTGCTTAGTATTCCAAAAACGTTTTCAATAATAGGTCTAGCGCGACTTAGGCGATAGTTGAAAACTCTTTGTTCTTGAGTCAAGTTGTTCGAGCTATACGGTTTCATCATATTTTCAGTTAATGAGAACGCGTCGTCCGCAACAAAAACAAATGGACAATTGTTTAAGTCTTCTGCGACATCACATGGCTCTGGAATTCTGCAACATATATATAAAATTCTACTTTAATTATATACACACAATTAAATACGCAGACTAATTAAAACTAATAAAACCCCTTACGGTAAAGATTTGTCGTAAAATCTTTGGCCAAAATTACTTGCACGAAAAATTCCGCCATCGCTTTGTCTACCGGCTGCTCCAATGTCGCACGATATAAAATTATAATCATGGTCACAGATAGCTAGAAGAACTATCGAATGAGTTTTCTTATAATTAAAAAATTCAGATCCTCCTTTAGCTGGTGCCTAAAATAGTGACATAAAATTAGAAATTCATATTATTTATTAACTAAATCTAATCGACATACCTCAATTATTACATGTTTCCCATCAATTGCTCCTATGCAATTGGGAAAATTCCATTTTTTGTGAAAACCTTTCGCAATATTAATAAAATTTTCTTCCGTAATTTTAGGAAACACTAAATCTCGTAAGGATTTTGTTATGGCAGCGGTGGTTTCTAGAATAATCCGATGCACAGATGTCGGTGAGCACTTGTACGATAGTGCCAAACTCCGTTGTGACTCGCCAGTAGCCAAATATCTAATAAAATATCAAATTACTTATTAAAACTTCACTATACATATTTAGTACAAAACAAATATGACTGTTTTACCTTAATGTTATAGCCAAACGAAGGCCCACACTAAGAGGCTCTCGTATGAAAGTATTCTTTTGAATATCGGCCCCAACTAACAACATTAACTCTTCCATCTTGGTGGCACTCATTCTCATATAGTTATGAAATAGTTTCTCATCATCCAGAGATTTCATCCTCTCAACTATTGTGATATGAGCACCACTTTCATTCCTCTCCTTATAGAAAGGACGAACCCAATATTTTCTTTTTTTTTTTATTGGGGGAACACATTTTTCATCGCCAGAATCACTCTCACTGCTACTTGAAAACATAATGGTATATATTGCCATTAGTTCCTCAACAGAATCCATTTTTAACAAAATCTAATTTTAATATCAATCAAAACACAAACAAAGTTAAAGGTTATGAAATCTCGAAACGTCAAAAATAAATAAATAAAAATTCGGAGTAACGACTTGTTGCTGTTTCACTCACTCTTATGATATTTTTTTATTTATTTCTCTTTTTAGTTTGACTAATTTTTTCGCCTCGCCATCGTGGAAACCATGCTTAAGGCCTTGCTTTGTATAATCAAGGTTGCTTTGACAAAACTCGACGCAAAAAATTTAGACTTCCTTATACCTTTCTCGGCTGTCAAGTTTAGAAGCATACAAGAATTGTCTTGCAGACATATTTTTATTATCCGAAGGTCTAGATTGAAAGTTTTATTCTGATAAAAATTTGAATAATATCGATTCCATCTCAGGCTCCAAAAAAAGCAAGATTCCTTAAAAATTCATCCTTAATGACTGCAGAAATTGTCTTGCAATCAAATTTTTGTATATACGATTTTTATCCAGATAATTATTTTGTTACTAAATAGACAATTTTACAACTCATATTTATTTTGAATAATCGAGCTCGCATTGTGCTCTTTAAACATTTATAATTCATCTAAATTTAATTTTAGGGCTTCTGAGCAAATTCATATTCGGTTTAATAGATGGAGTTATGGTAATGATTTGAAGGAGTCTCACCGGACTTTAATAAGTATCGTAAAAATGATGATGTGGTAGATATCTTACATCCTAAAATAAATACATATATATGTAGATAGGCAATATGCTATATGACATTGTCCCAAAACTAATTGTGTAAATATCAACTTTAAATTTTCACTACTCCTCTTTCCTAACAAAACAAAAATTAAAAGCACAATAAAAGCTCTATTGATATAATATGTGTGTAAAAATCGAAACGAGCAAAAAAAACTTTAATTTAATTTCGAAAGGAAAACAACAAAAAACAAAATAAAATGTTACAGTTAACATCCCGAAATAATCTCCCAACCCACCTACTTTTTTTCTAAATACTAAGCTTTCCTATTTTCCCCATAAACTTTTCAACAGATAGCCGTATACATCCAGACGTTTTTTTTTTGTTTTCAGAGGCGATGTAATAACAATAACAGAAGAAAATATCCTTTTGGAAAAATTGTGAAAAACGGGAAATCATTTTTTTTCCTATTTAAAATATCGACAAAATATTTAAATTTTTCATGAAAGATTACACACTGGGGGGATTTTCGATGTTCCGTTTTTTATTGTGTGCTTATATTATAGGGTCGTACCGTTTCGGATTACGAAATTGAATGGTAATATGAATTTGATGTATTTCACAATAAAACAGGATTATCGAATGCCATCTGGTGATTTTAAATTCAGTTAACTCGCCTTTATATATGTTTTTAGGCAAAATAAGCTTCTTTTTGGAATTTAACTACATTATATAGTTGACGATAAAGGTCGATGTATGTAGGTATGTACGTATCCAGTTTTCTGAAGTTATTTTTTTTAATACATAAATCCCCGATGTACTCACATTTTATAGAAAACATTTTATTTTGATTCAATTTAATACATAATACGAATAGATAAAATAAAAACTTTAAAGTTACATAAAAAGTTTAATGGAATTTATGTCGACGATTTTATTTTATTATCTATTTTCCAACAACAACAGCAGCAACAAAAATGTACGAACGGTTATTAGTTTTTATGTTGTCAAGAACGTTTTTGTTCAAGATAATAAAAAATAATTATTGTAGGTTTGATTCGATTTTATATTTATATAAATTGGATTATAATAAAATTGGATACAGTCCGCATTGGAAAAGAAAGTAAATAGGGAGGTAGGATACAAACAAACCAAATAACAGTTGCAATATGGCTTATACTACGGATTTTACAGACAAATTATTCTCTATAAGCTCAATTTAATTTTCAACCAATCCATCAAATTTTATTTTATAAATTTATGTGGATCAATATGGGTTTGTACATAGCGTTTGCTTCAATCATCTTCTAAATTGGGTAAAACTCGGATAACGTCTCTGGCTTTCTTTAAAAAATTTATTTTCAAATTTATAATGAAATTATTTCGTTTCCGAGTAAAAGGTAGAAAGGTTTGTATCGGGCGGTTGCATCTGCAGCTTTTGAATCGGGAAGTACCGAGTTCAAATTCCGATATAGACGGAATACAAAAGGGGGTTTCCACCATTTGAGGATCGGTGGAGACGATGAACACAACTATGACAGTGACTCCCTCCTCAATGCAGTGCACGATTCGTTGGTCAACCCACCGCCCGGCAAACATTTTAATAGTGATGGTAATTTTACTAACGCTAAAACTAAAAATACTTTGTTCGGAAAATAAGGAAAATAAAATTCTCAATTTTATTAAGTTTAACCCTTTTATACACAGCAAATGCCGTATGAATCAAAGTCAATTTAGAAGTATTGTTTTTCATGTGCTATATCCAGTTATCTGCGGTACACACTGCTAAATAGAACTACGCGACTGTGTGAGCGAAATTATTTTTAAAACAAATTTGAAAGAAAGGCAATAAAACTTCTGGCATTTCTGGCATAAATTTATGCTCTGCAAGAAATTATGCAGAAAATGCGTTTTTGTGAAACCCACCTGACTATAAATCAGCAAATTCTGAAGCCAAAAAATTACAAATTCTACAATTGTGGTCCGATTGCGTTTCTTGATATATCTAAAGAAAGGTTTTGGGACCTGCTGTAGCTTTTGTGCCAACGCGCGTTTTGATTGCTTGATTATGCGTCTATGCATTTCATAGAAAATTCGTTATTTTTTTTAAATCACCACAATGTGAGAAACATTTTGAACGATATACTAAGCGCAACCCATGGAGGGGCGTCTACAAAAATTACCAGACATGCTATTCAAGATTCATTGAGGAATATAAATTATTCGGTCATATGGAATTAACCTTCCAGCAGGAACTAGCTTTGCCAATTTATTACTTCCTGCACCAATGTGTCATAAAATCCGAGAGATCTTCAACAAAATTTCGGATTGTTTTCGATAGTTCGGCAAAAACTTCGCACGGGAAATCACTCAATGCAATAATGATGGAGGGTCCAGTAGAACAAAGTGATCTGTTCTAGGTTCTATTTCGTTTTCGAACACACATGTTCACATTAAGCGCTGACATCGCCAAAATGTTCATCAAAAAGCTGGCTACACGTACCGACCGATTGATCCACTTGCATGTTTATTGAATCATATCTCTGGATTCAGGGTCTTGCATTCTTACGCCAAGTAACATCATTTTGAGCAAAGCCTCGTGAGCAGTTTCCAGTGCCAGAAGCACTTAACGAGGCACGGAAAACTACAAATACTAACGTAGTGTCAAATGAAGCAGCAAATAGCCTGACTGAAATTAAATATTACAACAATTTCGATAGACTAAAACGAACTGTGGCGTGAATTAGACCTAGCTCTCAATACACTAATTAGAATAATTCAAAAGAAATCATTCCCGGCACTCCGCTCGCTGTCCCTGTTCCTGTGTTCCTGGGCAAGGACCCTAAAATTCGAGTTGGTGGCCGCCTTCATCACACCACCTTACCCTATACTTCAAAACATCCCTTCCATTTACATAAATCACATGAATTTAAATTAACTTTGATCTATTTATACTATTATACTACAGGAAGCTGTTACGCGCTGGTCCAAATGCATTACAAGTTACTGTTCTTCAATACTATTTGTATGGAATGACTGTGTGCAAAAAAGTGTTTCAGGATTTCAGGGAGTGCTTTCATGTTCGACCAATTTCCATGACGCAATAAACGGGAAATTTACCACCACGTTGTCGCCTCACCAAATTTCTATACGTATAGTATGTCAATGCACTCCTCTCTTCAGAAGACTTGAACAACCAACTGCAATTGGTGTGTGAAGATGATCGCATAGAACGGAAGTTCACTCCATCGGTTTCATCAAACTTTGGTGGGCTTCATGAAACATGTGTAAAACTAGCAAAAATTCACGTTCGCCGTATGATGGGCTCATCTACATAAGTTCACTTATGAATAACGATTGATGCTGATAAAACAAGTTGGAGGGAATTCTCAGCCTCTTGGGCCTATATCGGAACTTCGATAACTTCGATTGTTTAACTCCTGGACATTTTCTTATTCTATTTTCGAAATTTAATAAATACTTGTTGCAACCCTGAATATAATATATTTATAATATTTCATTGTACAACCCTGAGTTAGTTCTCGGTTCTGACAACACACATCTTGGTACGATATACTGTGTTGTTGGCTGTCATACAGTGAGGTTAAAATAAAGTAAATGTAAATTAGAAGTTATATATATTAATAAAGTTGTGTTGTGAGTGTTAATTAAAAGCGTGTTAATTTGAACAACAACTACAACAGAATTGGCGACGAGGATAACGGAGTAATAAAAATAAAATTAAAAAAAAAAACGTGTTCGCGATTTTCTCTATACACATAATATACTATATAAAAAAACAAGATGGACGAAGCTACAAAAAAAATGTTGAGTTCCATCACCGAAATGCTCAAATCAGATTGTTGAATTTTACCATGATCCGGAGGACGGCAAATATTTCGACACATGGTATGAAAGATTTGAGGATTTGTTCAAGGTAGATGGTGAAAATTTGGACGATGGAGTGAAGACGAGGCTGCTTTTGCGTAAACTACACACATCGAATCATGACAAATACGTGGGTTACATTTTACCGAAAAGCCCTCGTGATTTCTCATTTGACGAAACTGTCGCAAAATTAAAAGACATTTTCGGTCCGAAAAAATCATTGTTCAATCTACGATTCGAGTGTTTACAGCAGCAGAAGAAAAATTCGGAGGATTTTGTGGGGTACGCGGGCCGTATAAACCGGCATTGCGAGCATTTTGATCTGAAGAATTTGACAGCAGATCAGTTCAAATGCCTTATTTTTACAAGTGGGTTAAGGTCGTCATGTGACGCAGACATCCGAACAAAACTGTTGTCGAGAATCGATGCAGACAAAACAATGTCACTAGAGAAGTTGATAACAGAAGCCCAGCAGCTCATTAACCTCAAAAAAGACACAAAAATGATTGAGAATCGTGACAATCATTCTTATCAACAAAAATCAGTAGTCAACGCCAGTTACTCAGGGGCAAATCCGAAGAACCATTTCAACAGTCACCATCATAATGCAGGGACAGATTAGAAAAAACATTTCAACAGTCAAAACAAATACCAAAATAAGCCCAATCCGAATCATCACACGGACAAACGCCAATCAGCACCCAGTAAGCCATGTTGGAAATGCGGCGGCATGCATTTCACAGCCGACTGTTCATACAAACAACCTCGGTGTCGGGAATGCCAACAGGTGGGGCATAAGGAAGGTTATAATGGTTGTTATAGTACCCAACACAGCAAACAAGCGCATATTAAAAATCAAAACAAAAATGTGCCACAATCAAAAGGTATTTTTGCAGTGAATGGAGATATGGCTGCAAAGCGCAAATTCATCAATGTAAGAATCAACCATGTCTCAGTGAATATGCAGCTGGATACAGCGTCAGACATTACCATTATTTCCAAATCAATTTGGCAGGAAATTGGTGAGCGCACATTGGAAAAAACAAATCAATCAGCAATAAGTGCATCTGGCCAACAGCTTGAATTGTTAGCGGAATTTCAATGTGATATGGAATTCAATAACACTACAATTACGGGGAAATGTTTTGTATCAGGCAATAACAATCTGAATCTATTCGGAATAGATTGGATTGATAAATTCAACATCTGGGATGTGCCGCTCAGATCGATATGCAACGTTTCATCCATTAACAGCATCAGTTCAGACCAGCAGCTGATAAAAACACTGATTTCATCATTTCCGGATGTATTCAAAGATACTCTCGGATGGTGCACGAAAACACAAGTCACATTGCACGTCAAACCAAATAAAAGACCAGTATTCAGAGCGAAACGACCAGTGGCGTATGCGGCATTAACATAAATAAATGATGAACTGGATCGTCTCCAACAACTGGGTATCATCACACCTGTGGATTTTTCCGAGTGGGCCGCACCAATAGTTTGTGTAAAAAAAAGCAACGGTAGGATTCGAATTTGTGCAGACTATTCAACAGGTCTAAACGATGCACTCGAGCCTCATCAATTCCCATTACCGCTACCCGATGACATTTTTTCAAAACTGGCAAATGGCACAGTCTTTAGTCAAATAGATTTAGTCAAATAGATTTTCTGTGGTAGAACAGAAGCAGAGCACGAAAATCGTTTATACCAAACACTTCAGCGTATTAAAGATTTTGGCTTCATCATCAAAATCAATAAATGTAATTTCTTTATGAAATCTATTAAATATCTGGGTCGAATTACCGATAAAAACGGAACGAGACCAGATCCAGGGAAAGTGGAAGCAATCACACGCATGCCTCCGCCAAAGGACATTCAGACGTTGCAGTCATATCTGGGAGCAATTAATTACTACGGTAAATTCATCAAAGATATGCATCAGCTAAGACGTCCATTCGATGCCTTACTTAAAAAAGACGCTAAATGGGACTGGCCGACTGATTGTCAGAAATCATTCGAACGTTTCAAACAAATACTTAAGTCTGATCTCATGCTTACCCATCATGACCCAAATCAGCAGATAGTGGTAGCAGCGGATGCATGTCAGACTGGGATCGGTGCTTGCATATATCACCGGTATGAAGACGGTTCGGTAAAGGCAGTTAGCCATGCTTCTCGGTCACTAACGAAAGCCGAGATGGGATACGGGCAGATCGAGAAAGAAGCATTAGGCTTGATATTCCCAGTTACTAAATTTCATCGGATGATTTATGGCCGGAAATTTATTTTACAAAAGGACCATAAACCTCTACTATCAATATTCGGTTCAAAGAAGGGAATTCCTGTCTACACTGCGAATAGACTTCAAAGGTGCGACGGATAAATTCGGCTACGCCGATATTCTCTCACGTTTAATAAGTGCACAATTGAAACCGGACGAGGACTACGTAATAGCATCGCTTCAGTTGGAAGTTGATCTGCTCAATTCACAGGTAGAAACAGTCAGTCATTTGCCAATCACGCATTCGATGATAATCAAGGCAACTCGGCAATATGAAATACTTCAAACAGTTATTCGTTACGTCAATTCTCAATGGCCAAATCCAAAATCGATTTCCAATACGGACGTCAGAGCATTTTTAAAACGATCACAATCATTATCAGTTGTCGGCGATTGCCTGATGTTCGGGGATAGAATTGTAATTCCACACAAGTATCAACGGAAAGTATTGCATCAACTACATAAAGCACATCAAGGCATAGAACGCATGAAATCTATTGCACGCAGCTACGTATACTGGCCTGGAATTGACGAAAATATTTCAGATTTGGTCAAGGGATGTAATCAATGCACCAGTGTTGCAAAGACCTCTACAAAGGTACCGCTGGAGTCATGGTCGATACCCGAGGGTCCATGGCAGCGCATTCATATTGATTATGCCGGTCCAATAAACGGATTATATTTTTTGGTCATTGTTGACGCATATTCGAAATGGCCAGAAATATTCATTACACCAACTATCACCGCAACCAAAACGGTAGCTATCATTGAAGAAAGTTTGGCTCGTTTTGGATCACCACAACTCATCGTCTCAGACAACGGAACACAGTTCGCTTCCGCGAAATTTCAACTAATGTGTAAGCGGAACGGCATACACCATCTCCGTTGTGCCCCATATCATCCGCAATCAAATGGGCAGGCGGAAAGGTTCGTCGATACGCTGAAAAGGGGCGTTGAAGAAAATTCAAGGGGAAGGAGAGTCAATAGAGGAAACACTACAAATTTTCTTATCAAATTATCGTACTACACCAAATCCGAATACACCTTCTGGATTATCTCCAGCCGAGATTATGTTCAACCGCAAAATCAGAACAACTGTGGACCTATTACTACCAAGTCAGCAACCTCACGCAGCAGATCATCGGAATTAATTCGATGAATGAACAGTTCAACAAAAAGCACGGAACTAAACCAAGGCATTACAAAGTTGGAGACTTGGTGCAAGCCAAGGTTTATAAAAACAATAATTTTGAATGGTTTCCCGGAAAAATCCATTCCAAAATAGGACGAGTCATGTACAAAATTATTCTTGATGATGGCAACAAAATTATCAGATCGCATGGTAATCAATTAATATCAAGATCGTCACATCGACCGTTCTCACCAGCACAGGATACATTACCTCTTCAGATATTACTGGATGACTTTGAAGTACCTCATCTAAGTCCACAACAGCAACAAATTTCATCAGTTCCCAACGAGGAACAAGTTCCATCTCCATCAGTTCCAACCGAGTTAAGACGTTATACACGGGATAACATCATTCCTCGATACCTGGAGCCATATCTACTTTATTAAAGAGAGATGTTGCAACCATGAATATAATATATTTATAATATTTCATTGTACAACCCTGAGTTAGTTCTCGGTTCTGACAACACACATCTTGGTATGATATATACTGTGTTGTTGGCTGTCATTCAGTGAGGTTAAAATAAAGTAAATGTAAATTAGAAGTTATTAATAAAGTTGTGTTGTGAGTGTTAATTAAAAGCGTGTTAATTTGAACAACAACTACAACAATACTGATTCGTTTTTTTATTTGGTCCCGATAGATGCTACGCGGAGCAGCCAATTTTCGATATAAATTAAATCCAACATCCTATTTATTTGTAAATGAAATTTATTTAACGTCAAACTATAATTTTTAATTCAATTCTTCAGTTAAAACTTGATATAAAAATATTTAGCCTATCTATGTACCTATATGGAGCAGTTATCGGAACCTTTTTTATATGACCGCTCTCGACAGCGGCACTGGATAGCGAATAGAAACACGCACTAAATGATAACACTTTACAGTGCCATCTATGTGTCAATACAGGAAACTTTTTAGCCCATGTAGTATTACGAATAACTCAATCCCGCAGACACTAAACTCGTTATCGTTTAATGTCAAAATCTTTGATATCAAACGAGTTTAGCGAATATTATGCTAAATCTAAATATCTGTCAGAACCTAAAGACCTTTTTATGTTTCCCACTTTACCGAAGTTACAATGGCTATAATGGGCAGATTTTCACATTTATCGACGAATTAGATTATCAGTACCCTGATTCTCCAAAAAAGAAGATAATTGGTAAACGTGTAAACTTGAAATAAACAACGATTTCTTTTATTTGTTTGCAATTTTTTGATTTTATTTTAAGTAGTAGTCAAATCGAAAAATTGCGAACTTATTAAAGCAAGTTTCGCTTCTTGCAAGTTTACACGTTTACCCATTATCTTATTTTTTAGAGAATCAGGGTTGAAGGGCTACAAGTGGAGAGCAAACAATTTGTTGAACATTTAAATCATTGCTTATTTGATTTCCTTTAGTAGCTTGTATATTTCTTGTATAAACTTCTTTTATTTGCCATTTGGATCGTATTTTCTAATCGTCAATTATCTTAACCACTTCCAAATTTTTAGAGAAACATTGTAATAATACTGTGGCTATCGAATTCGAGGTATAATGCGCCATCGAAAACTGAAAATCAAAATTATTCATGTAATAAGTGCGGGAGGTTACATAAGGAAAATTCGTTTCCTGCAAAATATTAGCGATGTTTTAAATACAATAAAAAAGGACACAGTAAAAAGTTTTGTAGAGCACAAAATAAAACGGTGCGTACGTACAATGGAAGAAGAATCAAATGACATGTTGGAAACTATAAATTGTATCAATGTCGTGTCAGTTGTTAAAAGTGATCCGCATATAGTTGAAGTAGAATCTAATTCGGTGCCAATCAAATTGAAAATAGATGCAGGTGCTTTCCGAAATACCACTTGAAACTGAATACTCCAAGTATAGGTCCGTTACAGGAGAAAGGTTGTATACCATTGGAACAGCCGAAATCGATGTCCGGTACAGATTGAAAAATTATCGTTTAGACCTTGTAGATATTAGGTCAGGCAAGAAGTTTATAACCTTGGGATGGGAAGGAGGTTATAAAGATAAGTGATAAGTTTTGGGCCAATTGTTGTGCAAGCGTGAATAGATGGGGGATTTCGAACACTATCCCCTAACCAACATCGAAGATAGCTTATGTTAGTCAGTTTATTAGGATGTAGCTGTTCTAGACTTGATAAGAGCATACCAGCAGGTTGAGGTGGCTGAAAATTCAAAAATTATGTTTACCATTAATACGCACTGCGACTTGTATAGGCTCAAATATGGAATTTCCAGCGTACCACCAACTTTTCAGAGTATAATGGAGGAAGTTCTTCGTTGATTACTAAATACAGCTTGTTACATCGACGATATCATCATAGCCGGAAAGAACCTGGTGAAATGTCAAAATAATGGTGAAGGAATAGAACCAAGTCCTCAAAAAGTTGCTGCAATTAGGAATTCTCTGCAATCGAAAACTATTTCACAAATGAAGGCATTCATGGGATTGTTGAATTATTACCGAAAATTCGTAACGATGATTTCCACCGAACTAGCGTCCTAATACAAGTTGACAGAAAATGATACGGAACTCATTTGGACAAAAGATTACGATGTGGCATTCAACCGATGTAGAGATTTCTTATCATGTAATAACGTATTGTGCCAACATAATCCATCAAAACAACTGATTTTGCCATATGATGCTAGTTCTTTTGGGGCCAAGGCCGTACTGGAACCAAATAGAAAATGGGTTAGAGAAACCAGTAATGTTTACATCCGCAAGTCTCTCGAAAGCTGAAAAAAAATTTACTCGCAGCTGGATAAGAAAGCCTGAGCTACCTACAGATCACCAACGTATACGTTCGATAAATGAAAATACTGGGTGGGAGCCTGGTATTATTCTAAAGCCGTTTGTGGTGAAACAGTATTTTGTACAATTTGGCAACCAAATCAAGATATTACACCAATAGCTCTGCCAAGGGTTGAATATTCCACTATCAAATCGGAACAAGCCCATACCACAGCTCAGAGTCAGGTATGGTGGGCGAAAACAATCCCAGTCCTCACGGAGAATTCAAAGGAAGAACACGCATCAACTTCCACAGCAGGGAGCGTGTACTTATGTCAATAATTATTGTAATCAGGTGTAATCGTGGCTTAAGTTTGTGATACATTCCAAGCTTAAAACTTAGGACATAACATTGGCAAAAAATATCATAGCATAACCAAATCACTTTAAATGATGTAAGCCCCGCCTGCTTATTTCATACTTTAGTTGAACAAATTCTAACTTAAGGAAAAGTATCGATGTATCGCACTACTATGGTCTTTTTCCCAATGTTATGTCCCAAGCTTACAGGCAAATATTTTGCGTATCACGATCGAATAAAACAAATCAAGTTACTTAAATTTGTTAAATAGGCAACAGTTTAGTTGTTAGCGCAGTGGACCAGCGGGCAGAAGATCGCAAGTGCGAATCTAGACTAAGCTCCACAATGATTTATTTTTGAACGATAAACGTTTGATAAATTACAAAGAGCAATAAAAATTATCATCATTTGATAATTTCTGTATTTCCAAAAATTTACTGAAATTTCACAAATTGTTTTTGTGACCATCCCGATCTTCTCAGATCATTCCATTATTTTTCATCTAAAAACAAACGTATTGTGTGGTCAGTTGCCTGGAATCGAACTCCGTACACATTGTTTTCCCCACTCCATCACCTTACCATTTCAGCTGTCACACCATATAGACATAAACATAAATTTATTTCTTTTATGCAATCGTGCTGGTGCAGAGCAAAACAAATTTGTCTCTGAAATGGATATGGTTATCGTGACATCTCTGTTAGGACATACGTATTACATTTAGTACAGAGTGTTTCTGCTAAACGCGATAACATATTTGAGTTAGCTAAAAGAGGGCGTGTGTTTGTAGTTTTGAGCAAAATATCTACCGATCGATTTTAAAATTTAGTGCGGTTTTTACATAAACACTTAACATTATTAATACATTAAAATTTCCAAAAAATGTTTTTTTTCTCGATATTTGTGAGAATTTTATCCGGGTTTCTTTTTTTAGGAATCGCAATGTCGGCAGTTCAGAAATTTGTCCGTTGATCATATTGAAATAATTTGTATCTTATAAATATCAAAAATTACATATTTCTCTACATCATTTTTAACTTTTAACGACATACATTACCGAAGGTCGAACTCGATACCTTCTATACTAGAGCACTTCATGCTACTACTTAATTACATTCAAGGCCATCTTTACCATGGGGCTATAAGGGCTGCAGGCCTAGGGCGCCGCATTATTAGGGCGCCACCAAATGTCCAAGACCTAATCAATTTTAGAGAACATCTTTTTATTTGAATATCATTTTTCACTTCAAGGGAAATGCAAACCTTTTTATTATAATAAATTTATTCTGTTCGTCGCTTGGAATGCACGATTCGCGATAGTTATTTTATGCATTGACGGACGACTGGTGAAGTTGAAAAAGTGCCTTAAGCGGACAATAGTAAACTATGAGACTTCTCATAACAAAAATTTTCTATATGAAGTTATATGGAAATAGTATCTATTTAATTTGAATTATTATTTATTAAAAGTGTGATGGTTGGAAAATCTAGTTAATCTATTACATAGTTTAAAGTGTGATTTTTGTATATTTCATTTATTTGGTATCACTTTTTCATTTTAGATGCCAAAAAATTTTGCTTAAATATTGCATAAATTTGATATTAAGCTACTTGATACTAAAATCATAACTGTTTTAAAAATATTAAATTTTGACTTTTAATTATCTGTTAAAACGTGGTAAATATGCTCTAATTTAGTTTGAAAAAGGTTTAGTGACTCAAAGATGTATTTATAGTCAATTTAACATTAAAATTTTGCAATTTTTAAGCACGGTTTTTGAGCATTTAAAACGATAAAACTGTTCCAAATAAATCAAATATACAAAAAACACACTTTGAACTACATAATAGATTAACTAGGTTTTCCAACCATCACACTTTTAATAAATAATAATTCAAATTAAATAGATACTATTTCAATATAACTTCAGATAGCAAATTTTTGTTATTAGAAGTCTCATAGTTAACTATTGTCCGCTAGAGCACACCATACCATCAATTGTAAACCATACCAAATTTAAAAACTTGTTTTCTGCTATAGGTATCAATTATCGAAATCGGAGCACATTTGCAGATTTTCGATTTTTCTGGCTCTGAATTTGTGGGCTGTACTTCAGTTGATTTTCAAAAAAATTGAATTTTCCACGAAACGTGTAGAAATATTCGACCGATCCAAATGGCCGTTTGTATGACAATTACAGGTCTCAACGCCTATTGGTGACGTATCAATCATCGAAATCGGAGCACATTTGCAGATTTTCGATTTTTCTGGCTCTGAATTTGTGGGCTATAGTTCAGTTGATTTTCAAAAAAATTGAATTTTCCACGAAACGTGTAGAAATATTCGACCGATCCAAATGGCCGTTTGTATGACAATTACAGGTCTCAACGCCTATTGGTAGACGTATCAATCATCGAAATCGGAGCACATTTGCAGATTTTCGATTTTTCTGGCTCTGAATTTGTGGGCTATAGTTCAGTTGATTTTCAAAAAAATTGAATTTTCCACGAAACATGTTGAAATATTCGACCGATCCAAATGGCCGTTTGTATGACAATCACAGGTCTCAACGCCTATTGATAGAGGTATCAATTATCGAAATCGGATCACATTTGCAGATTTTCGATTTTTCTGGCTCTGAATTTGTGGGCTATAGTTCAGTTGATTTTCAAAAAAATTGAATTTTCCACGAAACATTCAATGGCCGTTTGTATGACAATTACAGGTCTCAACGCCTATTTATAGAGGTATCAATCATCGAAATCGGAGCACATTTGCAGATTTTCAATTTTTCTGGCTCTGAATTTGTGGGCTATAGTTCAGTTGATTTTCAAAAAAATTGAATTTTCCACGAAACGTGTAGAAATATTCGGTCGATTCAAATGGCCGTTTGTATGACAATTACAGGTCTCAACGCCTGTTGGTAGACGTATCAATCATCGAAATCGGATCACATTTGCAGATTTTCGATTTTTCTGGCTCTGAATTTGTGGGCTATAGTTCAGTTGATTTTCAAAAAAATTGAGTTTTCCACGAAACGTGTAGAAATATTCGGTCGATTCAAATGGCCGTTTGTATGACAATTACAGGTCTCAACGCCTATTGGTAGACGTATCAATCATCGAAATCGGATCACATTTGCAGATTTTCGATTTTTCTGGCTCTGAATTTGTGGGCTATAGTTCAGTTGATTTTCAAAAAAATTGAATTTTCCACGAAACGTGTAGATATATTCGACCGATCCAAATGGCCGTTTGTATGACAATCACAGGTCTCAACGCCTATTGATATAGGTATCAATCATCGAAATCGGATCACATTTGCAGATTTTCGATTTTTCTGGCTCTGAATTTGTGGGCTGTACTTCAGTTGATTTTCAAAAAAATTGAATTTTCCACGAAACGTGTAGAAATATTCGACCGATCCAAATGGCCGTTTGTATGACAATTACAGGTCTCAACGCCTATTGGTGACGTATCAATCATCGAAATCGGAGCACATTTGCAGATTTTCGATTTTTCTGGCTCTGAATTTGTGGGCTATAGTTCAGTTGATTTTCAAAAAAATTGAATTTTCCACGAAACGTGTAGAAATATTCGACCGATCCAAATGGCCGTTTGTATGACAATTACTGGTCTCAACGCCTATTGGTAGACGTATCAATCATCGAAATCGGAGCACATTTGCAGATTTTCGATTTTTCTGGCTCTGAATTTGTGGGCTATAGTTCAGTTGATTTTCAAAAAAATTGAATTTTCCACGAAACATGTTGAAATATTCGACCGATCCAAATGGCCGTTTGAATGACAATCACAGGTCTCAACGCCTATTGATAGAGGTATCAATTATCGAAATCGGATCACATTTGCAGATTTTCGATTTTTCTGGCTCTGAATTTGTGGGCTATAGTTCAGTTGATTTTCAAAAAAATTGAATTTTCCACGAAACATTCAATGGCCGTTTGTATGACAATTACAGGTCTCAACGCCTATTTATAGAGGTATCAATCATCGAAATCGGAGCACATTTGCAGATTTTCAATTTTTCTGGCTCTGAATTTGTGGGCTATAGTTCAGTTGATTTTCAAAAAAATTGAATTTTCCACGAAACGTGTAGAAATATTCGGCCGATTCAAATGGCCGTTTGTATGACAATTACAGGTCTCAACGCCTATTGGTAGACGTATCAATCATCGAAATCGGATCACATTTGCAGATTTTCGATTTTTCTGGCTCTGAATTTGTGGGCTATAGTTCAGTTGATTTTCAAAAAAATTGAATTTTCCACGAAACGTGTAGAAATATTCGACCGATTCAAATGGCCGTTTGTATGACAATTACAGGTCTCAACGCCTGTTGGTAGACGTATCAATCATCGAAATCGGATCACATTTGCAGATTTTCGATTTTTCTGGCTCTGAATTTGTGGGCTATAGTTCAGTTGATTTTCAAAAAAATTGAATTTTCCACGAAACGTGTAGATATATTCGACCGATCCAAATGGCCGTTTGTATGACAATCACAGGTCTCAACGCCTATTGATATAGGTATCAATCATCGAAATCGGATCACATTTGCAGATTTTCGATTTTTCTGGCTCTGAATTTGTGGGCTATAGTTCAGTTGATTTTCAAAAAAATTGAATTTTCCACGAAACGTGTAGAAATATTCGACCGATTCAAATGGCCGTTTGTATGACAATTACAGGTCTCAACGCCTATTGGTAGACGTATCAATCATCGAAATCGGAGCACATTTGCAGATTTTCGATTTTTCTGGCTCTGAATTTGTGGGCTATAGTTCAGTTGATTTTCAAAAAAATTGAATTTTCCACGAAACGTGTAGAAATATTCGACCGATCCAAATGGCCGTTTGTATGACAATCACAGGTCTCAACGCCTATTGATAGAGGTATCAATCATCGAAATCGGATCACATTTGCAGATTTTCGATTTTTCTGGCTCTGAATTTGTGGGCTATAGTTCAGTTGATTTTCAAAAACATTGAATTTTCCACAAAACGTGTAGAAATATTCGACCGATCCAAATGGCCGTTTGTATGACAATCACAGGTCTCAACGCCTATTGATATAGGTATCAATCATCGAAATCGGATCACATTTGCAGATTTTCGATTTTTCTGGCTCTGAATTTGTGGGCTATAGTTCAGTTGATTTTCAAAAAAATTGAATTTTCCACGAAACGTGTAGAAATATTCGGTCGATTCAAATGGCCGTTTGTATGACAATTACAGGTCTCAACGCCTATTGATAGAGGTATCAATCATCGAAATCGGAGCACATTTGCAGATTTTCGATTTTTCTGGCTCTGAATTTGTGGGCTATAGTTCAGTTGATTTTCAAAAAAATTGAATTTTCCACGAAACGTGTAGAAATATTCGGTCGATTCAAATGGCCGTTTGTATGACAATTACAGGTCTCAACGCCTATTGATAGAGGTATCAATCATCGAAATCGGAGCACATTTGCAGATTTTCGATTTTTCTGGCTCTGAATTTATGGGCTATAGTTCAGTTGATTTTCAAAAAAATTGAATTTTCCACGAAACGTGTAGAAATATTCGGTCGATTCAAATGGCCGTTTGTATGACAATTACAGGTCTCAACGCCTATTGATAGAGGTATCAATCATCGAAATCGGAGCACATTTGCAGATTTTCGATTTTTCTGGCTCTGAATTTGTGGGCTATAGTTCAGTTGATTTTCAAAAAAATTGAATATTCCACGAAACGTGTAGAAATATTCGGTCGATTCAAATGGCCGTTTGTATGACAATTACAGGTCTCAACGCCTATTGATAGAGGTATCAATCATCGAAATCGGAGCACATTTGCAGATTTTCGATTTTTCTGGCTCTGAATTTGTGGGCTATAGTTCAGTTGATTTTCAAAAAAATTGAATTTTCCACGAAACGTGTAGAAATATTCGGCCGATTCAAATGGCCGTTTGTATGACAATTACAGGTCTCAACGACTATTGATAGAGGTATCAATCATCGAAATCGGAGCACATTTGCAGATTTTCGATTTTTCTGGCTCTGAATTTGTGGGCTATAGTTCAGTTGATTTTCAAAAAAATTGAATTTTCCACGAAACGTGTAGAAATATTCGGTCGATTCAAATGGCCGTTTGTATGACAATTACAGGTCTCAACGCCTATTGATAGAGGTATCAATCATCGAAATCGGAGCACATTTGCAGATTTTCGATTTTTCTGGCTCTGAATTTGTGGGCTATAGTTCAGTTGATTTTCAAAAAAATTGAATTTTCCACGAAACGTGTAGAAATATTCGGCCGATTCAAATGGCCGTTTGTATGACAATTACAGGTCTCAACGCCTATTGATAGAGGTATCAATCTGAATTTGTGGGCTATAGTTCAGTTGATTTTCAAAAAAATTGAATTTTCCACGAAACATTCAATGGCCGTTTGTATGACAATTACAGGTCTCAACGCCTATTGATAGAGGTATCAATCATGGAAATCGGAGCACATTTGCAGATTTTCGATTTTTCTGGCTCTGAATTTGTGGGCTATAGTTCAGTTGATTTTCAAAAAAATTGAATTTTCCACGAAACATTCAATGGCCGTTTGTATGACAATTTCAGGTCTCAACGCCTATTGATAGAGGTATCAATCATCGAAATCGGAGCACATTTGCAGATTTTCGATTTTTCTGGCTCTGAATTTGTGGGCTATAGTTCAGTTGATTTTCAAAAAAATTGAATTTTCCACGAAACGTGTAGAAATATTCGGCCGATTCAAATGGCCGTTTGTATGACAATTACAGGTCTCAACGCCTATTGATAGAGGTATCAATCATCGAAATCGGAGCACATTTGCAGATTTTCGATTTTTCTGGCTCTGAATTTGTGGGCTATAGTTCAGTTGATTTTCAAAAAAATTGAATTTTCCACGAAACGTGTAGAAATATTCGGTCGATTCAAATGGCCGTTTGTATGACAATTACAGGTCTCAACGCCTATTGATAGAGGTATCAATCATCGAAATCGGAGCACATTTGCAGATTTTCGATTTTTCTGGCTCTGAATTTGTGGGCTATAGTTCAGTTGATTTTCAAAAAAATTGAATTTTCCACGAAACGTGTAGAAATATTCGGTCGATTCAAATGGCCGTTTGTATGACAATTACAGGTCTCAACGCCTATTGATATAGGTATCAATCATCGAAATCGGAGCACATTTGCAGATTTTCGATTTTTCTGGCTCTGAATTTGTGGGCTATAGTTCAGTTGATTTTCAAAAAATTGAATTTTCCACGAAACGTGTAGAAATATTCGGTCGATTCAAATGGCCGTTTGTATGACAATTACAGGTCTCAACGCCTATTGATATAGGTATCAATCATCGAAATCGGATCACATTTGCAGATTTTCGATTTTTCTGGCTCTGAATTTGTGGGCTATAGTTCAGTTGATTTTCAAAAAAATTGAATTTTCCACGAAACGTGTAGAAATATTCGGTCGATTCAAATGGCCGTTTGTATGACAATTACAGGTCTCAACGCCTATTGATAGAGGTATCAATCATCGAAATCGGAGCACATTTGCAGATTTTCGATTTTTCTGGCTCTGAATTTGTGGGCTATAGTTCAGTTGATTTTCAAAAAAATTGAATTTTCCACGAAACGTGTAGAAATATTCGGTCGATTCAAATGGCCGTTTGTATGACAATTACAGGTCTCAACGCCTATTGATAGAGGTATCAATCATCGAAATCGGAGCACATTTGCAGATTTTCGATTTTTCTGGCTCTGAATTTGTGGGCTATAGTTCAGTTGATTTTCAAAAAAATTGAATATTCCACGAAACGTGTAGAAATATTCGGTCGATTCAAATGGCCGTTTGTATGACAATTACAGGTCTCAACGCCTATTGATAGAGGTATCAATCATCGAAATCGGAGCACATTTGCAGATTTTCGATTTTTCTGGCTCTGAATTTGTGGGCTATAGTTCAGTTGATTTTCAAAAAAATTGAATTTTCCACGAAACGTGTAGAAATATTCGGCCGATTCAAATGGCCGTTTGTATGACAATTACAGGTCTCAACGCCTATTGATAGAGGTATCAATCATCGAAATCGGAGCACATTTGCAGATTTTCGATTTTTCTGGCTCTGAATTTGTGGGCTATAGTTCAGTTGATTTTCAAAAAAATTGAATTTTCCACGAAACGTGTAGAAATATTCGGTCGATTCAAATGGCCGTTTGTATGACAATTACAGGTCTCAACGCCTATTGATAGAGGTATCAATCATCGAAATCGGAGCACATTTGCAGATTTTCGATTTTTCTGGCTCTGAATTTGTGGGCTATAGTTCAGTTGATTTTCAAAAAAATTGAATTTTCCACGAAACGTGTAGAAATATTCGGTCGATTCAAATGGCCGTTTGTATGACAATTTCAGGTCTCAACGCCTATTGATAGAGGTATCAATCATCGAAATCGGAGCACATTTGCAGATTTTCGATTTTTCTGGCTCTGAATTTGTGGGCTATAGTTCAGTTGATTTTCAAAAAAATTGAATTTTCCACGAAACGTGTAGAAATATTCGGCCGATTCAAATGGCCGTTTGTATGACAATTACAGGTCTCAACGACTATTGATAGAGGTATCAATCATCGAAATCGGAGCACATTTGCAGATTTTCGATTTTTCTGGCTCTGAATTTGTGGGCTATAGTTCAGTTGATTTTCAAAAAAATTGAATTTTCCACGAAACGTGTAGAAATATTCGGTCGATTCAAATGGCCGTTTGTATGACAATTTCAGGTCTCAACGCCTATTGATAGAGGTATCAATCATCGAAATCGGAGCACATTTGCAGATTTTCGATTTTTCTGGCTCTGAATTTGTGGGCTATAGTTCAGTTGATTTTCAAAAAAATTGAATTTTCCACGAAACGTGTAGAAATATTCGGCCGATTCAAATGGCCGTTTGTATGACAATTACAGGTCTCAACGACTATTGATAGAGGTATCAATCATCGAAATCGGAGCACATTTGCAGATTTTCGATTTTTCTGGCTCTGAATTTGTGGGCTATAGTTCAGTTGATTTTCAAAAAATTGAATTTTCCACGAAACGTGTAGAAATATTCGGTCGATTCAAATGGCCGTTTGTATGACAATTACAGGTCTCAACGCCTATTGATAGAGGTATCAATCATCGAAATCGGAGCACATTTGCAGATTTTCGATTTTTCTGGCTCTGAATTTGTGGGCTATAGTTCAGTTGATTTTCAAAAAAATTGAATTTTCCACGAAACGTGTAGAAATATTCGGTCGATTCAAATGGCCGTTTGTATGACAATTACAGGTCTCAACGCCTATTGATAGAGGTATCAATCATCGAAATCGGAGCACATTTGCAGATTTTCGATTTTTCTGGCTCTGAATTTGTGGGCTATAGTTCAGTTGATTTTCAAAAAAATTGAATTTTCCACGAAACGTGTAGAAATATTCGGTCGATTCAAATGGCCGTTTGTATGACAATTACAGGTCTCAACGACTATTGATAGAGGTATCAATCATCGAAATCGGAGCACATTTGCAGATTTTCGATTTTTCTGGCTCTGAATTTGTGGGCTATAGTTCAGTTGATTTTCAAAAAAATTGAATTTTCCACGAAACGTGTAGAAATATTCGGTCGATTCAAATGGCCGTTTGTATGACAATTTCAGGTCTCAACGCCTATTGATAGAGGTATCAATCATCGAAATCGGAGCACATTTGCAGATTTTCGATTTTTCTGGCTCTGAATTTGTGGGCTATAGTTCAGTTGATTTTCAAAAAATTGAATTTTCCACGAAACGTGTAGAAATATTCGGCCGATTCAAATGGCCGTTTGTATGACAATTACAGGTCTCAACGCCTATTGATAGAGGTATCAATCATCGAAATCGGAGCACATTTGCAGATTTTCGATTTTTCTGGCTCTGAATTTGTGGGCTATAGTTCAGTTGATTTTCAAAAAAATTGAATTTTCCACGAAACGTGTAGAAATATTCGGTCGATTCAAATGGCCGTTTGTATTACAATTACAGGTCTCAACGCCTATTGATAGAGGTATCAATCATCGAAATCGGAGCACATTTGCAGATTTTCGATTTTTCTGGCTCTGAATTTGTGGGCTATAGTTCAGTTGATTTTCAAAAAAATTGAATTTTCCACGAAACGTGTAGAAATATTCGGTCGATTCAAATGGCCGTTTGTATGACAATTACAGGTCTCAACGCCTATTGATATAGGTATCAATCATCGAAATCGGAGCACATTTGCAGATTTTCGATTTTTCTGGCTCTGAATTTGTGGGCTATAGTTCAGTTGATTTTCAAAAAAATTGAATTTTCCACGAAACGTGTAGAAATATTCGGTCGATTCAAATGGCCGTTTGTATGACAATTACAGGTCTCAACGCCTATTGATATAGGTATCAATCATCGAAATCGGATCACATTTGCAGATTTTCGATTTTTCTGGCTCTGAATTTGTGGGCTATAGTTCAGTTGATTTTCAAAAAAATTGAATTTTCCACGAAACGTGTAGAAATATTCGGCCGATTCAAATGGCCGTTTGTATGACAATTACAGGTCTCAACGCCTATTGATAGAGGTATCAATCATGAAATCGGAGCACATTTGCAGATTTTCGATTTTTCTGGCTCTGAATTTGTGGGCTATAGTTCAGTTGATTTTCAAAAAAATTGAATTTTCCACGAAACGTGTAGAAATATTCGGTCGATTCAAATGGCCGTTTGTATGACAATTACAGGTCTCAACGCCTATTGATATAGGTATCAATCATCGAAATCGGAGCACATTTGCAGATTTTCGATTTTTCTGGCTCTGAATTTGTGGGCTATAGTTCAGTTGATTTTCAAAAAAATTGAATTTTCCACAAAACGTGTAGAAATATTCGACCGATCCAAATGGCCGTTTGTATGACAATTACAGGTCTCAACGCCTATTGGTAGACGTATAAATCATCGAAATCGGACCACATTTGCAGATTTTCGATTTTTCTGGCTCTGAATTTGTGGGCTATAGTTCAGTTGATTTTCAAAAAAATTGAATTTTCCACGAAACGTGTAGAAATATTCGACCGATCCAAATGGCCGTTTGTATGACAATCAGGTCTCAACGCCTATTGATAGAGGTATCAATCATCGAAATCGGAGCACATTTGCAGATTTTCGATTTTTCTGGCTCTGAATTTGTGGGCTATAGTTCAGTTGATTTTCAAAAAAATTGAATTTTCCACGAAACGTGTAGAAATATTCGGCCGATTCAAATGGCCGTTTGTATGACAATTACAGGTCTCAACGACTATTGATAGAGGTATCAATCATCGAAATCGGAGCACATTTGCAGATTTTCGATTTTTCTGGCTCTGAATTTGTGGGCTATAGTTCAGTTGATTTTCAAAAAAATTGAATTTTCCACGAAACGTATAGAAATATTCGGTCGATTCAAATGGCCGTTTGTATGACAATTACAGGTCTCAACGCCTATTGATAGAGGTATCAATCATCGAAATCGGAGCACATTTGCAGATTTTCGATTTTTCTGGCTCTGAATTTGTGGGCTATAGTTCAGTTGATTTTCAAAAAAATTGAATTTTCCACGAAACGTGTAGAAATATTCGGTCGATTCAAATGGCCGTTTGTATGACAATTACAGGTCTCAACGCCTATTGATAGAGGTATCAATCATCGAAATCGGAGCACATTTTGCAGATTTTCGATTTTTCTGGCTCTGAATTTGTGGGCTATAGTTCAGTTGATTTTCAAAAAAATTGAATTTTCCACGAAACGTGTAGAAATATTCGGTCGATTCAAATGGCCGTTTGTATGACAATTACAGGTCTCAACGCCTATTGATAGAGGTATCAATCATCGAAATCGGAGCACATTTGCAGATTTTCGATTTTTCTGGCTCTGAATTTGTGGGCTATAGTTCAGTTGATTTTCAAAAAAATTGAATTTTCCACGAAACGTGTAGAAATATTCGGTCGATTCAAATGGCCGTTTGTATGACAATTACAGGTCTCAACGCCTATTGATAGAGGTATCAATCATCGAAATCGGAGCACATTTGCAGATTTTCGATTTTTCTGGCTCTGAATTTGTGGGCTATAGTTCAGTTGATTTTCAAAAAAATTGAATTTTCCACGAAACGTGTAGAAATATTCGGTCGATTCAAATGGCCGTTTGTATGACAATTACAGGTCTCAACGCCTATTGATAGAGGTATCAATCATCGAAATCGGAGCACATTTGCAGATTTTCGATTTTTCTGGCTCTGAATTTGTGGGCTATAGTTCAGTTGATTTTCAAAAAAATTGAATTTTCCACGAAACGTGTAGAAATATTCGGTCGATTCAAATGGCCGTTTGTATGACAATTACAGGTCTCAACGCCTATTGATAGAGGTATCAATCATCGAAATCGGATCACATTTGCAGATTTTCGAATTTTGTGAACACACGATTTTCGAAACACTCAATGGCCGTTTGTATGACAATTACAGGTCTCAACGCCTTTTGATAGAGGTATCAATCATCGAAATCGGATCACATTTGCAGATTTTCGATTTTTCTGGCTCTGAATTTGTGGGCTATAGTTCAGTTGATTTTCAAAAAAATTGAATTTTCCACGAAACGTGTAGAAATATTCGGCCGATCCAAATGGCCGTTTGTATGACAATTACAGCTCTCAACGCCTATTGATAGAGGTATCAATCATCGAAATCGGATCACGTTTGCAGATTTTCGATTTTTCTGGCTCTGAATTTGTGGGCTATAGTTCAGTTGATTTTCAAAAAAATTGAATTTTCCACGAAACGTGTAGAAATATTCGGCCGATTCAAATGGCCGTTTGTATGACAATTACAGGTCTCAACGCCTATTGATAGAGGTATCAATCATCGAAATCGGATCACATTTGCAGATTTTAGATTTTTGTGTCTCTGAATTTGTGGGCTATAGTTCAGTTGATTTTCAAAAAAATTGAATTTTCCACGAAACACTCAATGGCCGTTTGTATGACAATTACAGGTCTCAACGCCTTTTGATAGAGGTATCAATCATCGAAATCGGATCACATTTGCAGATTTTCGATTTTTCTGGCTCTGAATTTGTGGGCTATAGTTCAGTTGATTTTCAAAAAAATTGAATTTTCCACGAAACGTGTAGAAATATTCGGCCGATTCAAATGGCCGTTTGTATGACAATTACAGGTCTCAACGCCTATTGATAGAGGTATCAATCATCGAAATCGGAGCACATTTGCAGATTTTCGATTTTTCTGGCTCTGAATTTGTGGGCTATAGTTCAGTTGATTTTCAAAAAAATTGAATTTTCCACGAAACGTGTAGAAATATTCGGTCGATTCAAATGGCCGTTTGTATGACAATTACAGGTCTCAACGCCTATTGATAGAGGTATCAATCATCGAAATCGGATCACATTTGCAGATTTTCGATTTTTCTGGCTCTGAATTTGTGGGCTATAGTTCAGTTGATTTTCAAAAAAATTAATTTTCCACGAAACGTGTAGAAATATTCGGCCGATCCAAATGGCCGTTTGTATGACAATTACAGGTCTCAACGCCTATTGATATAGGTATCAATCATCGAAATCGGATCACATTTGCAGATTTTCGAATTTTGTGGCTCTGAATTTGTGGGCTATAGTTCAGTTGATTTCAAAAAAATTGAATTTTCCACGAAATGTGTAGAAATATTCGACCGATCCAAATGGCCGTTTGTATGACAATTACAGGTCTCAACGCCTATTGATAGAGGTATCAATCATCGAAATCGGATCACATTTGCAGATTTTCGATATTTGTGGCTCTGAATTTGTGGGCTATAGTTCAGTTGATTTTCAAAAAAATTGAATTTTCCACGAAACGAGAAATATTCGGTCGATCCAAATGGCCGTTTGTATGACAATCACAGGTCTCAACGCCTATTGGTAGACGTATCAATCATCGAAATCGAAGCACATTTGCAGATTTTCGATTTTTCTGGCTCTGAATTTGTGGGCTATAGTTCAGTTGATTTTCAAAAAAATTGAATTTTCCACGAAACGTGTAGAAATATTCGACCGATCCAAATGGCCGTTTGTATGACAATTACAGGTCTCAACGCCTATTGGTAGACGTATCAATCATCGAAATCGGAGCACATTTGCAGATTTTCGATTTTTCTGGCTCTGAATTTGTGGGCTATAGTTCAGTTGATTTTCAAAAAATTGAATTTTCCACGAAACGTGTAGAAATATTCGACCGATCCAAATGGCCGTTTGTATGACAATCACAGGTCTCAACGCCTATTGGTAGACGTATCAATCATCGAAATCGAAGCACATTTGCAGATTTTCGATTTTTCTGGCTCTGAATTTGTGGGCTATAGTTCAGTTGATTTTCAAAAAAATTGAATTTTCCACGAAACGTGTAGAAATATTCGACCGATCCAAATGGCCGTTTGTATGACAATTACAGGTCTCAACGCCTATTGGTAGACGTATCAATCATCGAAATCGGATCACATTTGCAGATTTCCGAATTTTGTGGCTCTGAATTTGTGGGCTATAGTTCAGTTGATTTTCAAAAAAATTGAATATTCCACGGAACGTGTAGAAATATTGGACCGATTAAAATGGCCGTTTGTATGACAATTGCACGTCTCAACGCCTATTGATAGAGGTATCAATCATCGAAATCGGAGCACATTTGCAGATTTTAGATTTTTCTGGCTCTGAATTTGTGGGCTATAGTTCAGTTGATTTTCAAAAAAATTGAATTTTCCACGAAACGTGTAGAAATATTCGACCGATCCAAATGGCCGTTTGTATGACAATTACAGGTCTCAACGCCTATTGGTAGACGTATCAATCATCGAAATCGGAGCACATTTGCAGATTTTCGATTTTTCTGGCTCTGAATTTGTGGGCTATAGTTCAGTTGATTTTCAAAAAAATTGAATTTTCCACGAAATGTGTAGAAATATTCGACCGATCCAAATGGCCGTTTGTATGACAATTACAGGTCTCAACGCCTATTGGTATACGTATCAATCATCGAAATCGGAGCACATTTGCAGATTTCCGAATTTTGTGGCTCTGAATTTGTGGGCTATAGTTCAGTTGATTTTCAAAAAAATTGAATTTTCCACGAAACGTGTAGAAATATTCGGTCGATTCAAATGGCCGTTTGTATGACAATTACAGGTCTCAACGCCTATTGATATAGGTATCAATCATCGAAATCGGAGCACATTTGCAGATTTTCGATTTTTCTGGCTCTGAATTTGTGGGCTATAGTTCAGTTGATTTTCAAAAAAATTGAATTTTCCACGAAATGTGTAGAAATATTCGACCGATCCAAATGGCCGTTTGTATGACAATTACAGGTCTCAACGCCTATTGGTATACGTATCAATCATCGAAATCGGAGCACATTTGCAGATTTCCGATTTTGT